>VSWD01000003.1:4522955-4985790 GCA_033119305.1 Pinctada imbricata | reverse complement strand
AAAGGGTTCACCGTTAGGGTAAGTTTACCCTAAGGCCTTACCCTAGCCTTCCAATTAACCCTAAGCCCCAACCCTAGGGTTCCAAGTTAGGGTTAGCTAACCCTAAGATGGAACCCTAGGGTTACAGTCAGCCCTAAGCTTTAAGGCTAGGGTTGCAACTTGGGGTAAGCTTTCTGTACCCTTAGGCCCGAAAAAATGGTTCACACTAAGGGTAAGTTTACCCAAATGCCGAACCCTAGGTTTCCAGTTAACCCTAAGCCCCAACCCTAGGGTTCCAACTTAGGGTTAGCTAACCCTAAGTTGTACCCCTAGGGTTACAGTCAGCCCTAAGCTTTAAGGCTAGGGTTGCAACTTGGGGTAAGCTTACTGTACCCCTAAGCCCGAAAAAAAGGGTTCACACTAAGGGTAAGTTTACCCTAAGGCCAAACCCTAGGTTTCCAGTTAACCCTAAGCCCCAACCCTAGGGTTCCAACTTAGGGTTAGCTAACCCTAAGTTGTACCCCTAGGGTTACAGTCAGCCCTAAGCTTTAAGGCTAGGGTTGCAACTTGGGGTAAGCTTTCTGTACCCTTAGGCCCGAAAAAATGGTTCACACTAAGGGTAAGTTTACCCAAATGCCGAACCCTAGGTTTCCAGTTAACCCTAAGCCCCAACCCTAGGGTTCCATCTTAGGGTTAGCTAACCCTAAGATGGAACCCTAGGGTTACAGTCCACCCTGAGTTTTCAGGTTCGGGATCTAACTTGGGGTAAGCTGACCTTACCCCTAAGTCTGAAAAAAGGGTTCACCGTTAGGGTAAGTTTACCCTAAGGCCTTACCCTAGGCTTGCATTTAACCCTAAGCCCCAACCCTAGGGTTCCATCTTAGGGTTAGGTAACCCTAAGATGGAACCCTAGGGTTACAGTCCACCCTGAGTTTTCAGGTTCGGGATCTAACTTGGGGTAAGCTTACCTTACCCCTAAGTCTGAAAAAAGGGTTCACCGTTAGGGTAAGTTTACCCTAAGGCCTTACCCTAGCCTTCCAATTAACCCTAAGCCCCAACCCTAGGGTTCCATCTTAGGGTTAGCTAACCCTAAGATGGAACCCTAGGGTTACAGTCCACCCTGAGTTTTCAGGTTCGGGATCTAACTTGGGGTAAGCTTACTGTACCCCTACGCGCGAAAAAGGGTTCCCATTTAGGGTAAGTTTACCCTAATGCCAAACCCTAGGTTTCCAGTCAACCCTAAGCCCCAACCCTAGGGTTCCAACTTAGGGTTAGCTAACCCTAAGTTGTACCCCTAGGGTTACAGTCAGCCCTGAAGCTTTAAGCTAGGGTTGCAACTTGGGGTAAGCTTACTGTACCCCTACGCGCGAAAAAAAGGGTTCACATTTAGGGTAAGTTTACCCTAATGCCAAACCCTAGGTTTCCAGTCAACCCTAAGCCCCAACCCTAGGGTTCCAACTTAGGGTTAGCTAACCCTAAGTTGTACCCCTAGGGTTACAGTCAGCCCTGAGCTTTAAAGCTAGGGTTGCAACTTGGGGTAAGCTTACTGTACCCCTACGCGCGAAAAAAGGTTCACATTTAGGGTAAGTTTACCCTAATGCCAAACCCTAGGTTTCCAGTCAACCCTAAGCCCCAACCCTAGGGTTCCAACTTAGGGTTAGCTAACCCTAAGTTGTACCCCTAGGGTTACAGTCAGCCCTAAGCTTTAAGGCTAGGGTTGCAACTTGGGGTAAGCTTTCTGTACCCTTAGGCCCGAAAAAAAGGTTCACACTAAGGGTAAGTTTACCCTAATGCCAAACCCTAGGTTTCCAGTAACCCTAAGCCCCAACCCTAGGGTTCCAACTTAGGGTTAGCTAACCCTAAGTTGTACCCCTAGGGTTACAGTCAGCCCTGAGCTTTAAAGCTAGGGTTGCAACTTGGGGTAAGCTTACTGTACCCCTAGGCCCGAAAAAAAGGTTCACACTAAGGGTAAGTTTACCCAAATGCCAAACCCTAGGTTTCCAGTAACCCTAAGCCCCAACCCTAGGGTTCCAACTTAGGGTTAGCTAACCCTAAGTTGTACCCCTAGGGTTACAGTCAGCCCTAAGCTTTAAGGCTAGGGTTGCAACTTGGGGTAAGCTTTCTGTACCCTTAGGCCCGAAAAAATGGTTCACACTAAGGGTAAGTTTACCCTAAGGCCATAACCCTAGGTTTCCAGTCTAACCCTAAGCCCCAACCCTAGGGTTCCGAACTTAGGGTTAGCTAACCCTAAGTTGTACCCCTAGGGTTACAGTCAGCCCTAAGCTTTAAGGCTAGGGTTGCAACTTGGGGTAAGCCTATACTACCCCTTAGCCCGACAGAAAGTGTTCTCATTAAGGGTAAGTTTACCCTAAGGCTTAACCCTAGGCTTTCAGCTAACCCTAAGCCCCAACCCTAGGGTTCCGAACTTAGGGTTAGCTAACCCTAAGTTGTACCCTAGGGTTACAGTCAACCCTAAGCTTTAAGGCTAGGGTTGCAACTTGGGGTAAGCTTACTGTACTCCTAAGCCCGAAAAAAAGGTTCACACTTAGGGTAAGTTTACCCTAATGCCATAACCCTAGGTGTCCAGTAACCCTAAGCCCCAACCCTAGGGTTCCAACTTAGGGTTAGCTAACCCTAAGTTGTACCCCTAGGGTTACAGTCAACCCTAAGCTTTAAGGCTAGGGTTGCAACTTGGGGTAAGCTACTGTACCCCTACGCGCGAAAAAAGGTTCACACTTAGGGTAAGTTTACCCTAATGCCAAACCCTAGGTTTCCAGTCAACCCTAAGCCCCAACCCTAGGGTTCCAACTTAGGGTTAGCTAACCCTAAGTTGTACCCCTAGGGTTACAGTCAGCCCTGAGCTTTAAAGCTAGGGTTGCAACTTGGGGTAAGCTTACTGTACCCCTACGCGCGAAAAAAAGGGTTCACATTTAGGGTAAGTTTACCCTAATGCCAAACCCTAGGTTTCCAGTCAACCCTAAGCCCCAACCCTAGGGTTCCAACTTAGGGTTAGCTAACCCTAAGTTGTACCCCTAGGGTTACAGTCAGCCCTGAGCTTTAAGGCTAGGGTTGCAACTTGGGGTAAGCTTACTGTACCCCTACGCGCGAAAAAAAGGTTCACACTTAGGGTAAGTTTACCCTAATGCCAAACCCTAGGTTTCCAGTCAACCCTAAGCCCCAACCCTAGGGTTCCAACTTAGGGTTAGCTAACCCTAAGTTGTACCCCTAGGGTTACAGTCAGCCCTAAGCTTTAAGGCTAGGGTTGCAACTTGGGGTAAGCTTACTGTACCCCTAAGCCCGAAAAAAAGGTTCACACTAAGGGTAAGTTTACCCTAATGCCAAACCCTAGGTTTCCAGTAACCCTAAGCCCCAACCCTAGGGTTCCAACTTAGGGTTAGCTAACCCTAAGTTGTACCCCTAGGGTTACAGTCAGCCCTAAGCTTTAAGGCTAGGGTTGCAACTTGGGGTAAGCTTACTGTACTCCTAAGCCCGAAAAAAAGGTTCACACTAAGGGTAAGTTTACCCTAATGCCATAACCCTAGGTTTCCAGTAACCCTAAGCCCCAACCCTAGGGTTCCAACTTAGGGTTAGCTAACCCTAAGTTGTACCCCTAGGGTTACAGTCAGCCCTAAGCTTTAAGGCTAGGGTTGCAACTTGGGGTAAGCTTACTGTACCCCTAAGCCCGAAAAAAATGTTCACACTAAGGGTAAGTTTACCCTAAGGCCATAACCCTAGGTGTCCAGTAACCCTAAGCCCCAACCCTAGGGTTCCAACTTAGGGTTAGCTAACCCTAAGTTGTACCCCTAGGGTTACAGTCAGCCCTAAGCTTTAAGGCTAGGGTTGCAACTTGGGGTAAGCTTTCTGTACTCCCTAAGCCCGAAAAAAACGTTCACACTTAGGGTAAGTTTACCCTAAGGCCAAACCCTAGGTTTTCAGTCAACCCTAAGCCCCAACCCTAGGGTTCCAACTTAGGGTTAGCTAACCCTAAGTTGTACCCCTAGGGTTACAGTCAGCCCTAAGCCTTAAGGCTAGGGTTGCAACATGGGGTAAGCTAACTTTACCCCTAAGCCCGAAAAAAAGGTTCACACTTAGGGTAAGTTTACCCAAAAGCCGAACCCTAGGTTTCCAGTTAACCCTAAGCCCCAACCCTAGGGTTCCAACTTAGGGTTAGCTAACCCTAAGTTGTACCCCTAGGGTTACAGTCAGCCCTAAGCCTTAAGGCTAGGGTTGCAACATGGGGTAAGCTAACTTTACCCCTAAGCCCGAAAAAAAGGTTCACACTTAGGGTAAGTTTACCCTAATGCCAAACCCTAGGTTTTCAGTCAACCCTAAGCCCCAACCCTAGGGTTCCAACTTAGGGTTAGCTAACCCTAAGTTGTACCCCTAGGGTTACAGTCAGCCCTAAGCCTTAAGGCTAGGGTTGCAACATGGGGTAAGCTAACTTTACCCCTAAGCCCGAAAAAAAGGTTCACACTTAGGGTAAGTTACCCTAATGCCAAACCTAGGTTTCAGTCAACCCTAAGCCCCAACCCTAGGGTTCCAACTTAGGGTTAGCTAACCCTAAGTGTACCCCTAGGGTTACAGTCAGCCCTAAGCCTTAAGGCTAGGGTTGCAACATGGGGTAAGCTAACTTTACCCCTAAGCCCGAAAAAAAGGTTCACACTTAGGGTAAGTTTACCCTAAGGCCTTACCCTAGCCTTCCAATTAACCCTAAGCCCCAACCCTAGGGTTCCATCTTAGGGTTAGCTAACCCTAAGATGGAACCCTAGGGTTACAGTCCACCCTGAGTTTTCAGGTTCGGGATCTAACTTGGGGTAAGCTGACCTTACCCCTAAGTCTGAAAAAAGGGTTCACCGTTAGGGTAAGTTTACCCTAAGGCCTTACCCTAGCCTTCCAATTAACCCTAAGCCCCAACCCTAGGGTTCCATCTTAGGGTTAGGTAACCCTAAGATGGAACCCTAGGGTTACAGTCCACCCTGAGTTTTCAGGTTCGGGATCTAACTTGGGGTAAGCTGACCTTACCCCTAAGTCTGAAAAAAGGGTTCACCGTTAGGGTAAGTTTACCCTAAGGCCTTACCCTAGCCTTCCAATTAACCCTAAGCCCCAACCCTAGGGTTCCATCTTAGGGTTAGCTAACCCTAAGATGGAACCCTAGGGTTACAGTCCACCCTGAGTTTTCAGGCTAGGGTTGCAACTTGGGGTAAGCTTACTGTACCCCTAAGCCCGAAAAAAAGGTTCACACTTAGGGTAAGTTTACCCTAATGCCAAACCCTAGGTTTCCAGTCAACCCTAAGCCCCAACCCTAGGGTTCCAACTTAGGGTTAGCTAACCCTAAGTTGTACCCCTAGGGTTACAGTCAGCCCTAAGCTTTAAGGCTAGGGTTGCAACTTGGGGTAAGCTTACTGTACCCCTAAGCCCGAAAAAAAGGTTCACACTTAGGGTAAGTTTACCCTAATGCCAAACCCTAGGTTTCCAGTCAACCCTAAGCCCCAACCCTAGGGTTCCAACTTAGGGTTAGCTAACCCTAAGTTGTACCCCTAGGGTTACAGTCAGCCCTAAGCCTTAAGGCTAGGGTTGCAACATGGGGTAAGCTAACTTTACCCCTAAGCCCGAAAAAAAGGTTCACACTTAGGGTAAGTTTACCCTAATGCCAAACCCTAGGTTTCCAGTCAACCCTAAGCCCCAACCCTAGGGTTCCAACTTAGGGTTAGCTAACCCTAAGTTGTACCCCTAGGGTTACAGTCAGCCCTAAGCCTTTAAGGCTAGGGTTGCAACTTGGGGTAAGCTTACTTTACCCCTAAGTCCGAAAAAAAGGGTTCTTACTTAGGGTAAGTTTACCCTAATGCCAAACCCTAGGTTTCAGTCAACCCTAAGCCCCAACCCTAGGGTTCCAACTTAGGGTTAGCTAACCCTAAGTTGTACCCCTAGGGTTACAGTCAGCCCTAAGCCTTAAGGCTAGGGTTGCAACATGGGGTAAGCTAACTTTACCCCTAAGCCCGAAAAAAGGTTCACACTAAGGGTAAGTTTACCCTAAAGCCGAACCCTAGGTTTCCAGTTAACCCTAAGCCCCAACCCTAGGGTTCCAACTTAGGGTTAGCTAACCCTAAGTTGTACCCCTAGGGTTACAGTCAGCCCTAAGCCTTAAGGCTAGGGGTTGCAACATTGGGGTAAGCTTACTGTACCCCTAAGCCCGAAAAAAAGGTTCACCTTAGGGTAAGTTTACCCTAATGCCTAACCCTAGGTTTCCAGTCAACCCTAAGCCCCAACCCTAGGGTTCCAACTTAGGGTTAGCTAACCCTAAGTTGTACCCTAGGGTTACAGTCAGCCCTAAGCTTTAAGGCTAGGGTTGCAACATGGGGTAAGCTAACTTTACCCCTAAGCCCGAAAAAAGGGTTCTTAGGGTAAGTTTACCCTAAAGCCTAACCCTAGGTTTCCAGTTAACCCTAAGCCCCAACCCTAGGGTTCCAACTTAGGGTTAGCTAACCCTAAGTTGTACCCCTAGGGATACAGTCAGCCCTAAGCTTTAAGGCTAGGGTTGCAACCTGGGGTAAGCTTACTGTACCCTAAGCCCGAAAAAAGGTTCACACTTAGGGTAGTTTACCCTAATGCCATAACCCTAGGTTCCAGTCAACCCTAAGCCCCAACCCTAGGGTTCAACTTAGGGTTAGCTAACCCTAAGATGGAACCCTAGGGTTACAGTCCACCCTGAGTTTTCAGGTTCGGGATCTAACTTGGGGTAAGCTGACCTTACCCCTAAGTCTGAAAAAAGGGTTCACCGTTAGGGTAAGTTTACCCTAAGGCCTTACCCTAGCCTTCCAATTAACCCTAAGCCCCAACCCTAGGGTTCCATCTTAGGGTTAGCTAACCCTAAGATGGAACCCTAGGGTTACAGTCCACCCTGAGTTTTCAGGTTCGGGATCTAACTTGGGGTAAGCTTACCTTACCCCTAAGTCCGAAAAAAGGGTTCTTACCAAGGGTAAGTTTACCCTTAAGCCTTACCCTAGCCTTCCAATTAACCCTAAGCCCCAACCCTAGGGTTCCATCTTAGGGTTAGCTAACCCTAAGATGGAACCCTAGGGTTACAGTCCACCCTGAGTTTTCAGGTTCGGGATCTAACTTGGGGTAAGCTGACCTTACCCCTAAGTCTGAAAAAAGGGTTCACCGTTAGGGTAAGTTTACCCTAAGGCCAAACCCTAGGTTTCCAGTTAACCCTAAGCCCCAACCCTAGGGTTCCAACTTAGGGTTAGCTAACCCTAAGTTGTACCCCTAGGGTTACAGTCAGCCCTAAGCTTTAAGGCTAGGGTTGCAACTTGGGGTAAGCTTTCTGTACCCTTAGGCCCGAAAAAATGGTTCACACTAAGGGTAAGTTTACCCTTAAGCCATAACCCTAGGTTTCCAGTTAACCCTAAGCCCCAACCCTAGGGTTCCAACTTAGGGTTAGCTAACCCTAAGTTGTACCCCTAGGGTTACAGTCAGCCCTAAGCTTTAAGGCTAGGGTTGCAACTTGGGGTAAGCTTTCTGTACCCTTAGGCCCGAAAAAATGGTTCACACTAAGGGTAAGTTTACCCCAATGCCGAACCCTAGGTTTCCAGTTAACCCTAAGCCCCAACCCTAGGGTTCCAACTTAGGGTTAGCTAACCCTAAGTTGTACCCCTAGGGTTACAGTCAGCCCTAAGCTTAAGGCTAGGGTTGCAACTTGGGGTAAGCTTACTGTACTCCTAAGCCCGAAAAAATGGTTCACACTAAGGGTAAGTTTACCCAAATGCCGAACCCTAGGTGTCCAGTAACCCTAAGCCCCAACCCTAGGGTTCCAACTTAGGGTTAGCTAACCCTAAGTTGTACCCCTAGGGTTACAGTCAGCCCTAAGCTTTAAGGCTAGGGTTGCAACTTGGGGTAAGCTTACTGTACTCCCTAAGCCCGAAAAAAAGGTTCACACTTAGGGTAAGTTTACCCTAAGGCCATAACCCTAGGTTTCCAGTTAACCCTAAGCCCCAACCCTAGGGTTCCAACTTAGGGTTAGCTAACCCTAAGTTGTACCCCTAGGGTTACAGTCAGCCCTAAGCTTTAAGGCTAGGGTTGCAACTTGGGGTAAGCTTACTGTACTCCTAAGCCCGAAAAAAGGTTCACACTTAGGGTAAGTTTACCCTAATGCCATAACCCTAGGTTTCCAGTTAACCCTAAGCCCCAACCCTAGGGTTCCATCTTAGGGTTAGCTAACCCTAAGATGGAACCCTAGGGTTACAGTCCACCCTGAGTTTTCAGGTTCGGGATCTAACTTGGGGTAAGCTGACCTTACCCCTAAGTCTGAAAAAAGGGTTCACCGTTAGGGTAAGTTTACCCTAAGGCCTTACCCTAGCCTTCCAATTAACCCTAAGCCCCAACCCTAGGGTTCCATCTTAGGGTTAGGTAACCCTAAGATGGAACCCTAGGGTTACAGTCCACCCTGAGTTTTCAGGTTCGGGATCTAACTTGGGGTAAGCTTACCTTACCCCTAAGTCCGAAAAAAGGGTTCACCATTAGGGTAAGTTTACCCTAAAGCCTAACCCTAGGCTTGCATTTAACCCTAAGCCCCAACCCTAGGGTTCCATCTTAGGGTTAGCTAACCCTAAGATGGAACCCTAGGGTTACAGTCCACCCTGAGTTTTCAGGTTCGGGATCTAACTTGGGGTAAGCTTACTGTACTCCTAAGCCCGAAAAAAACTTGACACATAGGGTAAGTTTACCCTAAGGCATAACCCTAGGTGTCCAGTTAACCCTAAGCCCCAACCCTAGGTATCCAACTTGGGGTTAGCTAACCCTAAGTTGTACCCCTAGGGTTACAGTCAACCCTAAGCTTTAAGGCTAGGGTTGCAACTTGGGGTAAGCTTACCTTACCCCTAAGTCCGAAAAAAACTTGACACTAGGGTAAGTTTACCCTAAGGCATAACCCTAGGTGTCCAGTTAACCCTAAGCCCCAACCCTAGGGTATCCAACTTGGGGTTAGCTAACCCTAAGTTGTACCCCTAGGGTTACAGTCAACCCTAAGCTTTAAGGCTAGGGTTGCAACTTGGGGTAAGCGTACTGTTCTCCTGAGCCCGAAAAAAACGTGCTCATTAGGGTAAGTTTACCCTAAGGCATAACCCTAGGTGTCCAGTTAACCCTAAGCCCCAACCCTAGGTATCCAACTTGGGGTTAGCTAACCCTAAGATGGACCCTAGGGTTACAGTCCACCCTGAGTTTCAGTTCGGGATCTAACTTGGGGTAAGGCTGACCTTACCCCTAAGATCATGAAAAAGGGTTCACCGTTAGGGTAAGTTTACCCTAAGGCCTTACCCTAGGCCTTCCAATTAACCCTAAGCCCCACCCTAGGGGTTCCATCTTAGGGTTAGCTACCCTAAGATGGAACCCTAGGGTTACAGTCCACCCTGAGTTTTCAGGTTCGGATCTAACTTGGGGTAAGCTGACCTTACCCCTAAGTCTGAAAAAAGGGTTCACCGTTAGGGTAAGTTTACCCTAAGGCCTTACCCTAGCCTTCCAATTAACCCTAAGCCCCAACCCTAGGGTTCCATCTTAGGGTTAGCTAACCCTAAGATGGAACCCTAGGGTTTACAGTCCACCCTGAGTTTCAGGTTCGGGATCTAACTTGGGGTAAGCTGACCTTACCCCTAAGTCCTGAAAAAAGGGTTCACCGTTAGGGTAAGTTTACCCTAAGGCCTTACCCTAGCCTTCCAATTAACCCTAAGCCCCAACCCTAGGGTTCCATCTTAGGGTTAGGTAACCCTAAGATGGAACCCTAGGGTTACAGTCCACCCTGAGTTTTCAGGTTCGGGATCTAACTTGGGGTAAGCTGACCTTACCCCTAAGTCTGAAAAAAGGGTTCACCGTTAGGGTAAGTTTACCCTAAGGCCTTACCCTAGCCTTCCAATTAACCCTAAGCCCCAACCCTAGGGTTCCATCTTAGGGTTAGCTAACCCTAAGATGGAACCCTAGGGTTGGGGCTTAGGGTTGTGAATTTTTAATCGAAATCTACCCAGAAAAGTTTCTTCAACAACCTCCTTTATGCACAACATATTAGATTTTTATGACGAGTTTTAGTTTAGAAGATAAATACGATGGCCAATTTTAGGGTTGTGTTTTTTCTCTCAGTCGCTTTAGAATCGGACAGAGCTGCCTATTTATAAATTCCTTGTAATCTGCTCTTTCGAATGACAGCTACCGCAACTCAATCCACTCAGGCCTTCGTGAGATATTATTAAGATACATTGTATCACCATTGTATTTCAAAGACAAATTACTTCTTCATATTACCATAAACATGTTTCAATTGCTTTAGGTAAATGCACCAAGAAAAGGTGCTTTGATTGATACCAAGATTGTAATATACGGATATCACTGAAGAGAGATATAAGTATACAAAAAGGATTATAAAATATCGACTTCATTTTTCTTCCAATATTCATGATAATTTCGAGATACTGTGTTTCTCTGGTTAGTGTCATACTAAGTACTGAACTGTTCATTTTTGGAACACTTAAAATGAAGAAGGATTACATAGTATAGAAGTGGTATTCTTTTAAAGTTCCGAATCCAAATTTATAGCACAAAAGGTACATGATTCGGTATCTAGCCGTCAATGTTTATATCACAATACTCTTCGATATCTTTTATTCAGTCCATTTGATATTCTGGGGGGAGGGGCTTGGGTTTTTTTTGAAAAAAATAATTTTGCCCTGAATTTTGATGAAAAAAATAAATTTGCTTATGGTGTGATAGAAAAAAAACATCTTGCTCTTACAAGTAATCTGAATTTGAAGAATAACCATAAAATTCGCTTAAATTCCTAAAAATTTTAACTTTCTGTAAAATTTTTGCCTCGCTTCGCTCGCCATAGTTTTCTTCTGTAATGCCAAGTTGATATTTGAAATTATCAAAAGTATGCATGTGAGTGAGATGAGGGGCTTCCTTTGAAAATACATTTTCAATATTATTTATCACTATTATTAGATACATCATGTATCACCATAGTGTCTAATTTGGAAGGAGAATTTAATTAAGGTTTTCATAAGTTTTCATTTCTACATGTAAAATCTTGCCTCGAAGACCCTCCCCTCAGGCCCCCTTGCATGTTACATGACCTAATATATACATATTGTTCACTGAAAATTTAATATATAGCATATTGCAAAAATCTTTTATCTCTCTCAGTTTAGAAGTGAATACAAGTTTTACATAAAAATAAAGTTAATAATGTTCAGAGTAATTTAAGTAAAAATAAAGAATTTCTATTGAAAAAACACAAACATTCTTAATATTCACATCAAATGTTGTAAAAAAAATTTCCTTGCTCCAACTTTGCAAGAAAAAAAAAAAATAATTTTGCCCTGGTACGTGGCGAAAAAAATAATCTTGCTCCGACAAAAAACCCAAGCCCCCCAGAATATCAAATGGACCATGCCTTACCTACTTGATTTGCGCCAATCATTCATTAAAATGACTTATTTGAGACAGTTTTGTGAAATCACGCGTTTAGGTAAGTTCGAACAATTTTAATACAAGTTCTTGTTTCAATAACATTCTGCTTCGACTGATCTTGTCTGTTTTGTGTTATGATCTAGTGCATATCGTTGTTTCATCTTGTGAGTTGTAGTTTTGTTTGATGCCATATACGTGTAGCCTTCTTGTGGGTTTGTTGTGTTGGATCAGTGCAGAGTGGTCATTATGGAGATCCTTTCCCTTTCTTTGGTTCAATTTGATATTCTGTTATATCAAGGCTATTATTTACCTAGTCATCCAGTGAAAAAGTCAGTATAAAACCTAGTGAGCTGGTATCATCCCGTACCAGGTCACTAGATGACTAGGTAACGTATTCATTCCTCTGATAACCTCTATTGATCATTTTCATCAAGTGTTTGGACGTCATCGTCTGTGAATGCTACGATGGCAACATGAAGGATAACATTTATCAATCCTATTTATCTAACATGAAGGATAACAGTATCTATCATTCAGAGCTTGAAGTCAAAGAAACTACTGAGACAAATAATTCAGCATCCTATTTGGACATAATGTTGTCCTACGACACTGATGGTCACAAGAACACCTCACTCTATGACAAACGTGACAACTTCAATTTCAGCATTACAAACTTTCCTTTTCTGAGTAGCAACATCCCTTCATCTCCAGCGTATGGCGTATTCATATCTCAATCAATACGCTATGCCAGAGCAAGTACCAAATATATGGATTTTGTTCTGAGAGCTAGGCGTCTTGCAAATAAGCTTCTCAGTCAGGGATATGTTTGTGACCGACTAACATCGTCACCGAGGAAGTTCTACGGTCGATATGGGGAACTCGTCTTACACTATGATGTCCCCCTCTCCAGAATGATGGATGATATTTTGTCATAGACCATTTGAACCATCCAACCAAAGATTGTACTATATGTCTTCCGAAATGGAAGTAACCGGATGTGACAGTCCTACCGAATTGAAGCGGCGGGTGTTGCATGCAAGCAGGAGATGCTTACTCTTCCTTGGCACCTGGTCTCACTCCCATATCGGGAGTTCGCTTCTTTTCATGTAGTGGAGGTTTTTGTTTGTTTACTTTGATTCCTGTTCTGTCCTGATTTTGTATGCCTTCGGTTTCTGATTTTCGGAATTATCGATTTTGTGCTGTATACAGGAATATGGTCATTATCCATATTTGTCATTGTCACGACATAAAATATCTGGTATCAAAGACTATGCACCGACTATTAGATATAAGATAACGAGGTTATTTATCCCCTCCCCCTTAGTCCACCAGAATACATATATGGCATTTAACATTTATGTTTCTAAAGATCAAATTCGACTATTTCAAGATACCCTCTAGCCACTAGAACTTATGGACATGCAGATATGTCTTTCAATGTTTGTTCTGAGCGATAATACCTCTTTATGTTTTTTTTTCGCGAGTTCTCTAAGTTTTATGTTTTGTTTCGTTTCGATCTGTTTCGTTTCGATTTATTTCGTTTCGTTTCGTTTCGTTTTTGTTTCGTTTCGCACTTTACAGGGACCCTTGGTCTCGTCGGTTTATTTGTAGTCTTTTGTGTTTGATGTTTACATGTCGTATGTCTCTTTTTCGCCTCATACTATTCTCGTTTTTCGTGTTTTTGCATCGAGTGTTTTGGTGTTTTGCTGTTGGTGCTGCAGCGGGGTCTTGTTGGAGAGCCCCTCCCTTCCTTTGTCATGTGAACGGGGCATAAATATCTCTCGTTGTATTATTTAGAAACAAAGGAATCGCATATTGGCCAGTTTCTAATTGTTTTTAAAAAATCAAAAATCAAGTGGGTTTGTAAAAGTAAACGACGACGAGGACAATCAAAGCGAAGACAGACGCACGACGGAAAGGCTTCCGTAGATTGGATAAAAGGGAATCAGCCTTGAAAGTTCTCATATATATAATTTATATGTAAAGTCAAGATAGAGAATTTTTTGCACTCAAAACTAAGTCAATACAACGTGCATTAACTTTTCAATGAAAAAGATGGGGATCTCCAACAATACTCGGTTGCAGCACCCACAGCAAAACCAAAAGAATACACAATGCAAAAGCACAGAACAGACACGCAAAGAAAGGGTTGAAAAGGTACAAGGAACACCAAACCACATCATTGCAATATCGAATACGACGAGACTAAAGGGCAACGGTACCGACCCAAAACGGTTATCTGCCACGCAAGTGGAAGACGATGTCGTTATCAAGATTATTGTTGGAGATCCCCTGCCTTCTTTTATGACATCAGTTCGCCTCCATACGGATTTTGGCTCAGTCACAAAAAAACATGCAGAACTCTCTCTGTGTGCGGTCTCGATCATTGCGTTCTATGAATTCACCAAGAAGCAAGATACGCACGTTGTAAGTGAGTTACAAGTACATTCAACGCACTAACGGGAAAGGACTTTATGAATTAATGGCGACAAAACCCGTCAGATAGTGGTTCCCCGTGACGCAAACGATGTCGTTAACCTTGATGCTAAAACAACGCTTTCTAGTTTTAAGGATGGCGCAAAGACAAATATATTATTATCATATGTATATATAGATCTAACTGTATAATTCAGTGATAACAAAAAGAGACACTCCATTCCCCCCTTCTCAAAAGAGTGGACGTATGTGTCAAATCTACCTCTGTCATACTTCAGGGTCATTGTTGCAAGTTATGTTATTATTTGTTTGTTTGTCTGTTTTTTAATCACATTGATATTTAAAAAACCCCAAAAGACGTCACTGAGACAATAACAGCTAAATGTTGATCTTTGAAATAAACATTTCACGGCATGTATTTCTACCTCTTATGAAGTTTCATTCATTGTTTCTATCTTTGAATTAAACTATATTTCTGTATTTAATACATGTACATTCATGTTTAAGCAGTATGATCAAGCTCATCTAACAGGTTTTTTTTAAATAAAAAAGGCTATTTACGTCTATTTTTCGTTCGCATTTTTTAAAACGCAAAAATTCACTTTGATGCGTATTTCAACTGTCTGCATCTCGATGCATAATTATTTAGCATCGGTGGATTTTTGGGATATTTATAAGAATAAAGAAATTAGTTAAAAGATGAAATTTGAAAGAAATCAAACTTCTCTTACGAAAGATATTGGCGCGTCAAAAACGTCGAAAACGTTTCTTAATGCATATTTATCTGTCAATTTCTCGATACGTAATTATTTGGCATCGGTAGATTTTTGAGATATCTATAAGATTAGAGCAAAGAGTGGAAAGATGAAATTTGAAAAAAAATCAAACGTCTCTCACAGAAAATATTGGTGCTTGAAAACGTCTAAAACGTCATTATTTCGTTAGGCATATCTTTAATGCAAATTTTAACTGCTTATATCTCGATACGTAATTATTTGGCATCGGTGGAGTTTTGATATATTTATAAGAGTAAACTAAAGATGTAAAAAATGAAATTTGAAAAAAAATCAAACTTCTCTTACAGAAGATATTGGTCCGTGAAAAACGTCTAAAACGTTTTTTTCTCACTGAGCTGATTTTTACCTCTTTTCAAGTTAGGTTTTGGCTGTCTTTGAAAATTTATTTTTCACACATAACATTATCATAAGATAGAGTAAAATGTTATATTTCTATATACCAATAACAATATTTAGTCCAATTCTATTTATACTTTAAATTCTAGAGAAATATATCAGCGAAAATAGGGATATTTCGGCGTCCTTTTTGTAAATTTGGCGGGAAAAATGATGGATTGGCATATCTCTGTAACCATGGACATTTGAACAAAAAAATTTGACAGAATCATTCATAGTCATTTATCTATTAGAATAACTTAAAACAAATAAATTTGGTTACTAGGTCGTTTGGATAAATTTGCATGGTTTTATGCCGGATTAGCTCTTAAGTGTATGTCATGTTATATTTCATAGATATTTTATGATAAGGCTACAGGTTCAGGTACAATTCGTAATATTTCCACATGTCAGATTTCAAGCAAAGAAGATGACGAAAACGATTTATAGATGTATCGTTCAGGGTAAAGGAATACTTGTTTTGACAGCAGCCTTTACAGTTAATGTTGAACAATCTTCGTTGAAATAATTATTCATGGATAGTTAACAGAAACAGCAATTCTTCCTTTAAAGAAATGAACTCGATATTATGATAACAATAAAATTTACCTAATAAAAGTCACAACGAAGATGTTCATTTTATATTTTCAACCTCTAGAAACTTGCTCTATGTACGAGTGCTTTTTGAGTGACAAACGGCTTGTATACTAGAAAATACAAGATTCAAAGGGATCCTCTCGACTTTAAATCATCATATGGCATCTCACATAATGTATTTTGTATATATTTCTTTGATATACATATTAGAAAGTTCGTTTCTACTTTTCGACAAAAGAATTGTTTAGATACCTTTATTATGATCTGATTATGAATTTTAGATATATGTCGAATTTTTTTTTTACGTGATCGTTTCTTTATCTTAAAATGTCTAAAACGTGGCTCCTGTAGTATCATATCCCACCCATGCTGCAACGCTTTTCGTAACATGTTTTGACTTTATACATTTCACACTCTTTGGCCATTTGACATTGTTTAAATTGAGGATCACTGATGAGGGTTAGGTACCCGAAACGTGCATGTCTGGTCCATGCTGCAAAGTTATATGTTCTTTAATTATGCTATTGTTGTGGGTCATGTATTATTTCAGTTTTACTTTATGTGTCGGTACACATGTACATGTACTTTATAGTCATGTTATTTTGCCTTGCCTTCTCGGCTTTGAGACTGAATAATGGTGAGGTGCTTCTTTGATGTTTATTTCATGATTTCATAATAATTGTGTCTAGATTTTACTATGTCTTGTATATTTCATCAGAGAATATTCCAGTATGTTTTTTATTGCATCATTATCATCATATGACAGTGATTTCTAGAATTTACTCTATTGCTAAATAATTTGTAATGAGTCATTGTTCAAGAAGCTTTTGGTAAATTCATTGGTATTAACTACAAATACCTCTGAAGAACTGTGTTTAGGAGCATTCGTACACAGTCGTAGACACAATTCATTCATCCATTCGATATACTGGAATACCTTATTTGTTGAGACTTTAATCCATTTAACAACGTTTGGACACCGAGCTAAACTTTCGGGAACAGTGATCACCGAATGCAGAACATTTACATCTAATTGACTTTGTGAACCGTAACGGTCTTTTTGATCCGGACATTGTATTGTAAGTTGTAATCATTTTCGATATATACTAGTCAAAATTTCTAACTTACATTTTCCAAGTTACTTCAGTATCACGATTGGTAGAAATCAATTGTTTTATATCTATATTTATAATAACAAAGAAATTTTATAAGTGTAAATCAATAAATGATCATCCAGCGATGTGTATCTTCAAATTCTACAGCATTTTAGCAAAGAAGTATCCGCTTGCGGTTTGTAAGAAAACTTTGTCTCTTGACTAAAAAAGGGTTCCGTAGAAAAGTTCTAACGGTTAATGTGCGATTCGTTTTTCGGATTTAGAAATATCGGCGATTGAAACTGTGATATGCTTACAAATTTTCTGATGCGTAAGAGTCAATAACATTTTCGGTATCATTGATATACCGGGTAAGAATTTTTGTGTTGAAACATTCCCTGCGAATGCGATATTTAATTTTTTCCTGTGCTATGCCACTTTTCTTGAAAAGTAAGCCTAGAAAAAGATGTTTGCTTAATGGAAGGTCATTTTAAGCACCACTCACAAGAATTATGCGCACGAATACATTTTATGGAAAATTCGTTTAGTTTGCCTTTAAATGATGCGAATGAATTTGAAGACGTTTAACATTTGTACTACTTGGTGATTGTCACTGTTGGTGGACCAAGAGTCCCCGAGAGCACATGTAGCCAAATTCGATCAATTTCGGTTGGTCGTTTCTTCAAACGCATTCGAAAATTTCTGTTTACAAAAAGTTTCACAAATTTCATAAACCTGGGTCCTGTAACATCACATCCCAGCCATCTTGCTACGTCTTTCGGTATATTTGGACATAATTATCATATATTTTGGCCATATTTCATTTTTTGAATTGAGGATCACTGACGAGGGTTAAATACCCGAAACGTGCATGTCTTGTCCACGCTGTTAATTAATCTGCCTTTAAATGATGCTAATGAATTTGAAGACGTTCAATATTGATTTGCTTATAATTGCTTTTGTAAGAAATGCATTCCGTTTTATTTATGTTTTTCTGATCAAACTTGGATCAAACAATTCTTTGAAAGTGGTTTGATTGTAATTTTTCGATAAAATACGCGAAATTCATGAAAAGTGTTCAAAATTTAAATTTCGTCACGATCTGTTTCCGTCGAAAGAGTAAAATGTTGTATATAAAATCCAATTATCGTTAAAATAATTTGAATTCTACATTAACAAAAATCCATACCGGTAGAATGGTAAGTTAGAAAATTTGTCAAGTATATATACTTTTGTACATAATTTAAATTGTTAATTTATATTCTGTCTTTGTCTGATTATTTCTGGCGTTTTGGGTTATTCTGACCCATAACAGAATTTGGGGCTTGTCCGGAATGGTAATCTCTGCATGTTTGTACTTTACGTAAAGTTCGTTTTTGAAAAAGGAAAATATTTTTTTTTCTCAATAAAACTTTTGCCAGCAGAAATCAGTCATGGTATTTTCGGTCACTGAATTTGTAAACCGCCGACAGTAGAATTCAAATTATTTGAAAAAGATTTTTTGATTAGTTTAGGTCTTCCCTTTAAGTTAGAAGTAAAATCTTCCATGAGAAAAGAAGAAATTAAAAATATTGTGGCTAAAGAGCTTTCAGCTGAGGAAATCTTTTCGTCATACCATTTTCCTGTTGAACCTGTTTCAAGCGAAAGCAAAATGTCAAAATTTGAGTTTGAATTAGAGAAAATGAAAATACAATTACAATTTGAAAAAGAAGAACAAGAGAGACAATTTGAAATAGAAGAAAGAGAAAGACAATTTAAAAGAGAAAAAGAAGAAAGAGAGAGCAGGAATGTTTGCACGAGAGAGAACTCCAGTTTCAGTAAAGCGTTAATGAAAATCCTGTTCCTTCACCTGTCAAGTCTGAATTCGACGTCGCCAAAAACATCAGATTAGTACCAAAATTTCAAGAAAAATCCGTGGACAAATATTTTCCACATTTTGAGAAAATCACGGTCAATCTGAAGTGACAACGCGGTTTTTGGCCAACTTTGTTACAAAGCGTACTTATTGGCAAAGCGGCTGAAGGGTACTCGGCGCTCAGTATTGCTGAGAGTTCAGACTATGACAAGGTCAAGGACACGATTTTAAGAGCATATCAGTTAGTACCAGAAGCGTACAGACAAAAGATTAGAAAGTACAAAAAAATGAAAATCAAACATATGTTGAATTTGCTAGAGAAAAGGAAGAATCATTTGATCAGTGGTTTCGATCTAAGGAAATTCCCAATTCATTTGAAAATTTGCGCCAACTCATTCTGATAGAAGAGTTTAAAGAGTGTGTAATCAAGATTTAAGAACTCATTTGGTCATAAGCTCACACAATGTTGATGTACTAGGCCTCTCTATGTTGCCATCCGACGCATGGCCTACTGCCTCGGCGTAGCAGAGTGGGTGGGATATGATGCTACAGGACCCACGTTTTAGAAATTTCAAGAAATTTTGGAACAGAAATTTTCAAATGCATTGAAGAGACAGACGATCAATCGAAGTTGATCTTTGAACAAAGCAGAGTTGTTACTAAAATTCACTCGCTCAAAGTTTTCAAACAGGGAAACTTTATTTGATAACATTTCCGTGCAAAGTACGAAGGTTTACAAAATTACAGAACAATTCTTATAATCAAAGATAATTCGAGATACTAATCTTGAAATTTCTAATCCATTATATCGCTAAAATCTTCAAGAAATATCCTGTTATTTCATCAATTTTTTTTCTGTTTCATTTTGTTCCCAAGCAACAAGCGGTTGAATTTCCGATTGTGACGTTATAAATATGAAACGTTTACGGCGAAATCCCGGAGGTCTCATTTACTTGATATTTTGTATTTATTGAATAAAAGATAAATCTTACGAAATATTCATTACTATAGCATTGTAGATAATAATTTTCTGGTTTCATCATACCAAACTTGTCAAAATCCGCCAAGAAACAAGCGAATAAGATCGCCATGCGGGTAACCATGCGCAATACACTATAAATCGTACCGATTTCGGCCTCGTTAACGAGGACCATCCCTCCAAAATTATAGACCATTCATGTCTACCATTAATGATCACGTACCTGAGATTTCAGTACCACATCATGTTGACTAGTCTCCGAGAGTACCTGCATGTAAATTGGTTTGGAATTTTCTTCAAGAAGGTAGAGAGTTGGGACCTTTAGACATTACTAGTGATAATTCCCATCCACCATTAGACAGATATACAGACACACGGCTATTAAGCCATGAGCAGCTCCTCCCCGAGCAATCTAAAGATCCGGAGATCATCCGACTAAACAAGAGGGCCTTTTCCCGAGAAGAAGCGGACAAAGTCTAAGAACGCTTCTACATACAAGATGGCATCCTTATGCGGAAATGGAGACCACCCGATGCACCCCTTAATGACGTGTGGCAGGTCGTTCACCAGATAAGAGGAGAAAAGGTGTGTCTGAGTTTTGTAAGTCTTAATGGTCAGATGGTAAGTAAACCCAATAAAGTTATACCTCCTGCTCCCCTCCAATCCATTCCAACCCATTCCAGCCTTTGAAGAACCTTTGAGTAGGGTGTTAGTTGATTGCGTAGGTCTTTTGCCTAGGACTATGTCAGGGCATCAGTACTTTCTGACAATTTTGTGTACTTCGACTAGGTTTCCTGAAGCCGTAACTTTTAGGAATATTAAGGCAAAGACCATAGTTAAGGCCATTCCAAAGTTTTTCAGTTTCGTATTTGCTCCCACGGCTATTTAGTCAGATCAGGGTTGGAATTTTATTTCAGGGTTGTTTCAGCAGGTGGCGCATGAGCTAGGTATCAGGCAGTATAAGTCTTCTGCGTACCATCCTGAGTCCCAGGGGGCACTTGAACGCTTTCATCAAAGGATGAAGGGGTTCACCTCGTGTTGTTTGCGGCACGAGAAGCGGATCAGATGTACCTGGGTTTCGGTCCCTTTCAGCTAGTTTTTGTTCATACTGTGACCGGACTAGCTCATCTCCATATAGACATTACACCATATGACGTTTCCATAATTTATTTGGTACATCAAAGAATTCCCTACAAATTACATATAAATCATAAATATTCTATTCGATCAATTCAATGAATCATTTTATCAGACAACATATCAATTCAATATATCTCCGATACTTTATATGAATAATGAAATTCAAAATTATATACTATATCAAATTCGTATAATGTTACAAATTACCTTTCGATATCAAACTAGTAAATACATGTACTTAATCTGTAGGAAATGAATTAATAAATTAAAATAAATATCTATTTCACAAAATGAGTATCACGTTTACCCTTTGCAACATGACTTCTATTTATCACTTGTATTTGTTTCAGATTAAAAAAATGAATAAAATGAAAACTATAGATTTGTAAATACATCATAATATATACAGTATTTCATTACCAATTATGGATCAGGATAACGATGTACACTACTGAGTACTCGAACACTCTATATGACTACCCAGATAAACACATGGCGTGGTAAAGTCACTGAAACAATTTTAAACATAACTAAATACTTGTCTACTAAATGACTAACGCATAATTATCACAGACTTAAAAATACTTTTAGAATTCAAATATACCATACACACATTTCGATAAATCAATTACACAAAGTCAAATCTAAACTATCTCTATTATCTAATACCAAAAATGATAAAATAAATTACCGTATCTAAAATGAACTTAACAAATGTATTTACCAAAAATCAAATAAGAAATACTTAAATATCTTATCAAGAGTAATCTATCCGAATACCTATATCTGTATCAGGACTGGGATTGGATAACCACACGATTAATTGTACCATCTCGATTATACATGCCTCGAGATTTATAGTGTACACTTAACTAAGTAAATGACCGTGTATGTAATTCGTAATATCAATCATATCAAATACAGGGCAAAAATGTATAAAAATCAAAAATATGAAATTATCATTTAAAGGGAGTAAAAAAAAAGGGGAAACTTACTTCTTATCTAAATTCGTTTGAATCCAAACACAATATTCCATATACGTACACACACACAAAAAAAAGTATTCTTCATTCACAATGTGACAATGTGACGACCACACCTGTACGCACGCACGAATGAACTGAACTAAGGATTTCACGCCTAGTGGAAAATCACCTGACCGCATCGAGTCTAACTGGTCAAGCAGGTATTACAACTAAATATAGAATTGACTAAGACAATTCGAACACTTACTTATTGTATCATAAATATATTCAAACAGCAGATAAGGTGTTATATGAATTAATCAAAACCAAATTAAAGGAAATCAAACAGTGTTTGGAAATAACACAAAAATATCATTATACCACATATAATATATCACATGAGAGACGGTTTGAGTCCTTCCCAGAAGATATCTCTCAACATTTGTTCGGATTCGTATTGCGGAATTCTTGTTGATAAATTGATCTTTTGAAGAAGATCTTCGAGACGACAGCTCCATGCTGTTACATCTTCGTTGACATCCTGTTTAGCGCTGTAGAATTTCGATAAAAGCATTTGCTTTTTGTCGACGATTCCATAAATGCTTTCGAATTTTTCCAATATTTCGGTAACGCTCGCATGACTTCCGAGTCTCATCGCAATGCGTCCTGCTTCGCCACGGAGAGATCGGCGAATCGAATGTGCAATGATTTCTTCGGTATATTTTTCGCGCACTAAACATTCGACTTCGTATTTCCATAAGTCGAAGTTGACATCGCTTTTCTTGTCGCCAGAAAAATTCGGCAATCTCGGGTGTTCTTTAAACGTATGTTGAACTTTTGTTCCTAGTGACGCACTTCCATTCGATGTCGCTCCTTTAGCAGTTGTTCCTTTTCCGAAGTCGAGAAGCCATTTTTGAAATTCTTCTTTAGTAGAAGCGCTCGGTGTGACTCCCATTTCTTTGAATGCGTCGGACATATTTTTGAGTTCTTCCTCGGTTATAGATGTCATGGTTACGCACGGAAAAGAAATCAGATTAGGAGACAAACAAATTAATGCAATGATCAAGTAAATAAGCAAAGCAATCATCAATGCATCAAAAATTGTTAATGATAATAAACTAAGTCAATGTAATGCAAAATGTTCTAAGTTCAATGCAATGTAAAATAAACTAAGTTCAATGTAATGTCAAATAAACTAAGTTCAATGTAATGTAAAAAATCTAAGTATAGAGTTCAATATATGGAACGATTTTCAATCAAAGTTCAGTAACTAGAATGACAATACTCATCGACCGTGACCACTTCTAGAGTTCAATGTCAGTTTCTGGAATGATATACGTACTGGTGCTCTGGAAATAAAGTGTCAATAGTTCACTAACCAGAACGCGAATGTTTCGGTCTGCTTCACCTCAAACGAATCCAGAATGTCAATCAAATCGGAATGGGCCGAGTCCATAGTTCCTGCACACAAACCGGAATCCAAGTAGTCCACCAATGGGTCTTGTACGTTGGGTGCCAAATGTGACCGGACTAGCTCATCTCCATATAGACATTACACCATATGACGTTTCCATAATTTATTTGGTACATCAAAGAATTCCCTACAAATTACATATAAATCATAAATATTCTATTCGATCAATTCAATGAATCATTTTATCAGACAACATATCAATTCAATATATCTCCGATACTTTATATGAATAATGAAATTCAAAATTATATACTATATCAAATTCGTATAATGTTACAAATTACCTTTCGATATCAAACTAGTAAATACATGTACTTAATCTGTAGGAAATGAATTAATAAATTAAAATAAATATCTATTTCACAAAATGAGTATCACGTTTACCCTTTGCAACATGACTTCTATTTATCACTTGTATTTGTTTCAGATTAAAAAAATGAATAAAATGAAAACTATAGATTTGTAAATACATCATAATATATACAGTATTTCATTACCAATTATGGATCAGGATAACGATGTACACTACTGAGTACTCGAACACTCTATATGACTACCCAGATAAACACATGGCGTGGTAAAGTCACTGAAACAATTTTAAACATAACTAAATACTTGTCTACTAAATGACTAACGCATAATTATCACAGACTTAAAAATACTTTTAGAATTCAAATATACCATACACACATTTCGATAAATCAATTACACAAAGTCAAATCTAAACTATCTCTATTATCTAATACCAAAAATGATAAAATAAATTACCGTATCTAAAATGAACTTAACAAATGTATTTACCAAAAATCAAATAAGAAATACTTAAATATCTTATCAAGAGTAATCTATCCGAATACCTATATCTGTATCAGGACTGGGATTTGATAACCACACGATTAATTGTACCATCTCGATTATACATGCCTCGAGATTTATAGTGTACACTTAACTAAGTAAATGACCGTGTATGTAATTCGTAATATCAATCATATCAAATACAGGGCAAAAATGTATAAAAATCAAAAATATGAAATTATCATTTAAAGGGAGTAAAAAAAAAAGGGGAAACTTACTTCTTATCTAAATTCGTTTGAATCCAAACACAATATTCCATATACGTACACACACACAAAAAAAAGTATTCTTCATTCACAATGTGACAATGTGACGACCACACCTGTACGCACGCACGAATGAACTGAACTAAGGATTTCACGCCTAGTGGAAAATCACCTGACCGCATCGAGTCTAACTGGTCAAGCAGGTATTACAACTAAATATAGAATTGACTAAGACAATTCGAACACTTACTTATTGTATCATAAATATATTCAAACAGCAGATAAGGTGTTATATGAATTAATCAAAACCAAATTAAAGGAAATCAAACAGTGTTTGGAAATAACACAAAAATATCATTATACCACAATACGGTGAGGGGGCCATTGAAGTTATTGAAGGAAAAATGGTTGACTGAGTCTGGCGATTAGAATCTCATAGACTACTTGTCTAATTTCAAAGAGAAATCATATAATGCTTGCAAATTAGCTCAAGAAAATCTCAAAACATCACAAATGAAAATGAAAACATAGTATGACAAAGATGCTAGAAATTGAGTTCTTAAACCGGACAATAAAGTTTTTGCATTTTGGCCTATCCCTGGTCATCCTTTACAAGCTAGATATTTCGGTCCGTATGAGATTGAAAGTAAAAATAGTAATGATAACTATGTGGTTAAGACACCAGGTCGGCGAAAAGAAAAAGGAGTGTGTCATGTTACCATGCTTAAAAAGTATTTTGATAGAAGTGACCGAAATGTTGTAAAACCAGTTTCCACTTTGGCCAATGTAAATGCATTAGTAAATTGTGTTGAACCTGAATGTAATGAAGAGACTGTGGGAAAAGACTTCGCTCAAAGTGTCTGTTTGAAAAATTCTAAAATCCTGACAAATCCGGACCATGCATCAAACAGAGGAAGTGCACCAATTAATGCGGGAATATACGACCATCTTTCCGGTCGTTCCAAAAAAGACGGATGCATCTCATCATGACTTCATTGTAGTTGATGCGTCACCTATCAAACATCATCCCTATCGGTTAAACCCGATAGAACTACATTACATGCGGAAAGAAATTCAATATATGCTTGAAAATGACGTTATTGAACCCAGCAATAGTTACTGGAGTTCCCCATGTATTCTTGTTCTGAAGCCAGACGGAACTTGCCGATTGTGTACTGAATTTAGAAAAGTCAATTCAGTCACCATAACAGACTCTTATCTGATCCCACGAATCAATGACTGTATCGATAACGTTGGCAGTGCAAAATTTGTCAGTAAATTTGCCTGGCTTAAATTCTATTGGCAGGCTCTGCTTACCGAGAGAGCCAGAGATATATCGGCATTTGCGACTCCAGACGGGCTATACCATATAAAGTAATGCCCTTTGGTATGAAAAACGTACCAGCCACATTACAGAGGATAATTCATTCGTTCCTTAATCATCTCGAAGGATGCAAGGCGTACATCGATGACGTCATCATCGACAGCGACACTTGGGATGTTCATCTCTGAATCATTCTTCTTCGATATACTGGCGAAAGCAAACCTCACAATTAACCTTGCGAAATGTGAATTTTGGCATGCGACTGTAGAATATTTGGGACACAAAGTAGGTCAAGGTTTTGTTACTCCGATCATGGCCAAGGTGGAAGTTCTTTCAAAGTTCCCGACTCCTACCAGTAAGAGGGAGAAAATGAGATTCTTGGAAATGGTAGGATTTTACAGAAAATTTTGTCCAAATTTCTCGTCAGTGTTGGTCCACTTACCAATCTGTTACAAAAAAAGAGTTGTTGACCGTAACGGACACTTTGATCCGGACATTGTTTTGTAAGTTGTAATCATTTTCGATATATATACATCATTAAACCTGTAAATTTATATTCTGTCTTTGTCTGAGTTTTGCTGGCGTTTTGTGTTATTATGACCCATACAACTATTGAATTTGGTGCCGTTTATCGTTCCGTATGATTACAGTTAGCTGTATAAAGATAAGTGATGCATATTATCCTCTTTTTTGCTATAGGTATCCTTAATGAAAAGCAAATTGGTCTCCCAGCAGACATTAGATCTAATAATCTCGACATAAGTACGTTTATTCCAACATATCAATTTAAATTATGTTGTTAGATCTAGATGTTCATGCCATTACGACTTTTGAGACAACGACTTATTTTGAAGTTGACATGAGGCAAATTGCATTAAATTTTTTTGCCTTTAATAAAATTAACTTCATGCTTTTGAAATGACATTTCGTCCAAAAGACCTCGTTGAAGAGAAGTTTAAGCGACTTCTCGACTTCAATACGTCATCATGCCTCCTTTACCTCGGCTATTCGATTTGCATTTTGTCACAAAACCTACTTACAACTAAACAACAGGAGACACTAAACGTTTCCGTAGAATAAAGATAAACCTCTACTTATCACAGCTAAAGAAAACTTTCATTAGCTAATAGCAGATGGCAGTCCAAAGTCGGCGCAGGGTGCACATCGGTCTCCTTCCTTTTATGTGTTGTCATTCATGTTTGATGTTTTTGCTGACTGTGACGACGGGACTCCATGACGGGCCCTGTCCAAACCTCTTTAGAGAAGACAGGGCCCCGACCACCTGTCCTCTCTGAATGTCAGTCGGACTCCTCGGGTGATTACATACATGAGCTCGCGACGGCAGAGCACGGATCGTATTACGTACGCCCTCCTTTTATGTCCATTTACATATTCATCTTTGTTGCTTGGGTCCCTGCGTTTTGCGGTGTTGTTTGTGTGTGGTCATCTGACAGTGAGGAGGTTGTTTTACACCACAATTGTACGTTCTTCGAGACCTCTGGATAATCGGAAAAGTGGGAGGGTTGTGCGCATGTATTCCAGGATAATCACACCTTCTGCTATTTCCGTGGCAGATGGCCGTCCTAAGTCGGCACCGGTTGCCCATTGGCCTCGTTGGTTTATGTGTAGTCCTTTGTGTTTGATGTTTCTGTGTTGTGCATTGACGTTACTTGTCCCTTATGCGTCTCTTTCCGTGCTTGTCTGCTTTGTGTTTTTGCATTGGGTATTTTGAGGTTTTGCTGTGGGTGCTGCAACCGAGTGTTGTTGGAGATCCCCTCCTTTGTTTTGTACGTCTCTTTCGATTGTTTTGTATGATGTTCCAGTGATTTTTATTGTATTTTTGTGGTTTGTAGTTTTTGTTTGATGTCATTTACATATCACCTGCTTGTGGGTTTGTTTCGATGGGCGGTTGCAGGGTGGTCATGCTGGAGATCATACCCTTTTGCTCAATTCACTTTATCTTCATCGTGATAAAAACAATAAGATGAACAAAACCAACTTGGTTTTACATAAATTCCTCCGTGTTTTTCTGTTCAAAATAATTATTGAAGGTGTCACGATAGTAATTAAAAAGTAACCAAAAGAACAATTAATTGTTAAATTAATGGATTTAATAACAACGTTAGTACATGTTCGCCAAGCCATGAGTGATGTTGCGTATCGGATCGCATAATTAGATTGGATGTAACCGGTAAATTCCTACAACTAGAAATAAATTGTTAGTTACGAAAAAATGTCCCAACAGATGAGTCGTTGCTATGAAAACACGTGCAGGTTAATGCTCAATAGTCGCTTAGATATCCCTTTTAATAACACACCTTTGTTGGAACTTTTAGTTTTTAAGTGTATGAATTATTTCTTTCCAGCTCTGTCGCATGAAAGAAGCTTTGTTTTGTAACTTTCTCAATTTGACATCATACACATTATTTTGTTATTTTGTTATTTCGTAAACTCAATATTTCATCCAGAAATATTATCGAAATTAAAGGAAGTTAACATCATAGCGCCATCCCTAGAATGGTGTTTTGAACACAAAATTTATTTGGATATGCCACTGAATCGACCCGTCAGGGAATTGGAACCGCGTATAAAGTAAATACACAAGTTGAAATTCTAAAAATAAATCGAGAGGGCGCTAGTGAAAAAAATTTGGGCGGCTTATGAAACGCACTTTTGCTGAAAGCATTACTGATGAGAATTTAATATTCGAAACACGTGAATGAAAGTTGGTTTGAAATTTTCTTCAGGAAGGTATAAAGTTTGAACCTTTCTGCATTTTGAAGTAAGTTATGATGTCATTTTATCATAAAGGAAAGGTATTTTCACAATGAACCTGTATTTTCCTATGTGCATTTTTATTTTGTTTCTCTTCCTATACTAATACAACTCTAGTGAAACAGAAAGGAACCAACGTGATCATAATGACAAAAATAACTTATTACAACGGAAACTACTTAATATAGATCATATTCATAGAGGAAGTTTTCAATGCATTAAAATTTTGACGGAAACCAGACTAATACTTTGTCATGAAATGTGAATTTTTGGCCTGAATTTCACAAAGAGAAAAACGAGCAAGATATTACAAGGTTCGTTAATTTATTATTTTTATCATTTCCAGTTTTTCTTTTATATCAGACAACTCAAATAGTATATTTCAAATAAATAAGTGTATCTTGACTATGCATTTCGAGTAATTTTTCTTCATACTCTTCTTCGATATACTGGCGAAAGCAAACCTCACAGTGAACCTTGCGAAATGTGAATTTTGGCATGCGACTGTAGAATATTTGGGTCACAAAGTAGGTCAATGTTTTGTTACTCCGATCATGGCCAAGGTGGAAGTTATTTCAAAGTTCCCGACTCCTACCAGTAAGCGGGAGAAAATGAGATTCTTGGAAATGGCAGGATTTTACAGAAAATTTTGTCCAAATTTCTCGTCAGTGTTGGTCCACTTACCAATCTGTTACAAAAAAGAGTTGTTGACCGTAACGGACACTTTGATCCGGACATTGTTTTGTAAGTTGTAATCATTTTCGATATATATACATCATTAAACCTGTAAATTTATATTCTGTCTTTGTCTGAGTTTTGCTGGCGTTTTGTGTTATTCTGACCCATACCACTATTGAATTTGGTGCCGTTTATCGTTCCGTATGATTACAGGTAGCTGTATAAAGATAAGTGATGCATATTATCCTCTTTTTTGCTATGGGTATCCTTAATGAAAAGCAAATTGGTCTCCCAGCAGAAATAAGATCTAATAATCTCGACATAAGTATGTTTATTCCAACATATCAATTTAAATTATGTTGATAGATCTAGATGTTCATGCCATTACGACTTTTGAGAAAACGACTTATTTTGAAGTTGACATAAGGCAAATTGCATTAAATTTTTTTGCCTTTAATAAAACTAACTTCATGCTTTTGAAATGACATTTCGTCCAAAAGACTTCGTTGAAGAGAAGTTTAAGCGACTTCTCGACTTCAATACGTCATCATGCCTCCTTTACCTCGGCTATTCGATTTGCATTTTGTCACAAAACCTACTTACAACTAAACAACAGGAGACACTAAACGTTTCCGTAGAATAAAGATAAACCTCTACTTATCACAGCTAAAGAAAACTTTCATTTGCTAATAGCAGATGGCAGTCCAAAGTCGGCGCAG
Organism: Pinctada imbricata; assembly: GCA_033119305.1. Lineage (NCBI taxonomy): Eukaryota > Metazoa > Mollusca > Bivalvia > Pterioida > Pteriidae > Pinctada > Pinctada imbricata. Next base: position 4,956,091 of record VSWD01000003.1, on the reverse strand, counting down.
GGTGCACATCGGTCTCCTTCCTTTTATGTGTTGTCATTCATGTTTGATGTTTTTGCTGACTGTGACGACGGGACTCCATGACGGGCCCTGTCCAAACCTCTTTAGAGAAGACAGGGCCCCGACCACCTGTCCTCTCTGAATGTCAGTCGGACTCCTCGGGTGATAACATACATGAGCTCGCGGCGGCAGAGCACGGATTATATTACGTACGCCCTCTTTTTATGTCCATGTACATATTCATCTTTGTTGCTTGGGTCCTTGCTTTTTGCGGTCTTGTTTGTGTGTGGTCATCTGACAGTGAGGAGGTTGTTTTACACCACAATTGTACGTTCTTCGAGACCTCTGGATAATCGGAAAAGTGGGAGGGTTGTGCGCACGTAATCCAGGATAATCACACCTTCTGCTATTTCCGTGGCAGATGGCCGTCCTAAGTCGGCACCGGTTGCCCATTGGCCTTGTTGGTTTATGTGTAGTCCTTTGTGTTTGATGTTTCTGTGTTGTGCATTGACGTTACTTGTCCCTTATGCGTCTCTTTCCGTGCTTGTCTGCTTTGTGTTTTTGCATTGGGTATTTTGGGGTTTTGCTGTGGGTGCTACAACCGGGTGTTGTTGGAGATCCCCTCCTCTGTTTTGTACGTGTCTTTCGATTGTTTTGTATGATGTTCTAGTGATTTTTTATTGTATTTTTGCGGTTTGTAGTTTTTGTTTGATGTCATTTACATATCACTTGCTTGTGGCTTTGTTTTGCTGGGCGGTTGCAGGGTGGTCATGCTGGAGATCATACCCTTTTGCTCAATTCTCTTTATCTTCATCGTGATAAAAACAATAAGAAGAACAAAACCAACTTGGTTTTACATAATTCCTCCGTGTTTTTCTGTTCAAAATGAAGTTGTCACGATAGTAATTAAAAAGTAACCAAAGAACAATCAATTGTTAAATTAATGGATTTAATAACAACGTTAGTACATGTTCGCCAAGCCATGAGTGATGTTGCGTAACGGATCGCCTAATTAGATTGGATGTAACCAGTAAATTCCTACAGGTAGAAATTAATTGTTAGTTATGAAAAAATATCCCAGCAGATGAGTCGTTGCTATGAAAACATGTGCAGGTAAATGCTCAATAGTCGCTTAGATATCCCTTTTAATAGAGCTGTTCGAATAAGCGACGTAAACTGACCTACGAACTTTGTAGTACGTACAGGTACGTAAAGCTACAAAATAAGGGAGTGTATCAAAAAAGTGTCAAACTGATCTTTTCTGGCTTTTTTATTCAAAAAGGACGAATAAGGATTCGTCTTTGCAGCAATATAAACAAAATATGCAAAACACTGTGTGATGAAGCAATCAAAAACATATTAAGTCACATACTGATAAAATTAAATGAAAATAAGGACAAGGAAATGTTATTTCATTGAAAATGTTTCCAGTTCATCATTAAATATTCACAGAGTGGACAGAAAATCCACTTTCCTTTTCGATAGGACAGCACACAGTTCAACTGATGATGGAAGATAGAATCGTTGGTGTCTATAGATGGAGGATATACATCTAAATGTTTTCAGTTCTTTGATAACATGCTCGACTTATACCCTCCGAGAACGAAGCTTTTTGTTTACTTTACATCTACGTATTCGCTCTGCAGGTTGTTGATTAACAATAGCATTAATACGATAGGGGGTGATAAGAGGGTAAGTATTCGTTTATATTCCGTCTCAAATAATCCTTGCATTTGGTGGGTAATCCAGTTCAAGTAATGGGCGTAAAGTGAGGAGGTTTAGATACACTTCGAACAAAAGTAAAATATCGATGACTTCCTCCTCAAATTCAGGAAAACGCACCAGGTTTACAATCAGCATGAATTGGTGCATCATGAGACGAACGGGGAATATATTGTCTGAGACTCCATTCTGTAGGAAGAAAATTGATTATTGTTTTAACAACTACGTCCAAAAATTGTCTGGAGAAAAATTAGTGTTTTCCGTAATTCTAATCCGTACTTTTGCTCGAAATTTACCACTAAAAAATCAGAAATTGAATGAAATGTCCCATTTCTGCTTATTCTTTCCAATTATACCAAAATTCATTATACAGTGGTTTACATATAAGAATCCATTTCTCTGAACGAGACACCATTCATTACTTATACTTGGCCTTAGAAGCTAAAGAAAGTCGGTCAACTGCTAGGTATATTTACCTGTAATTTAGAGTGAGGTACATCGAAGGGTTACAGTATTATCAGCATGAAATTTGTTTGGCATGGTATCTCTTGAGCTTATACAACATATAAAATTTATTTAAATATATGTTTATTGTAAATAATCATTTTCAAACAATTTTAATTTCGAAATCAATTCGTTTAAATACTCAATTAATACATTGCAATAATGAAATTTTCACCCTTTTGGTGGGCCCTATATGAGTGTTCGAAAGTGCGAAAGAAAAATGTCTAAAAGGCACACGTAGCCGTATCTAGAGAGGAAAATGTAATAGTTTTGAGGTGTTACTTGCAAAATCCCTCCAACTGGTCGTGTATTTTAGAGGAGGTTCGTGAAAACATGCATCTCTTGCCTTCAAACGCCAGGGAATCATACAGAAGTGGTAACTTACCTTGGGAAAAAGTGAGGCGTCGTATGGCTGATCAGGTCAGTAAATGGACGAATGCCGACCCGGAGAAAATCGATGACGGAGAGATGAAGGCTCTTGTCAAGGATGTACAGAAAATAAGGCAGAAGTATTCAGAGAAGAAGGCACCAGTAAAGAGAAAGGAAGATTGGAATTTACCAAAGGTGCGTAAAGTTCAATTATTTTTTTTTAAATTAAAACACATTTAAAATGTTAAATGTTTAGACTATTTTTTGTAAATGTCTGTCAGAGTGTCCATGTATATCGAGTTTCATCATATTTATGATAGAAGCAGAAGTATGGTGTTCACAATACACGCAGCTCTTAAATGTTGGGTTGACTTATATATAAACACTTCCAAATGCTTACGAATCAACTTGAAGAAAGATGCTTAATTTTATGATGAAAATAAAGGTTATGAAAATAGAGATTCTGAAAACAATTAGGGACACGATATCCTGTTCCTTTTTCTAATCTAAACAACAATTTTTACAGAGCAGAAAAGCAAGGCGAGAGCAAGATGACAGGCAAGCGTTCGTATCCATTAATAGTGACGTTAGCGATTCGGAAACGGCAAACAGCGCAACTCCAAATGTAACGCACTCACCTGAGCCGTCCATAAGTCAGGGCGCAGCTAGAAGTTCGTCGGAAGGTACCAGAACGCCATCATCTAATACTAAACTGGCCCGTGAAGCAAATGAACTGTATATAGATTTTGCTAGAAACAAACTACCTAGATTATCCAACATGATGGAAGAATGTATGGAGAAATATTTGAACCAATAAATAAAAGAAATAAACCATGGCAATGCAGGTTTCCTTTCTTTTTGCATATAAATTATATGGTTTTGAGACAACCCATATAAAATCATCCTTACGTACTGATACGTAACACGAAGTTCGTTAGTTGATTTACGTCGCTTATTCGAACAGCTTTATTAACACGCCTTTGTTGGAACTTTTAGTTTTTAAGTGTTTGAATTATTTCTTCCCAACTCTGTCGCATGAAAGAAGCTTTGTTTTGTAACTTTCTCAATTTGACATCATACATATTATTTTGTTATTTTGTTATTTCGTAAACTCAATATTTCATCCAGAAATATCATCGAAATTAAAGGAAGTCAACATCATAGCGCCATCCCTAGAATGGTGTTTTGAACACAAAATTTATTTGGATATGCTACTGAATCGACCCTACAGGGAATTGGAACCGCGTATAAAATGAATACACAAATTGAAATTCTAAAAATAAATCAAGAGGGCGCTATTGAAAAAAAATTGGACGGCTTATGAAACGCACTTTTGCTGAAAGCATTACTGATGAGAATTTAATATTCGAAACACGTGAATGAAAGTTGGTTTGAAATTTTCTTCTGCATTTTGAAGTAAGTTATGATGTCATTTTATCATAAAGGAAGGGTATTTTTACAATGAACCTGTATTTTCCTATGTGCATTTTTATTTTGTTTCTCTTCCTATACTAATACAACTCTAGTGAAACAGAAAGGAACCAACGTGATCATAATGACAAAAATAACTTATTACAACGGAAACTACTTAATATAGATCATATTCATAGAGGAAGTTTTCAATGCATTAAAATTTTGACGGAAACCAGACTAATACTTTGTCATGTAATGTTATTTTTTGGCCTGAATTTCACAAAGAGAAGAACGAGCAAGATATTGCAAGGTTCGTTAATTTATTATTTTTATCATTTCCAGTTTTTCTTTTATATCAGACAACTCAAATAGTATATTTCAAATAAATAAGTGTATCTTGACTATGCATTTCGAGTAATTTTTCTTCATACTCTTTACTTTTTTATCGCAGTGTGAGAATTTAAAATCGGAAATTCATAAAGGTGTTTTAAATTCTTGCAAAATGGAGATAAAGAAATAAGTACTTTTCTATTTTTAAGAAACGATTCGGCATTAAACCATGCAAAATCGTAAGAATCGTCCAAAAGGGTTGTCAAACTTTTACATTTTTATGTATATTTCTCTAATGGATAATGAAAAACTTTCGAGAAAAAAATCATTTTAGAATTCATATATGTCCCGTTTTACACAAATGGGGCCATTTTGTTTAAATGGCATAACGCCATTAACAGGGCTCAAAATCAACACTAGAATAACCCTATTTTCCTCCTTGAATAAGATTTAAATTTGATATGCAATCATTCTTTTCATGATAAATCAGATACTTACTCAATTTATCTTCATTATAGTATTCACGAAGAAAAGATATACGAATTGACTTGCTACCAGGGGGCGCTCTAATAACACTTCTATTGGGATTTGACAAAAGCGTCCCTAATTTGAACATGAATAAAATCTTTAAGAGAGAAAATTTTCCCACAAAATTTCAGTATTATAAAGTAAACGTATCATACTTTAATATTTAAAAAATGTTGCTGTCTTTTTGTCTTTTGACGCGTGACATTCGATCAAAAAGATCACCGGAAGTAAGGTTGGACAAGTCACTGTAAAATTTTTCATTCCAGGGTACATTTTACTAACACGAAATAGCTAGATCTAGTTGGTTATATCTCCTATAGATCAAAATCTAATTGTTTATTTCTTATAGATTAAGATCATTTCAAATAATGCAAATATGTATATGCCTATGATATATTGAAATAAATTATATAAAAAAAAAAATGATGAGATGGCTCGCTGTACAATACAAATTGTATAGCTTATATTTACGTTATATGTAGAAATGCATAGTAATTCAAATATATACTATTTGATATCAAAATTTAACTACTAAAAAAACTAACCTTCTGCACATATAAATAAAATTGTTATATAAAAAAATGTTGCTGCCAAATGTATCTAATGTAAACGTCTTCATATTGAATAGCATCATTTAAGAACAGATAAATTGGCAGACACATTGGGTACTTAACCCTCGTCAGTGATCCTCAAATCTAAACAATGTAATATGCAAAAATAGTATGAAAGTTACTATGTCGAAAAAGCGTAACGAAAGACGTAGCAGAATGGGTGGGATATGATGCTACAGGACCCACGTTTTAGAACTTTCAAGAGATTTGATAACAAAAATTTTAAAATGCGTTGAAGACATGCAAATTCTCTCAAGAATATTCATTATGTTGCGAAATATGATAGAAAGATTTAATGGAAAATAATCAAAAGATAAGCATCGTTTATCATAATCTAGAAAAAAATGTATGATATCATCAAAATATGTTCTAAAAATGATGAAAAACGTCTTAGATCTCTTTCAATTTCCCTTATAAGCCCCGTCATTTTTAGACGATTTTCGAGATAGCACGGAACGTCGCCGTCGAGTCAGACTTTTAGTGATGACGTCACGTGGTATAGGTTCCCTGGTAGCATGTACACAATGACGATAAGATAAGAACTTGACACGGATAAACTATCGCATTAGATTTTATTATACCTCTCCTTGGTTTTTCCTATATAAAGAGACTCATTAAAGCTAGCTGTAACCCACCTGATGAGAATATTTTCCTGCAAAGGGTGCGTTAGTTGAGTAAATTATTTCCCTAGGAAAATAGTTTCGAAATGGGGCGGAACTACATCGCGTGACTTCGAAATGGGCGGAGCTACAGCGCGTGACGGTATAATAAACAGTTAAATTATACAATTGAGGAAGTAAGCATGATTCCCTCGACCAGACCTATTTAGGTCTAGTATCGGGAAAGCAGAATCATGTTAACTCCCTGAGTGGTATGCTTCAAATGTATAATAACATTTAGAGTTTAGATCAAGATTGCATAGCAAATCAAGTGCCTCGTTTCTAGATGTGATTACATATACCCATCCCAAATCTTTTGAAATAATCTTCACAGATTGAAAAAGAATGAGTCTTTAAAATCGTCGGTGTCGTGTTTGAGACTAACTACTGGTTAGAGCGTCTAACCAATTACGGAAAGGTTCCTGGTTCGAGTCTCCCTGAAGCAGGGACACTTAATCTAACTTCTATTGAATTGAATTTGAAGACGTTTAACTTCTGAATGTTCATCATAAAAGGATCACTATGCCACTGCTGGGTTCGTGTCATCAGATCTGTTACATATACTGTCCTACAACGGGTCGTTCGATATACTCTTCTATGATCTTTGTTATATAGTACTGAACAAATTGTCCTGTCTGTGTATTTTTAACATGACTGTGGTCTTTAAAAAATATCGAAAATCGGAAAGAAAAGTTTTCTTTCAGTCTACTCACTGCTCTTTTCATTGAATTTTCTAATTCATTGTTTCATTTGAAATAATGTTTAAAAAAGTTCTTTCCCTTTGAAAACGATCTGATGAGTTATAATTGAATTGATAAAATAAACGATATTTTCTTATAATGTTAGGTCGACCTTTCCTATAAACATAACAATTTATTTCAGGGAAAAAATCGACTAGGTTGCACCAATGACCCTCACCTTACTTTAAAAGATCGACAAAACAAGTAAAATTTAATCAATGAATTAACTATATATCCATTCCTTTTTTTTTTCGAGAAAACCTCGGACATTCTGTTATTTTCATGCATAAAACAAGAAGAAGAAGACAAAAATGTTTGATATGACTCTCTCATTCTTGATTTCAACTCAAAGTTAAAGAGCGCAGTCAACCTAATCGGTCATCTATGTTTATGATGAGAAAAGTCTTTGTTTATTCAAGGTCAAAATTTGGGGCAAATTTCAGGGGCCCTGAAAACCTCTCCGTCATATTTCTTAACCGTCACCCACTCTACCTCCCCTCCCGTGTTAAAAAAATTCTTATTGGAAGAAGCACTCTTTTCTCCGGACCCCCCCCCCGCAATCATCACTCTAAATCCTTGCGTTTGTATAAGTGTTTTGCTCCGTATCCATCCGCTCCGGTCCGTATGCGTGTGAATTATGACGGTAATCACTCTCTTTTATAAAATCTCGATTATGTCGTAAAAAGTTAACCTCCTTCATATCCTTAATTCATAAAAGGTATTTCGCCTTCGAAGTGTTAATATATGTTGTACAAAAACAGAACGGTCTTTTTTCCATAAAAAAGACTTTTATTGAAAAGGAAAAAAAAGAGTTCATAGAACTCCATCTTTCAAAAAAAAATTTTAAAAACAAAACACAATACGAAACGAAACGAAACGGAAAAAAAAACGAAACGAAAAAGAAAAAAAGGAAAAAGAAAACCCCGACCCCCCTCCCCTCCGAAAAACACCAAAATTATACAGAAAAGAAATAGAAAAACTCCTGGGATAATCTAAGGGCGTAGATCTAAATGTATATGTATACATTTTACGCCTATCAAAGATCAAAGAAGCGTAATTCTTACATTGTTTTTTCGTGTTCTGAACATGAAAAGGAACGAAGAAATAATGTGAAGATGACTAGGAATGATACGAAGAAGCGAAGAAAAGAAATAATGTCTTCCATTATTTCCTCACTTCAATTTTAAAATTGCTTACAGATTTCAATAAGTTTCTTCCATTATATTTTTGATTTTTATTCCCAACTATCGATTACACAATTTTGAACAAAGAGTTTGACCTTTTTGGGAAAAGACATGATCAAATTAGCTGTGGTCTTACCTCGCATGAAAGCTTATTTCTACGTAGTGCAATCTTTGGGATTCCGTACGCAGTCGGTGCGTTACATGACAGTTCGCCTCCATACGGATTTGGGTTCAGTCACAAAAAAAATTGCAGAACTCTCGCTGCGTGCGGTCACGATCAGTGCGTTCTACGGATGATAAGCACGTTGTAAGTGAGTTACAAATGAGTTAAAGAATATCCTGACGAATAATCTCAACAGCACTCACAATAGAGCACCAAATTGAGTATCGACGGACCCCTAGCAAGCTAGAGGTGGGACCAGGTGCCCGGGAGGAGTAAGCATCCCCGGTTGGCAAGCCGCACCCGCCGTCGATGTTCACGCACGAAAATGAAAAGAATATATAAAATGCATGCACTGTCTGAGGCCACGTGAGTTACAAATACATTAAACGCACCTACGGATAAAGGACTTTATGAATTAATGGCGACAAAACCCGTCAGATAATTCTTGGTCCCCTGTGACGTAAACGATGTCGTTCGCCTTGATGCTAAAACAACGCTTTCTAGTTTTAAAGATGGTGCAAAAACGAATATATCATTATCATATGTATATATAGATGTAACAGTTTAATTCAGTGATAACGAAATGAGACACCCCCCCCCCGTTTCTCAAAAGAGTGCTCCTGTCATACTTCAGGGTCATTGCTGCAAGTTATGTTATTGTTTGTTTGCTTGGTTTTTTTTTATCATATTGATGATAAAAAATTCTCCAAGACGTCACGGAGACAATAACAGCTAAATGTTGATCTTTGAAACAGATATTTCACGGCATGTATTTCTACTTCTTACGAAGTTTACACTCATTAGTTTTTATTTTTGAATAAAGCTTTATTTCTGTATTTGATACATGTACATGTATAAGCAATATGTTCAAATCATCTGACAGTTTTTTTAATAGAAAAAGCTATCTACGTCTATTTTTCATTCGCATTTTTACAACGCAAAAATTCACTATGAATCATATTATAACTGTCTATAACTCGACACATAATTATTTGGCATCGTTGGATTTTTGAGAGATTTATAATATAAATACAAAGAGTTACGAGATGAAATAAAAAAAAATTAAACTTCTCTTACAGAAGATATTGGTTCGTAAAAAACGTCTAAAATGTCGTTTTCTCACTGGGCTGATTTTTTTTTACCTCTTTTCAAGTTCCGTTTTGGCTGTCTTTGGAAATTTATTTTTCACAAATTATATTATCCAAATATAGAGTAAAATGTTATATTTCAAAATGTCAATAACAATATTTAGTCCAATTCAATAAAGACCATAAATTTTTGAGAAGTGTATCTGCGAAAATAAGGATATTTCTACGTCCTTTTTGTAAATTTGGCGGGAAAATGATGGGATGTCATATCTCAAATACGTTTAACATTTGAACAACTTGGTGAGTGTCACTGCTGGTGGACCAAAAGTCCCCGGGGGCACATGTAACCAAGTTCGATCAACTTCGGTTGATCGTCTGTCTCTTAAACACATTAAAACATTTCTGTTACAAAATTTCTTGAAATTTCTAAAACGTGGGACCTGTAGCATCATATCCCACATGTAACCAAGTTCGATCAACTTCGGTTGATCGTCTGTTTCTTTAACACATAAAACATTTCTGTTACAAAATTTCTTGAAATTTCTAAAACGTGGGCCCTGAAGCATCATATCCCACCAATTCTGCTATGTCTTTTTGTACATTTTTGGACATAATAATTTTCATACTTTTTGGCCATATTACATTGTTTAGACTGAGGATCACTGACGAGGATTAAGTACCCGAAATGTGCATGTCTGGTCCATGCTGAAAATGTATCAGGTTTTAAATGATGCTATTGAATTAAAAGACGTTTAACATTTGAACTACTTGGTGAGTGTCACTGCTGGTGGACCAAGAGTCCCCGAGGGCACTGTAACCAAGTTCGATCAACATCGGTTGATCGTCTGTCTCTTCAACACAGTTGAAAATTTCTGTTACAAAATTTCTTGAAATTTCTGAAACGTGGGTCCAGCAGCATCATATCCCACCCATTCTGCTACGTCTTTTGGTACATTTTTGGACATAATAATTTTCAAACTTTTTGGCCATATTACATTGTTTAGACTGAGGATCACTGACGAGGGTTTAGTACCCGAAACGTGGATGTCTGGTTCGTGCTGTAAATTTATGAGGTTTTAAATAATGCTAATGAATTTAAAGACGTTTAACATCTGTAACCATGGACATTTGAACGAAAATATTTGACAAAACTATTTCTTGGTTACTATGTCATTTGGATCAATTTGCATGGTTTTATGCCGGATTGACTCTTAATTGCTTTCGTTGTTATTATTTACAAAACAATTCCTACTTACACAGAAAAAAGAACACAAATGAAAGACAAGTTCTTTCTCTCATTAACACACATGCACGATTTCCAATCCATATAGTAAATAAAGAAGAGACATTAAAAAGTTATGAAAATACAAATACAATAAATACAAATAAATGAATACAAATAAAAAGGGAATGAAAAAAGGAAAAGAATCAATACAAACTCCTCTCTCATGACATGTCCCTACAAAGAATACAATCTTATAACAGTATGTGGTTTGCCTAGAATTTCATAGAACATAGGAAAAGAGATAACAAGTGTTTAACGTCTTCAAATTCATTAGCATAATTCTAGAGTAGATAATTTTACAGCATTGACCAGACATGCACGTTTCGGGTGATAAACACTCGTCAGTGATCCGCAATCTAAAAATGTAATATGACCAAAATCTGTGAAAGTTATGTCCTAAATATACCGAAAGACATTATATTCTTCAATAAACATTTAACTGCCTTTATTTGTTAAGACAAGGCCCCGACCACATGTCCTCTCTGAATGTTAGTCGGACTCCTCGGGAGATTACATACATGAGCTCGCTACATCCGACAGACACGGACTGTATTACATGCGCCCTCTTTCTATATCAATTTTATATCTATTTACATATTCATCTGTATTGCTGGGACCCTACGTTTTGCGGACTTGTTTGTGTGGGGTCATCTAACATTGAAGAGGTTTTTTTACACCACAATTGTACGTTCTTCGAGACATATGCGTAATTGGAGAAGTGAAAGGGTTGTGCGCACGTAATCCAGGAAAACCACAATATTTGCTACTTGCGTTGCAAATGGTCGTCCAAAGTCGGCACCGGTTGCCCATTGGTCACGTCGGTTTATGTGTAGTCTTTTGTGTTTGATGTTTATATGTCGTATGTCTCTTTTCCGTCTCATAGTATGTCGTCTTTTGTAATTTTGCATCGGATGTTTTGGGTGTTTCTACATCGGGTGTTTTGGGTGTTTCTTCATCGGATGTTTTGGGTGTTTCTGCATCGGATGTTTTGGGTGTTTCTGCATCGGGTGTTTTGGGTGTTTCTTCATCGGATGTTTTGGGTGTTTCTGCATCGGGTGTTTTGGGTGTTTCTGCATCGGGTGTTTTGGGTGTTTCTGCATCGGGTGTTTTGGGTGTTTCTGCATCGGGTGTTTTGGTGTCTTGCTGTTGGTGCTGCAAGAGGGTCTTGTTGGAGATCCCCTCCCTTCTTTCATACGTATTTATTCATGCATTTATAATTTGCTTTTTACAATCTTTGCCCAAATGTCATTGTATTGATTAATGATCTATGACAAGGGTTAAGTACCCGAAAATTACATGTGTTGTCCATGCTGCAAATTTATCTGTTCTTATATAGCGTTATGAATTTGAAGACGTGTGATTATAATATTATTTGCTCTGTTTCATAGTTCTGAATTCAACATTACTATAAACAAACGTCTAAAGATATCGTGAAGTCCTTGTTCCTCCTCATATTTTCCCAATGCACCTGATAATATTTAATTGTGCAGTTCAATTTTTGTATCAATCTTGTTTTTATAGGAAAGAGTAACTTGAAAGTAGTCTTTATGTTTATAGCATATGATATAATCCCCTTGTTCCCTTTGCTGCATTTACATACTTTTATCGCTCAAGCATCGACTGCGTTGAAACGAGACAAAGCACGGAACATTCTTAGAGTAAGAAAATTTGCAGTATTTCTTTTTTTCTGGTTAACTGTTTTCGAGTGTTAAGTGCGTATTAATGAGTATGTAGTAACTATATTTTTTTAGAAAACCTTCAACTTTCGCTTTGGAATCAGCAAAATGGTATGTAAATTAAGGATAACGTAAAAAGCTTACGGACGTCCATATACGATCATTCGAAGTACCGAATACTCTTTTAAGATGTCATTCAGCAGTCCTATATCGTGATAAAATTAATTTCACTAGCGCTTTTCGTATGCAGCATAGATTCATTTCACTGGCACCCTCTGGTTTTATTTTTAGAATATAAACTTGTGCATTTACTTTACTAAGAGTGCGCGGATCCAAATTTCTTGTAGGGTCGATTCAGTAGAATATAAGAAAAATCTATGTTCAAAATAGCATTGGAGGGATGGTGCTAAGATGTTAACCTCTTTTAATTTCGTTGATATTTTTCGATGAAATGGCAAGTTTCCAAAAAAAATATATGTGACGTGAAATTGTTAAAGGTAAGCCTAACCCTAGTAAATTGTTGGTTTGAAAATAAAGCAAGGTTTAAGGCAATTCTGACACGACACAAACTTTATTGCAAGAGTCAAAATGCAATGTGTCGAATAAAAGTAAGAACTTCCTTCTTTTTCGCTCAATGGGTGTATCTGACTTTGTACTTCATCTTTTATTGGTTTGTAATAGTGTTACACGTGTTTATCGCACAAGAATTTTCACTGAAGGAATCAGACATTACATACAGAAAAGAACATTTTTTGTTTGGATCTCGATATCAAGCAATTGTAACGAAGAAATCAAGTAGATGCTAAAATTTGTCCTTTTATTTGACATAGTACATTTTCCTGGATTGACAATTATTTTTCTATGACGCTATCTAAATAGCAAAATTATTCGATAGAGTATAAAAGGATGTCTCAAATTTTCCCAGTGTAAACTTCCATCGAAAAGTAGTTGCGAATCAGTATTCACTTCTTATACTTAGAACATGGATCTGATAATCAGCATGAACGCAGCAGCTTATCAGATTTACAAACCCGATCGACAGTGACTACGGAAATCCTCTTAACCTCACTAAAAGACTTTTCCTGACTCTTTGTCCTGTTTGAAAGATGGATGATTCATCGGATTAACACGGACAATTTCGAACGCGCAAAAATGAACTGTCATATTTAACTGTTTATTACTATGATCCTTGCTTTTAATTATCTTGTTTGTGTCGTCATCTTACGGTAAGGAGGATAAAACTTGTGCGTTATTCGATGTTGCCCTGTACACTAACTAGTTTCAGATCTTAAATCACGTCATATGGATAACCAGTCAATAAGCTTCTAAAGTAGCAGATTGATGTATATGTTACAGGGAATAAGTGTAATCAGGGATTTCATGTAATTCCTGAAAGGTTCAGTGATTACGTGTAATTCCTGGTCATTTTAGAGATTACATGAAGTCTCCAAAATATTAGAGATTACGTGTTATTCCTAAAATATTTAAGCATTTTCACACTTATTTCCTGACTGTCAAAAACCTTATAAAAATAATTAAATATTATCAAATATATAATACCATTACTCAGAGAGAGAAATAGCTTTTAAGATAGATATAGGAAAATGATATGTTAAAAAAACTCAGAGTCTGCGAAGCATGATTTGGTCTTCCATATAATTTTTGCCCACTGTGTAAATGCACTCGACACAGTTGTAAGCATGGAATCTTGATAGGATCATGTAAGTCGATATACATGATAAAGCTATCGTAACAAAATGAAATGATGATATATTGTCTTGTTCTTATTAACCGATTTCAATGAAACTTGTTGCAATGAAATGTTTAGATAAACACGAAGAAATGGAAATTTCTCAACGTTTTTACCGGAAGACCATGGAGACAGGACTTATTGAGGTAGATTTGTTTCATCAACTTCCATACGTATACAACTTACGCTTTCTGTCGGACGGGGACATTCGTTGCCTACCAAATAAAATACGTCATTTGTTGTGTATCTTAGACCCTTTCATATCAGATAATAGGAAGTAGAGAATAAAAAAAAAACGTGGGTATTTTTTTCTCTAAATCAAGAAAAGTTAATGAAGGTTAAATGTTATTTTTCGCAAGATACTTGGTTTTCTGTCCTCTCTGCAAAGATAATGCAAAATTTGAGCAATATCTTTATAGACATTACCTGTTCAAATGTTTTCACTTATTTTTCATAAACATTCATTGTTACTTGACAGAGAGGAGATTCAGCATCAAAAGGGCGGAAAAGCGTTGATTTTAAATGTCAAATATAAGACAAAATCTAAATTAGGAAATAAGTGTAAAAATTCATGAAAAAATCAGTAATGACATGAAATACCTGGCCAATTTCAGGAGTTACATGTAATGACTAATGTAAACAGGGATTACACGAAATCTCTAAATTTCAGGAATCACGTGAAATTCCTGATTACACTTATTCCCTGTAACATATATGTAATCTATTGCTATTTGCTATGATATTGGGTGTTTTTTCTGGCATTTGTTTTTCCTTTGTTGCTCTTGTCTTTCTATTTGTGTTTCGCAGTACGGAGCTTTGATTTTTTGATGCGGGTGATATAACCGAATCATTTAACCAATACCCTTAGGATATATCTACATAACATCTTTGCACAACTAAATGCCGATTTTCTTTAATATACTGACTCGATACATGGTTGTATTCCAAATAATTTTCAATCATATTTGAAATATGTTGTTAGTCTTCTTACTTAAATACGTACACCTTTTTGTGCTGTTCACACATCCAGAGCGGCAATATTACATGTTCGTGATTCGAATGAGCTACGCAATACCAAGATATATTGGTTTAATCCAGATTAATTAATGTTAAACGTTTTCAAATTCATTAGCATCATTTAAGGACAGATAAATTTCCAGCATGGACCAGACATGCACGTCTCGGGTACTTATCCCTTGTCAAGCAATGACGTGTTCGATAAATATTATCTCACAAAACAAAAAAAGTCATATTTTATTTTCAAAATGTTTTGCTCCTCAAAATATCAAACTAGTCAAAGAGCAGCGACGCGAAGCAGTTTGAATGTTAGAATTAGGTCTACATTATTCTGACGTTGCCGCGTAGTATCGAGTGACGCAAATCATTATTTCACGTTAAGCTAGCAGTCACAGAATTATTGGATCAGTTATCGGCCTATAAGACCGTGTGTAAGCACAACAATTGTGATGATGTCATAGATCACTGACGAGGGTTAAACACGTGCATGTCTTATCCATGCTGTAAATTTATCTGCTCAAAAAATGATGCTAATGAATTTGAAGACGTTAAACATATACACAAAATCTTTCTAATTCTCACTCAACAGTAGTGTAAACCTACAACAATAGAGTAAATGTGAGTGGTATTGATAGGAGACTTGCCGAAAACATAACCAAGACTCAATATTCCTACAAAGGAATCAAACTTACCGAAATTGGAAAGATTTATGATTTTCTCAATGTAGTACTTGCTTTAAGCATAGTTATTGTGTAGTTGTCATATGATGAAATCAAAAATTGTTTCATGAAATATTCTATTTATGATCTGAATTAAAAAAATTAACAAACATATAATGTGCGCTATATGTTAAAATTTAGTTGAAACTATTTATTTCTAATGTTTGGGTGAGGAGCCGGTTTATTTATAAAAATAATTTAAGATATATTATCATTATCATCCATTCTCCTTCTGATTTAGGCGAATTATATTATATTTTGCAATCATACGCCATTCTTTGTATTGTTTTAGAATAAGTTTTGCCTTACCTTAGTTAACTTCTACAGAAGTATTTGTAATTAATGTCGACGAATAGGAGACAGTTTTCCTTAAATGTAAACGTCTTCAAATTGAATAGCTATGATCTGATGTCAGAACCACAAAAATTGTAGTAGAAATTTTTCTTATACATGTTCTTTTTCATTCTATTAAAAAAATTAAATCAAAGATGTTTGATAAAATGCTTCAAGCTAAATGATTATATTCATTATTCATGAAATCTGTTTTCTGAAAAGGACCTTCTTCTTTCTTTGATAGTCCACATGAAGGACTTTGAAAGGAAATGAGGGAATGAGTACAGCAATGCTATCATCTTTCACAGTGAAAAATAACAGTACTTCTGGTACAGACTGTAAAACTCAAGGTAACTTTTTTTCTCTATGGCTTTTTGTGTACCTTTAAACAAATTCATTGATTACCATAAAATATGATACCCATGGACAAGAAGAGGTAATGCTTTACTTCTATTTGTTGAATGAATACTGTATACGGCACAAGGTAGAGTTAAATCCCTTTTCTAAATAGTCCGGTATAAACCGGTTCCCTACTGAAAATAGGATACTTGGAACACTTCCGCATTATTAAGGTATCCGTTGTACAAATAAATATCAAGTGTTTAATATAGTTAGAATCATGGCATATTTTTACCTAAATATAATCAATGCAACATAAAAGATGGTTTCTATCATCAAAGGTCAACATGCCTACAATCACTCAAGCCATGGAAACTATCGAGACACTGCCGAAGATTACCGAGATAATTTTAACACTGTTTAAATGGACGAGACGTCAGCGAGATCTCCATTTGTTCATTGGATACGTCAAGAAACCTCGAACGTAAATAACAGTAATATTTTTGCAAATATATAAATACTTAAGTCGAACAATTTATCCTGCCTATTGAGAAACAGAAAGGCCATCAGTAAAATTCGCGAAGAAAAGAATGAAAGAGGCGAGCTGGAATCAAAAATCCAGGTTGCAGTACCCACAGCAAAACCCCAAACACCCTATGCAAATACACAAAGCAGAGAAGCACAGAAAGAAACTCATAAGGGACAAGGAACGTCAACGCCAACACAGACTCATCAAACACAAAGGACTACACATAAACCAACGAGACCAATGGGCAACCGGTGCCGACTTAGGACGGCAATCTGCCATTGCAGAACGTGTGATTATCCTGGATTACGTGCGCACAACCATCCATCATATCCATTATGTCAGAGAAAGAACTGATCTCGGCCCTGACGGGCCTCGATGAGTACTTGCTCTGACATAATGGACACAAGTAACATTAATTTAATCATTCCTCTTTTTGATAAAAAATCTCAAGACTGTCACCAATAAACAATTAAGATAAACCTGCGCATGCTTTGATTGTTCGGTTATTCATGTCAAATCACCGATTTTATTACCACCAATTCATAAATATGATGTGCCCAGGAAGAGTAAGCATCTCCTGCTTGCATGCAACACCCGCCGCGTCAATTCGGTAGAACTGTCATATCCGGTAACTTCCATTTCGGAAGACATAGAGTACTTTCTTTGGTTGGATTGTTCAAATGGTCTATGACAGAATATCATCCACCATTCTGGAGAGTGGGACATCATAGTGTATGACCAATTCGCCATATCGACCGTAGAACTCCCTCAGTGACGATGTTAGTCGGTCACAAACATATCCCTGACTGAGAACTTATCTGAAAGACGCCTAGCTCTCAGAACAAAATCCGTATATTTGGTACTTGCTCTGGCATAGCGTATCAACTGAGATATGAACACGCCATAAGCAGGCGATGAAGGGATGTTGCTACTCAGAAAAGGAAAGTTTGTAATGCGGAAGTTGAAGTCATCCCGTTTGTCATAGAGTGAGGTAATCATGTGACCATCAGTGTCGTAGGACAACATTATGTCCAAATAGGATGCTGAATTATTTGTCTCTGTAGTTTAATAACAGACACTTCATTCTCAAGTAATCTCACAAAACAAACATTTAACACGCATAGTTTTGAAAACCTTAACTGCATGACATCTAATGTTGTGTACGGAATAGAGTGCTCACTTTGTGGAGTGATTTATGTGGGTGAAACCAAAGGCCAGCTCCGAAAAAGATTGTCAGGACACCGGTCAAAAATAAATAATAAAGGAAGTCAGCTCCTTTATCGACATTTTGACCAGGCGGATCATTCTGTTTTATCTATGAGAGTCAGAATTCTGGAGAAAATATATCACCCCACAAACAATCCCAATTTGAGCACACCTCTCCGTCGCAACAGAGAAGAGTTCTGGATAAAAAATCTTAACACTGCAGCGCCCTATGGGTGCAACGATAACATCAGCACTATAGGAAACTTAACAAGTCCCGGTTGTCAATCGGTAAATGTGACTAGCTTATTCAACAGATCACGAAGAAGACCTCGAAGTCATGGCATTCGAAAACATAATAGGCCTGAGATACATAGTTTCTCCTTCGATGACTTGGTTCCATTTTTGAATGAGCCTCTAGGCCTGCATTATATTCGTACAAAATTATACTCTGTTCCTTTACGGAAGTTACACGAAATCTACGATTATACGGAGGACCTCGCATATACCGATACACGTTCCCCAGAATACAGACTACAAGGAGTCATCTTGGACATTTCTACTTTTCGTTTATTTCAAGCAGTTAAAACAGATAAATAAGAGGAGAAAACAAACTGCCCTTTCATTAAAGTAAGATTTGCAAACAAAGGTATTGATAACTTGAATCTTGGTCAAATTTTGAATCACAAAACTATCACAGAAAAAATCCAACCATATTTCAAAAGAAAACAAACTCCTTGTATTTCCTATAGCTACACACCAACAGTTGCATCGAAAATTTACAATTACAAACGATTCCTGTAGTGTATTGATTTAAGTAATCCCTCACTACATCCACTTCCCTGCGATTGTTCTTCATCGGATTTCAACTACTCTCCTTGTGGACACGTTATTACTGGTGACCTAAGTATAGTCAAGAACGACAAGTTAAGAGAATTGTTAAAAAAGGGTCCCACATACAGAGAAAGTATGTCCTTTATATGGAAACAAAATGTCAAAATTATCATGGACTCTTGTGAGGAATATGCAAGACGTTGGACAAAGAAAGAGGATGTACAGCTCGACACCCTTTCCGAATGGATAAAATCAATCAGATGGTTACTTTTATCTAGAATTAACCGATTGAAATCAACTGTGAACACCAGATTCGAGTCTATATTTAAAGACCCTGATGTTATCACAGAGCTTACCTACCTCCAAGAACATTATGTCATCACACCAGCGGACAAAGCCTCAAATAATTACACATTTACTTGCAAAAAGCACTATTTCGACAGTCTAGTTAAAGAGTTGGGTTTAAATTCGACACCTGGAAATCCCACTTACACCCCAACTAACCTTTCTGCCTCTGAAATAATAGATAACCACAAAGCAGCTCTTGCTTCCTTTGGCTTCGACACTACCAATTTAGATTTAGATTTACCATACTTATACTGCATACCTAAAATGCATAAGAATCCGTACAAACAACGTTTCAGCGCTGGTTCTTCAAAATGTTCTACCAAATCTGTATCGATCTTACTCTTATCTGAAATCAAATCTGGGCTTCAAAAATACTGTGTGACAGTATAGTCTCGCAGTGGCATCAACCAGATGTGGATTTTAAAGAATTCGAAGGAACTTTTAGAACATCTGAAATCCACTCATTTCAGTAGAGTCCATTCGATCAAAGCCTTTGATTTTTCGACACTTTACACTACAATTCCACATTCTAAATTGAAAGAAAGACTTGCAAAAATTATAAGTTATGGGTTCACAAGTAAGAACGGTAATCGCAAAAACAGATTTATTGTTGTTAACTATGACAAAACCTACTTTGTAAAAGAAAAGTCAGATTCTGAAAATAAGTAAACTGAAACAGACATTATTCAGATGTTAAACTTTCTGATCGACAACATTTTTGTGGTGTTTGGAGGAAAGGTCTTCCAGCAAATTGTCGGAATTCCAATGGGGACCAATTGTGCCCCACTCCTTTCTAAGGGGAGTCTTGCCAATTGGGTTAAGTATAACAACTCAAGATTAGAAAACTTACCAATACATTGTAATTGGAACAACCCTGAATAGAGTCGATGAAAAAAGAAGAGGCACACAATAATTAATAAATGAAAAAGATTGATCCCTATGCTCGTACACTATAGCATGTACAATTTTATCAAATATGTTCCACCTTACCTTTACCTTACTCACATGACCATTAGTCAAAATAATGTGCAACTTTCGGATCCATGATGAATATAATGTAAAATATGAAGGAAATTCAGTAAACAGTTTTTGAAGTGTAGCCCGGACACGATAGCATGCAGAATAAATATTGAAAAGTACCCATTAGTTATTCAGTCTAACGGTGGTCAAGATAATGACATGAAAAGAATTCCATATCTCCAATTTATACAAAAAGGGTTGTATAATAAATTTGTTCCAACTCTTTACCTTCTTGAAGAAAATTTCCAACAAACTTTAATGCACCAAACAGGTTTTTCGGATAGTCAATCCTCGTCAGTGATTCTTCCAACGAAAGTGATTTTCAGACACAATCAAAATTCCTTTCAGTAACGCCCTCTGTCTTCATTTAAATTTGTGCAATTATTTTGCATAGAGTGCGCGGTTGCAAATTTCCTGCACAGTCGATTCAGCATTGTCAAATGAAATCGATGACCAAAATAGCATTGCTCAGATGTTAAATTCCTTTAATTTGATGTTATTTTTGAATGAAATGACAAGTTTCCTAAAAGCAAAACAATATATATAATGTTGAATTGATAAAGGGCAAACAAGCTTCTTTCAGGCTACAGAATTGGAAAGAAGTAATAAATAGACTTCAAACAACAAGTGACGGAGAACAAGTATAACTGTGCATTTCTTTCTGAACATTTTTTTTGCTAAAATGGATAAGATACTTCTTAATCATGAAATTTCGACAGTGAAAAACATGTTCACTGAAATCAAAAGTTGTATCATATCTGACATACATACAGGCTCTTTAAGTGCATTCTGTATCAATAAATAGTCCATTCTAAAAACAAACTCTACAAAGTTTGTCTGAGTTCTATACTATAAAATGTGCCAACCGAAGATAAGGATAAGGAAATATACAATTTACTTCTTTGGTAGAACATTAATAAAGAAGTGAAAAACATATAAGTTTAAAGAAAATGAATGATAAAGATGACAAATATGGATAATGACCATATCCCAATACACAATTAATACAAAATCGAAAATGCAAAAAATCATAAACCGAAAGCATACAATAAACCAAAGCAAATGTTAAACGTCTTCAATTTCGATAGCATCATTTAAGAGCAGATAAATTTACAGCATGGACCAGGCATGCACGTTTCAGGTACAAAGAAACAAAGAAAAACCTCGACCACACGAAAAGAAGCGAACCTCTAATTTTGGAGTTCTTCCAGGCGCCCTTGAAGAGTCAGCATATCCTGCTTGCATGCAACACTCATTGCTTCAATTCGGTAGAATTGTCACATCCGGTTACTTATATACTTACAGTTGCACAACCGGTAAGTGCAGGCAGTTTACCGATACGATAGGATACGTGCCCCATAGGATAGGATTACCGATAGAATTTGCGCCATACGATAGACTCGATAGTGCACTCTATCCTATCGTGTCGTATCCTATCGGCTTGTATGGGATTCTATCGATTTGTATGGGATTCTATCGGTCTCTATGGGATCATATCGGCTTCTCTGGGATCCTATCGGCTTCTATCGGTTCTATGGGTTACAATAAGTTCTATGGGATTAATCAAATAGCAGTGCATATACAAAATGATTTGATCACGAGTGTTTGATTAATTCATACTTATTACCAAAACATAAATTCGATGAATAATACTAAGTCTATTTATAAGTTATGAGGCCATTGAAAGGGTTCATATATACGAATTAGTTACCTCAATGACTTACCTGGAAATATAATTATTTTAATAAACAAAGAATGCGGATGAATAATATTGTTAGTTCAGGTCGCCTAGCCACATTAATATTGTAAAAGAATCTGGTGAATTGGTTTATTTATTTACTCATTTATTTCTATCATTTATTCTATACATGTACATGTTTTCAGTTTACTGCATGTTTTATTCCGATGAGTTAATGAGTTCGGTACGAAAATCCTTTCGCGGACCTCAATCATGAACAAATTGAAATCATGCAGCACCATCTATAGTGAGTTCGGTTAGTTAATAGGCACTAATTACCTCAATTACTTACCTGAACAGGTAAATAGAATCAATTAGAGAGAATGTGGGTGATAATTATTTTTCAAGTCTCTACTTTCGCAGCTTTGATAACGTTAAAGAATCAAGTTGGTTTATTTTTTATTTTAATTCAAATTTGTTACTTTATTTTATAAGTTTTCTTTTATAACGTATTATTCACGCAAGTTTTCCCTCCGTGGACCTCAGTAATACAATAATGAAATCTTAAAGAGCCAACAGAAAATTAGAATTTCAAACATTAAAAAAATCTTACATTTGAATAGTTTGTAATCTTTTTACTTTTTATCCACATTATATATCTTATCATATTAATTTGATATAAAGATTCCCCGTCGACGTACCTCTGAATTAAATGATTAAATTTAAAACGTTCCAATACGGTGCCATCCAGCGGGGGAGATGTTTACTTCTACTATCTATTTTTCATTATTTTTTTATTGATCTTTTTCGAGTAATATAAATAATTTAATAGTTATAACATAACCGGACGTCCATACTAATAGCACTATAAGATATAAACCCTATCGTCCGGTAGGAACCCATAGCGCCCAATAGGAACCGATAGCGCCCCATAGAAGCCAATAGGAACCCATATCGCCCGATAGGAACATATAGCACCCGATGGAGACCCATAGAGCCCAAAAGGATTCCATAGAGCCCGATATGACAGGAGATCCGATAGAAACAGTTACGATACCCCTTAGAAATTGGCCGATATGATTGGATGGCTACCCCATACGATAGGATAGAAAATGTGCACTCACCGCAACTGTATATACTTTCCAGTTCAGATACGATACATCAAAGACATATGCAATGAATATAGAAATTTTCTTTCATTTAATAGTATCACATATAATTATAAAGTCACATTGTCCTTTACAATATACACTGGCCTTACTTAAGGTATTAAGACGGGATATCACACACTATTTACTTCTCTGCATGTATTTTATGAACTACATGTAGTTATCCATCATCACTTGAAACTTGATGTTATTGATAAAATGAAATCAAGAAATTTTCAAGCAAATACGATTTCCTCATACGACATTCCTAATATGTACACCGCGCTTCTCGCGACAGGATTCATTATCGATTGTCCGAACTCATTGAATGGTGTTTTGATCGAGAGGGGAAAAGGAGTGTATATGGTTTATGTAGTAGAGCGGCCCCTAAAATCGACTATTCCAATATAAGATTTTGTTGTAATTTAAAGAGAGTTAAATATCTATATCTTAAGAAATCTAGTATCAAAAACTACTTTTTGCTTTCTAAGGCATTGCAATTTTTGCATTGATATCATGAAAACGGGCAATTTTGTCATGAAAAATAGCATATTTCTTGATTATTTTCAATGAGGTAACAGCGAGCGGGATCGTGAAGAACTTTTCCCCTTTTCATGCAGTTTAAGTCGTGCAAAGGTAATAACATGATAATATACTAAAGATGTTTAATGAAAATTTTCCTTTTGAAACAGTCAAATGCAGACCCACTGCAAAAACACAAGGCAGACACGCACAGAATGAGACGGAAATCAGAGAATAAATGCCAAATTACATACTAGAAACATCAAACATAAATGACTTTGCATAAATCAACGAGACCAATGGGCAATGGGTGCCGATTTAGGACGGCCATCTGCCACGTCAGTAGCAGACGGTGTAGTTATCCTGTATTACGTGCACACAGCCCTCCCACTGTTCCGATACCCCGAGGTCTCGAAGAACGTTCAATTGTGATGTAAAACAACCTCCTCGCTGTTGGATGACCACACACAAACAAGACTGCAAGAAACAGAGGCCCAAGCAACACAGATGAATATGTAAATAGATGTAAAAAGAGGGCGTACGTAATACAGTTCGCACTCTGCCGACTGTAGCGAGCTCATGTCATCTCCCGAGAAGTTTAACTGACATTCAGAGAGGACAGGTAATCGGGGCCCTGTCTTCTCTGAAGAGATTTGTACCGGGCCGGTCATGGAGTCCCGCCGTCACAATCAGTCAGAGTGCAAGTCTTAAGAATGCGCTGATACAAGACTGTAGATTGGTCAAGTACCAAGTCTAGTGTCCGTCCGTTGACATTAGAATCATATCCATGGTATAAAATGCGTTTGATGATTCTGACGCATTTTTGATGGTTATGCGGTCTACCTTTGATTCTTCTTATTTTGTAACTGAAGCTTCCATAAAATGCAGGTTGTGAAATACCCAAAGCAATATACTCTGTTGCTTGTATGGGTTTTCAAAATTGAATTTCAAAGGAAGTTGACCATATTTTTTGTAAAATTAACAGAAAGTCTTAACTAGTTTGTGAAAGCTAAAACTTTGACCTAAAGACATTACTTTAAGTATTTCGGTTCAATTTTTTCCCACTCCATCCGAAATCGCGAACAACTTTGGCATTCCGAATCAGTTTTTAAGCTTTGCTCTCATTATGTTCTAGGATAACACATAAAGTGAAATATTAATCTTTATCAATACACAATAGGTCTCACTGGGGTAAATCGCCTTCACGGAAGCCTGTAATAGGGGAATATAGTTCCTAAGGGATAGAACGCTGGAACTTTTGAATACAAATAAAGTATGAAAACAACTATTTTTGTGCGTAAACTTTATATCATGTTTGAGGAAATTTTATATTCTTTCAAATGAATTATACTTGATAAGGAATGAGGCACTATATTTCCTGGAAGGATGCCATATGTATAGGGTAGTATGAGAGCACTGGGTGAAACTAAGAGGTGCTTTTAAAATCGCCCTCAATTTTCAAGGCCAAATTGCCCGAAAGATGCAACGTGCACTTTTTTGCAGACTTATTTGAAATCTTGACTATGCATGTGTGAAAGCGTTTTTTATTCTTTTTCCTCTTAGCTGAGATATTGGCGGTTAAAGTTGACAAGTTACTATAGAAACATATAGGGATTTATTTACCCCAGTGAGACCACAAATAACTAATGCTATAACCATCGATTATTTTTACGAAGATAAGTCTTAGTGAATTTAATTTGGGCTGCTTATTAAAAGTAATTTGGCTGGAGAAGCATCAATGATGAGAATTTAATATTCGAAACACGTGTCTGGTGCATGAAAATTGGTTGGAAATGTTCTTTAAGAAGGCATAGAGTTGGAACCCTTCCGCATTATTACTATAATAATATGTTGATCGTGTGGTAGACTCGTCACTTCAGAATTACTTTGTTTAAAAGGTTTCAGAAAAAGATATACATTGTGGTGCTCCGTAAATAACTTTGCCGTAATTAATTATGTTTGTTTGATCAACAATATCATGCAATCTTCATTAAATTAGTGAATCAGGACTGATTTCGCTAAAACTTCGCAAGGAGAATTGAAAGTTATCATATACTCACAATCATTAAAAACGCAACACTAAATAAGATGTGAATTCATTTTATAAGAAATTTGATATACAAAATATCAATCCATCATCAACATTAAATGACTTAGAGAAATAAATATCTTGCAATTCAAAATGAATATCTGTTTGTACACTTAGTAACAATATTGAAAATTAAGATCACCATGAAAATGAAAATTCACAGTTCAGTATCTAATGTGTCCTCCGCCTGTAGCAACACACGCACGACATCTCCTTGGCATAGAGCGTATAAGACGTTGTATACGTACTTGTGGAATATTCCTCCATTCCGCCTGCAATGCTGCTTCCAGCTGCCGAAGTGTCTGTGGCTGCAGATGACGTTGTCTTACGGCCTTCCCTAACTGGTCCCATAAATGCTCAATAGGACTAAGATCCGGTGAAAACGCTGGCCATGGAAGCGTGTCGATACGTTGTTGGCGTAGGAAGGCAGCCGTCAAACGAGCAGAATGAGGGCGTGCATTATCCTGCTGAAATTGTGTGACATCACGATGAGCGGCAAAAAAGGGGACAACTGCTGGTCGCAGAACCTCATTGATGTAGCGCTGCGCCGTCAGAGTACCATCGATGACGATAAGAGGTGTGCGATGCCGAAAGGAAATGCCGCCCCATACCATTACGCTCCCTCCACCCCATCTGTCTGCCTCCCGAACACAACAGTCTGCGTAGCGTTCACCTCGCCGTCGCCAAACACGGATACGCCCATCATTGCCGCTTAAATGGAAACGGGACTCGTCCGTAAACAGAACTTCTGCCCATTGCCTTTGCGACTATCGCTGACGTCTTTGGGTCCACTGCAGCCGATTATGTCGCCTAATAGCCGTCAGGTTGTTGCCTCTAAACGGTCTTCTTGAGTGGAGGCCAATAGATCGAAGCCGACGACGCACAGTTGATGCAGACAAGCGTCGGCCTACTACGCCTTGTAAACTTTGCGCTGTTTGTGCCGCTGTCAGGAATCGATCACGGAGATGACGTAATTGGATAAGACGGTCCTGGTTAGGTGACGTCACTCTTGTTCTGCCCGGGCGTGGTCTATCATCAACGGAACCCGTTAGAGCTATTCTCTGGGCAAGTCTAGTAATAGTCGAAGGTGAACAACCCATCTGTCGCGCAATTTGACGCGCAGAAAGGCCTGCCGCTAACATGCCCTTTGCTTCATGGCGCTGATTGTTACGTAGCCTCGGCATACTCTTTCAAAGAAATGGCGTTTCAAAAATTTTTTGTCAGGATTTAGATGTCCGATATGAATCCTACACACATGCAAAGCACATAGTCAAGTCATGCATGAAGTAACCTACACGGACAAAATCATGCGTCGTTGACCAATACCCGATAAATCGTACCTTGAGTGACGCATTCAACCGAGACAAAGTTGATATGCTTTATCATAAAGTATATAATCGATGTATAAAACATATTAAGACTTAACAAATTCATCGGTTGAAATGACTGAAAATAGTACTGTTGCGTTTTCATTGATTTCGAGTATAGTATTAATAAAATAGAAACTAAAGTTGTTAAGTTTAATTGTCTCTGTCTGCTTGTCCTATTTTCTTTTCACATGATAAAGTTCTGTTTTGTCTTTTGTTCCCCAAAATTGGCACTTCTTAGTCTTAGTGAAAAGACTATAAAAGAAAAAAGAAAAGAAATATACTGACTCCCCCAAAAACGATACGTGGTTGCATTTTATACAATTTCCTTCAATATTTGAAATATGTGGATATTTTAAATAAAATAGTTGAGTAAGTCTAGTTACTTCAATATACATATTTTCATTAGCTGTTCACTCATCAAGAACGCCAATATTTACGTTTTCATGATTTGCACGAGCTATGAAGTACGAGGATATCTTGGTTTAATCCAGGTGAATTAAACAACGTTTTCGATAAAATATGATCTCACAAAACAAAAAATCACAATTTTTTTTAAATTTCTCGCCCCACAAAATGCCAAATTAATCAAAGAACAGCGACGTCAAAAAGTTGGAATGTTAGAAGCAGGTCAGGAGCAGCATTCTGACGTTGCCGCGTAATTCCGAGAAACGCAAATCATCATTTTGCGTTTAACAGTCCAGGAGAATACTAAAAATAGTAATATTACTTAAAACTGTAATATTACTGTTAACAATAATCCCTGATATTATCGAAAACAGTAATGTTGTCTTCCTATATTACATATTTCTGTAATATAGACAAAGCACAGTTTTAAAGCCACCAGCACTGTTTCTATCATACAACTCTTTCACTCAACAACAAATTATTTAAATATGAAAAAAAATTCTACTGAAAAGTGGAAATAATGTCCAATTGGAACCTATTTTTCACTTTTTCTTCATTCTGAAATCACATTTTCTTCAAATATGTTAAGGAGAAAATTTTCCTGATGTTCTGAATAATTTTTCAGTGTACACTTGAATGAAATACAACTCCTAATCACCCTCAATTCTCCCCGAATCCACTGGTATAAGAGCGGACTGACCATCTAAATAGTATTACTACTTACAGTAATATAAAGAGATAAATTTCAAAGAAAGATAACTCCAATTTAATTTATATTATTGTTAATAGTAATATTACTGTTTCCAGTATTCTCTTGGACTGTTTAATTAGCCGTCACAGGATGATTGGATCAATCATCGGCCTGTAAGACCATGTATAAGCACCACTACCAAATGTGACGTCACATCTACGTAATATCTCTACGGCTCACTCAGCAGTAGCGTAAACGCGCAAACAATAGAGTAAACGTGAGCGGTATCGGTAGGAGACCTGAATAAAACGGAATCAATACATTGTGTCCCTGCAAAGGAATCGAATTTACCAAAATTGGATAAATTTGGGATTTTTATTATGCAATCTTTGCTTTTAGCAAAGGTATTGCGTAATGGTCATGTGATGAAATGAACATTTGTTCCATGAAACGATCTGTTCATGATTTAAATTTGAATCATATAAATATGCATGCATTTCAATCTATTTATATGTAACGTTTCTTTTGGGGATCAGTATAGAAACAAGAAAATATTTCTAGTTTCTATTTTTATTCTATCTTTTTTTAGTCAAATGTATTGTGAATTTAAGGTCAATGGAAAAAAAATGATTTGATTTTTATAGCCCTATACTTAATACTAAGACATTCTGAACGTCTGAAAGCGGTGAATTCATAGAAAATATCAACAAACGAAATTTCAATACATAAGTTTGCACCAGCCCATGTCCATACTAATGTTTATACAAATTGATAAATGTATAATCGACCTTTAAATTTGCATAAAAAAGTTGTTGGTGCTGCAACTAGGCATTGTTAGAGATCCCCTCCTTTCTTTCATTTCATTCGATCAAACTTTGTGTTTTAGATTGTATATTTACTTTGTACAGTGTGTGTTTATTTTACAGACAGCTGGAACTACTTTGTAATTGGTACACAGTCAATAGTGTTCATAGTTATACTAGCTTCCGTTATCATGTGCAGATATTTCAGGTACGTTAAAACGAATTATGATATTTATAAAGTTCATGTAGGTGTTCAATAATTACCAGCATTAATTTTTTATTTAAAGTCGATAAATGTTGTAACTTTGTATCATTCAGACTGTAGTTGTGGATGTTTGCATTTTTGATTGGGTGTATTCCATATAAATAAGTGACAATTGTAATCGATAGAAAATATTTTAATCTAGATTTTACGGCTTCAAATTCATAGCAACGTTTAATTAAAGATATAACTGCAGCATGGGCAAAAAGATGATCACATTCATAGAATCATTTCAAGGCCGGGTGATGACTATAAAAGAAGACAGGTTAATTTCCTTTCATTTCCTCACTGACCGCTGTAGGGTTAACATTTCTAATCGTAATCCGATTGGTCCCATGTATCCTTAATAACCCTCTCAATTTTGATTGACAGCTTCAAATAGATAAAATTGAGGTATATCTAATTAGCATAATCAAGTATTCCTGTCGGTATGTCTTTGATGTCACACATCGCTCGCGTCTCTAGGAATATCACTGGTCAGTAGTCGCCGCTTATATCACGCCTACCAAACTGATATCACTCAGGTGTGCATATTAATTACCACTCGGTTAAAAACCCGGCCTTTAAGAATTGCTAAATTTGCAACAATCATACAAGTTCATCATGCCTTTCGGACTACTTTTGGGTCTTCTTGATTTTCAGTTGAGAAACAATTCGTGTCATTCATTTGGGATCTTATTTATGTAGAAAATTTAACCATTCATGTGGGACCTGATTGTGTACATCTGTTCTGTTTTTCGTACGGATTATTTTTCGTACGTCCCTGTCCATTTAATTTGATATGATTTAGATATATTCCGGGGTTTGCAACTGTCCCAATGAAAATGCTAAAGGTTTTGCCTTACCAAGCAAGCCCCGAAGGTATAACGTATGTTTCTAACAATATATCCAATATATACATGTCGGAACCACATAAAACAGTACGGTTTTCCATTTTCTAATTCATGAGACATATTGTATCTCCGTATAATCTCTCAGATGGTCTCACCTGTCACTTTAGAAGTGACGTTGCTTAGGAGAACGAAACCACTGCGCTCCAAAATCTAAAATGCATAAACTGCTACATGTTTATCTCAAATCAGATTTTGAACACTAATAATCGTCGAGCGTTTTAAAAGAACTTACTTGTTATGTTGTTTATACGTGTAAAACGTTGTTTACAAGCCAATCACTATAGCTAAACATCACACGATGATGTGTTTTGATCTAAGGTAACAGAGAATGATGACGTCATAAGTAAAAATTGCGCGAAACCTTGATGCCTGTAAGTTTACGTAGGAATGTATTTTAAAGTATGTCAAATTAATCGGTTCGGGGCATGTATATCGTCGTTGCTTTTTTACCAATCCGAATGCGTGAAACAAACAGAAAAGAATTAGAATTTTTGACTGGTATACTTCTATGGTAAAGCAGTGTTGATTTAAAGATAGGAGCCATCTGACGATTTTACCATTAATGGGTTTTAATATAACCATCAAAGAAGTACTTAACAGTTATGCAGTCTCAAAGTAAAGAAGGCAAGGCCAAATCGTGAGAATTCTCATCGGAACGGTTTCGAACCCCAGACTGAACAACATTCCGAAGTGAGACCAGGTGCCCGGGGAGAGTCAGCGTCTCCTGATTGCATGCAACATCCGTCGCAACAGCTCCATGGAAACCTGTCAAACTCGGTGATTGTCTCGATGTACAATTTGATGTACAGATCAGGTAAGTATGTCTTGTTTGGTAATGACAACATCCACTCAATCACAATATAGAATGTCACTGATCATTCTGGAAAGGGGGATCTGATATGCTTTTATAATATCCCCGTAGCGAACGAAGAACTTCTGCAATGACAAATATGGATAATGACCATATCCCTGTATACAGCACAAAATCGATAATTCAAAAATCAGAAACCGAAGGCATACAAAATCAGGACAAAACAGGAACCAAAGCAAACAAACAAAAACCTCCACCATATGAAAAGAAGCGAACTCCCGATAGGGGAGTGAGACCAGGTGCCCAGGAAGAGTAAGCATCTCCTGCTTGCATGCAACACCCGTCGCTTCAATTCGGTTTCATGCTGATTTCCGCCGTTGTGTGATATAACCCTGAACAAGTAGCTTACTTGCAAGCCGTCTTGCTCTAGTGATGAAATCTGTATATTTGGAACATGCCCTTGAATACCGTATCAGCTGAGAAAAAAAAAACAAAAAAAAAAAAAAAAAAAACGCCACAAGCAGGAGATGACGGATTGTTGCTACTCATGAAAGGTAAGTTAGTTATGTGGAAGCTGAAATCGTCACGCTTGTCATACAGTGAGATGTTAAAATGGCCGTTTGCGTCGAACGATAGAAGTATATCCCAGTACGAAGCGGATCTGTCTCCCTCTGTTGTATCCTTGATCTCTAGTTCATGAGGATAGATTTTATGTAAATGATCCTTAAATTTCGTATTATTGATGGGCAACACGTCATCTATGTATCTGAAAGTAAATATTGAACTGAGGTGCGAGGCAGTTTCGCCCAGTCGAGGGCAAGGTCTGGATGAAGTCATCGTATGAATACAAAATTTAGTCCGCAAGCAGTAGGGCGCAATAGTTACCCATGGGGATTTCGACTATCTGCTGGAATATGGTTCCTCCAAACTCCACAAAAACTGTTTTTCAGTAAAAAGCTCAAGCATCCGGGTTATATCGTCTTCGGTATTCTTTTTATTTGAATCAGAATGTTCCTTCACGAAATTTATTTCAGTATCCTCCCGCCCTATGACGAGGTATTTGTATCTCCTATTACCATTTTTCGAAAGAAAGGTGTTACGAATAATATTGGCAAGTCTGTTTTTGAGTTTTTGGTGTGGGATGGTAGAGGAGAAGTAGAAAGACTTTATGTTTTATTATTGAAATAGGTGGCCTTTAAATTTTTCCAAAAGTTCCTTAGAATTTTTTAGGACCCACATCTGAATGATTCCATTTTTGGAATAAGTTGTCTCGCAGTATGTTTAATGACCTTGCTTGATGAGAGTTAATATTTTCGTAAGCAAAATGGAAAGAGGTTTTGTGGAGCACCGTGATGAGGATTTTTTGTGCATTTTGGGAATCCAGTAGATATAAGGTAGTTCAAGATCAGAGTCATCGGTGTGAATACCGAAAGAGTCAAGAACAGATAGGTGATTGTGAAGTATCTCAAATACAAATACATTTGAAAGTGTGTATGTTGTATTTTAAGGTGATGAATGTAACCCAAGTTCCTCTCTCAGGCATTTGAAAGAGTACGCCTTGCAAACGAGAGTAAAACTGTTTGCCGCTTCGTCAGCAGGAACAATTATATATTTTTCATTGAGGTCAGAAAGTTCTTTGGCAACAACAGAGTCATGAAAAATTATCTGTAATTAACTTAATGCCGAAGTCGCCCAATTCTTCTTTTAAGTAATTATCCGATAGATATCTAGTTTTACGTCATCCAATATTTGCCCACCGTCTGGCGTACTCCTCACGTGCATCAATAATTATTCCAAAGTTTTTCCGCCATGTGAAGGGACGGGGTTCCCTGTACTTCGAATCTTTACTGAGAAGGTTCCTTTGTTTATTGCTACCGACGATATTAAGGTCACCAGTAACCACATGTTCACACGGTTGGTATATGAAATCAGAGGATGAGCATGTGCATTGTATGGGGCTTTGTGAAAGGTGATGTAGATTTAGATGTTTCAAATGTTGTTTATTGTTAAATATTTTGGAAGCAACGGATTGTGTATATATGTAGGAAATGCAAGCGACTCCTGGTGTTAAAGATAAGGAGGGATTTTATCCTTGACAAAACTGGTATTTAGAATGTTGCTTAAACGCAGAGCATCGATCCCTTTTTTGCAAATTTAATTATAAGGAAGGGACGATTTTCATTGCTACCAGGTATATCAGATTTGACGGCCTTAAAAAGTCTATTTGACGAGATATCCAGAATAATACTTTGTAGGCCATATGAACCGGTGTCGGTAAAATGAACGATCATTGATGATTCGTACAAGTCATGCAATTTCTTTAAAGGACGAGAGTACAACTTCACACGAATATGATGAAGACCTAACAGTTGGATGACAAATGGCAAAATACCGTCGAAAGATATATAATGAATATTTGGCCTGTTGTATTTTCTTATACCATAACTTCGACGTCCTCTTGTTGTTTCATCAAACAACCTCAATACATTAACCGAATTGCATCCAGGACTCGTCAGATTTCCTATTTTTTTCTATATGGTCGTTGCAACCATACGGGGCAGCTGTGCCCAATATCGTCTATACGGAGTAGTGAGGTTCGTATTGTTAGTTGGATGATATATTTTTTCTAGAATTCGGACCTTCAGAGACATAATGGAGTGGTCGGGCAAGTTGAAATATTTGTAAAGTACCTGATTTCCGTTATGATTTATTTTAAATCGTTACCCTGTCTTCCTACTCCTCAGCTGTCCCTTGGTTTCTCCAACGTATATCAACCCACATAGAAAACACTTAATCATGTAAATAATATCGGACGACCTAAAAGATAGGTAATCGAAACTCTGGATGGTAAAGGTATGTTTGGTAAAGTTACATGTGAAGGAGTCGTCTGTAATTAGAATAGGGCATGTTTTACAATTCTTGTCCCCACACTTGGATATATTGCAGTCAGCGGGGACAGAATTGTGGTCTTTCAGAATTTCGACAACTTCAACTTGGCATGACTTTATGGGTAAGAATCTGTCAGCGTATTTATACCACATCTTGTGGTCGTCACTAACTATATATGTATATTGAGTGATGTCCCGAAGGATGACTCTCGGGGCACCTGCCTGTCCTACTGTATCTGTGCCCTGGGACAAAGCAGGTAGGCACTTTTATAGAGGTGACGTGCCAGCCTCTATGGAACTTCTTATATCAGGATTCATATTGAATTACTGCTCGACAAGTATCCTCGGGGACAATTTGTCAACCAGCAGAGATACATGGACAGTGATTAAAATGAACATCAAAGAAGTGCGTCAAAGTCTCAAAAACAAGAAGACAAGGCCAAATCGTGAGAATTCCTATCGGAACGGTTGCGAACCCCTGAATGAACAAAATTTCGAAGAGAGACAAGGTGCCCGGGGAGAGTCAGCGCCTCCTGATACTACCATTTGAACATTTACCATTTGAACAATACTACCAATTAAACATCTGCAGAATACTTGTATAAATTAGTCCATCTCAAATTTTTGTTTCAATTAGACGTTTTTAATCTCTGGCACACACGATTTCGGTATACACTATGATGTCCCACTCTCCAGAATGGTGGATGCTATTTTGTCGTAGACCATTTGAACCATCCAACCAAAGATTGTACTCACCGGATGTGACAGCTCTACCGAATTGAAGCGGCGGGTGTTGCATGCAAGCAGGAGATGCTTACTCTTCCTGGGCACCTGGTCTCACTTCCATATCGGGAGTTCGCTTCTTTTCATATGGTGGAGGTTTTTGTTCGTTTGCTTTGGTTCCTGTTTTGTCCTGATTTTGTATACCTTCAGTTTCTGATTTTCTGAATTATCGATTTTGTGCTGTATACAGGGATATGGTCATTATCCATATTTGTCATGTATCCATTATGCAGATAACTGCACGCATTATCGAGAACAAGCGGGGTGAATGACGTCCTTAAAAAGTCTTTGTTTACTTTTTCGCCTCTCTTATATTCATACTGCCGTGCATCTTCTCGAGTCAAGTGTACGTAATTATTACGTATACTTGTCTCGAGAAGATGACTGCCGTGTATCTCTATTTTGATTCTGATTTTGTTGAATTTAACACACCATTTTAACGCATTTTTAGCAAAAGAAAAACACTTTTATATGGGGAAAATTTCTCTGACAGGAATGGAAAAATATAACAATTAACAATTATGTCTTCCTTGTCCTGAAACGTATACGAAACATTAGCCTCCTCCTTTTATAAGCCGGTACCCGGTTATTTGTCATCACCTACTTTAAGTAAAACCCAACGCCCACTTTCTTAGTAAATGCATTTTGATGAGTCGCAAAATCTCTTTCAGAATCGCTCCCTTTTTCAAAAATTATCAAGAACCTTGTCCCTTCCTCACCAAATAAAAAAAGAAAATCTCAGGATGAGAGTTGAGAGTGCATTACATCTTAATTCTGAGTCTTTCTTCCTCTAGATTCGCGCTTTTTACTCTCTCTTTTCTAAATTTCTTTGAGGGGGATTGGCCTTCTGTTGTTTAGAATATCGTATGTATGGACACACACTATAAACGCTTTGTAAGATTTCCGTAAAGGCCGTTTCGTACCAGTAGTCATACGCTGATTAACTCAACTTACCTCTGACGTCACTATAACGTTGAAAGAATATGGATTGCAACGTAGAAATTAAGGGGATGGGGTTACAAAAATGATCATAACTTTCGTTCGCTAGGTTCGATTTTGTTCATATTGCATCAGAACACTTCAAAAACAATAGTTTATCATTTGATGACAAATATGGATAATGACCATATCCCTGTATACAGCACAAAATCGATAATTCAGAAAATCAGAAACCGAAGGGGTATATTTGATTCAAGAAAATTAAACGATAGAATTTCTTGTAATAGGCATATGACGTCAAAAAATTACGATCGGAAAACGAGTTTTTAACCTCCTAGATTATCTTAAATTTGTAATACTTCCTCCATTTTCTGAGTTTATTTCAATTTCTTTGTTTAAAGGTGAATATATAGTTTGAATATAAAATTAAATCAAAGAAACATTCATAAATTCAGCAAAATATTTAAAAAATCAGCATACTTTCTTCAAACTAGCAAGTATGCTATTGCATTTGAAGACGTTAACATTTGTACTATGTATTGGGATATGGTCATTATCCATTTTTGTCATACACGAGTCTGTGTTCTTCGTAACCACTGGGTAACAGGTCAAATGTGAGGATTTACTCACGTTATTCATATAACAACACGATTACCTATAAACTGATCTCACTGGGATAAGAAGAGTCCTTCGTGCTTATTGATTTGATGTCTTTGTCGGTGTATGGTGTCCCTTGTTATTTTTTCGCATCTTGTTGTGTTTGTCTTCCCTCTGCTGCCACACAGAGGTGCTTCGGTAACTTTCTATGCTTGTACTGCAACCCTAACCCTAACCCGAACCAAGTGCTGTTGGATATTGCCTGTATACTTCTGGTCACATTGCCATTTTACCCTTTAGGTATTGTAATTTAGTAAATTGCTTTCTTGTTAAGAATATGGCTATTGGATAATCAATCAGTATTCATGTACTTATATCGTATTTTTATCATATCATTCATTGCCCTGTAGGTTTCATTATTTGCTTTTATCCAGGCGTCAAAATCCTCAATCAAATAGTACAAGGACAGAGTCATCGGATCAGAAGGATGCAGAAAATGCGAAATTGATACACGGAAAATTGCTTAATAAGAGATATCTTAAATCAAAACGAAGTAGAAAATCGCATTCCAGAACCGTTCCCCTCAAAGGAAATCATCGGAAACCTACGCCAAATCGATTATCACACTACGATCAGGTAAACGTAGAACATACTCAGCATTTATCCTGCCAACCTAGGTGTGCGCCTCAGATGTATTCAAACTATGATACAATACTCAAATGGAGTGGAGATATCGATATACCTTTGATTGATTCTAAAACGTCTTCGACGAACAATTCCGAAATAATTCACCGACACAGGGAAACAAGCATAAACAATAAGAATGACAAGCGTTTTCGCAAATTCAAGACATTACATAATTTTGACTTTTCAGACTTTGATAATACAATATCAAATCAAGGTGAAATATCTAAAAGAATAATTCATTCTTCTGAAAATGTTTCAGAATCTCTTCAAAGGAAACCCAAATGTCAAACATTTAATGAAACTTGCAAATGTTATTCTAGAGATAATAATTCTATGGAGGAAGATGTGTGTTCCGTGTATGACACACTTCATAATGAAAATGATGCATTCCTTCTACGTTTCGATACAAGTGCAATTAGTCTGGACAGTTTATACGACAGGTTAAATGAAGGTACAAAACCTAACACTGTGTCGGAAAACAATTACGATCATATCATACTTAAATCTGAGAAACAGCCTTGTCATCTAGTCCTCGGAAGGGCTAAGAGTGAAACTATTCAGGATGTGGAAACAGTCAGGGTAGTAAATGGTAAAACATGTTTCCTATGCAAATCAACACTGTCTCTTTGAATAAGATTGACAATTGAATTCATGATTTTCTAGACTTAAAAATGGGGCGAGAAAACAGTATTAAATCAATGTGATGAATATTATTACAAATTAACTAAAGATATTGAAGATATTTCAAGCAAGGCTAACCAGTTCTGCCAATAACAGGTCACTTCCGCAAGATGCAAGAATAACACAAAGATTACTAACGTTTATAACGTTACAACGACAATTAATGGAATACATCAGTATTCTTTTAGGAGGAACAACTTTGTTTCGGAGAATAAGAGAAGAATCTATTGAAACAAGTGAGCGAAAGTCAAGCACAGAACGTAATTCAAAAGTGATTGAGTTATCGAAACCTGACGAAATGCAAACTAAGCAAATGGTAATTAAAATATACGGTTTATGAAGTTTGGAAATTTCATGGTATGAATCATCTTTAAGATAGTGAATCATCATGGTATGTCAATTAAAAATAATTCATATATATTCTTTAATTCATGAATTACAAATAGCTTTTGAAATAAAATGCCCTCCAACTTCAACCAATACTTTGATATTAATGATATATAATGATATGGAATAAAATGCATGTGTTCATGATAATGTATTTAGATGAAACATGAGATATAACCCTTACCCTTTATACATGAGATTTTTCTAGATATTTCAAAAGTTAATACACTGATTGCAAGATTCCATTACATTTTTCCTAGAATTAAAGAAGACATTTTCTAGGAGATTCGATGATGCACATGGTGACAATAATTTAATACAGCTGATGTGTGGTATTTTATTTTCATACACTGCATACCATATGTAAAATCTAAACATGAAGTTTGATGTTCATACATATAATCAAATGAATAAAAAAAACCCCAATGTTTTCCATCTCTGAAGGAAATGTATGACACTGACGGTCACATGAACACCTCATGACAAACGTGACGACATCAGTTTCAGCATTACAAACTTTCTTTTTCTGAGTAGCAGCATCTCTTCATCGCCTGCTTATGGCGAGTTCAAATTTCAGTTGATACGTTATGCTAGAGCAAGTACCAAGTATACGGAATTTGTTTTGAGAAATAGGCGTCTTTCAGATAAGATTCTCAGTCAGGGATATACATGTATATGTGACCGCCTAACATCGTCACTGAGGAAGTTCTACGGTCGATATGAGAACTCGTCATACACTATAGTGTCCCACTCTAAAGAATGGTGGATAATATTCTGTCATAGACAATTTGAACCATCCAACCAAAGATTGTACTCTATGTCTTATGAAATAGAAATAAACAGATGTGACAGTTCTACCGAATTGTAGCGGCGGGTGTTGCATGCAAGCAGGAGATGCTTACTTTTCCTGGGCATCTGGTCTCACTTCCATATCGGGAGCTAACTTATTTTCATATGGCGGAGGTTTTGTTGTTTGCTTTGGTTCCTGTTTTATCCTGATTTTGTATGCCTTCGGTTTCTGATTTTCTGAATTATCGATTTTGTGCTGTATACAGGAATATGGTCATTATCCATATTTGTCAAATATATGAATCAAACTTACACCAGACATATTATGAAAAATATGACTGTCTTAAAAGAATAGGTGTTCCAGGTATAATATCCTTGTTTGTGTAAAATTACTCAGATAATGCTCCAAATGGAATTCAAAATATAGAAAAGTGAATTTTCATCATGTTTATTTAAAGTCTTATCGTACATATCTATTTCGTTGTTGAGTATTCGGATACTGAAAAAGGAACATCAATTAGTTAAAGTCAGGTTAATTAAGTACATACAGAATTTCTCTGCCCAGAATTCAAAACAAGCAGAACACTTTTATTTTTCTTATTGAAAAAGATAAATAGAGCAGTACATAGGTGAAAGAGAAATTAAGTCAAAATACATTACAAAATATAACTCCAGAAAATTTGTCAACATACAAATATGAGTAAAGAGTTATGTATACAAACCTGGGACCATATAGCTTTTAGGACACCTAGACACAATGACGAAGGAGACAGCCATTTTGTTTGGAGAATAAGGGGTGAGCTGTGGATTAGTCTTCAGTTCATTTAGAAAATGATTCTGTCATAAAATAACAAAACACCTCTTAAATTGATTTCATTTGTTAAATTTA
The DNA here is from genome assembly GCA_033119305.1 of Pinctada imbricata. NCBI lineage: Eukaryota > Metazoa > Mollusca > Bivalvia > Pterioida > Pteriidae > Pinctada > Pinctada imbricata. Next base: position 4,916,418 of record VSWD01000003.1, on the reverse strand, counting down.
CGTACAATCAGGTACAGTGTGACCATTTACACACTTCTTATGTTAGTATTATAATGAGAGCAGAATTAATATAAGTGGGAATCTGATTGTCTTCCAATCTCAATTGTCATGTTTCGTTTATTGTTAATGTTAATTCAGTTTACTTTTATACGTTTGTCACGGTGGATGGTTTTGTTTTGTTATATTTAGATATTCATATGAAACAGATACACAAAACCCATACTTCCGTAATGCTATTATTTCAACGATAACTACATACAGATAAAACAGTTTAACGATATCAAACCATTTTTCCAATGGATTTTTCATTACCTTCGGTGCATGACATTTGAAATAGTATTTTAACAGCAATTCTCTGTAAGAACCAAAGAATTTCAAAACATGTTGGCACGGCATGTCATGGATTTTTGAGATTTTTGGTATGGAAGTTCAATATGAAGTACTAGTATGTAAATCAACCCCAGTTTTTTTCAAAAAGGTTGTCGTTGCCATGGTAACCGTGTCTGAAGTTTCAAAAATCGGGAAAATCTATAGGACAAGGCATATTTGTAGGCTTCGTTACCATGGAAACAGGTACATTTTAAATCTTAAATTGCTTTGATTATTTTCTTTTAATCCTTATTATTATGCATATTTGTAAAGTTTTTTACATTCATCTCGGATGCCTTATGTATACAAGATGAAAAATTGGGCCAAAACAGGGTATCAAAAGGCTTTGTTTTGGGCACTCAAAGACCCTTTTTTGCATGTTTTTACTGTTTTACAAGGTTGAAAATTTCATAAAAGCACCAATTTTTGAAGTCCAAATTTTAGTTATCCAATTCGTATCATCTTTGAACTCTACATGAATATAAAAAATTAATTGGGCTAATTTGTCCTTTTATATGCAAAGCAGCATCAAATTTAGTTGCTATGGCAACAATCGGCTGAAAGGTTTCAATACGATGAATTTAAACACAACCTCTATCAAACTATCTACGCATGATATTGGAACAGAAGTTCATGTTTACATCTATCAGAATCGTTTTGATATAAAAATGACCTTGAAAATATTTCAAGGTCACCCACTGAATTTTCAAGGTCATTAAACTTTAAGTGACCAGATTTGACGAAAAATCCAGATTTTTCATAAAATGAAGGTGTCAATATTTTAGAAACCTTGAAATATTGAACTTAACAGTTATTTGCCATAAAATGATAAATGTATCACTTATTTCTTAGAACTATTGATTACGTTTCTTCACATCTTCGAATATCTAAATTCTTGGTGAGTATTTTGATATAAAAGGGACGAAATCTGTATTTTTCTTGTTTTTTGACGGAAAAATATTTTCCTATTGAATTGCGACAATTCAATAAATTCTAAGATTTGTCTTTCTTATATTCATGTGCTTTCATAATATATATGACCTATGAAAATATTTAAATAAAAATCCCTAAAATCGGTAACAAAAAAATTAAAAAATCAATATTTTATGCAAAATTTGAGTCTCAAAGTATAAATGACCTTGAACATCAAGCCAATGACCTTGAACATTTTAATTGTTCTTATGTAAAAGATATAAGTCATATCTATACATGCATGCATTTTGACAATCTTATGTAGCTCTAAAGAGGAATAAAATCAATTTCAAAGATAATATGAAACAAGCAAAAAGGTCTAATGTTGCCATGGCAACGGTCTTTGGCGACAGAATTTAGGTAAAACTCTTAAATACCCACTCCAATTTTTCGTTCATTTTATTTGTCAATAAACATACATTTCCATTGATGAAAAACACTAGTCTCCTATTGGTGCCTTTTGTGATATTTAAGATTGAAAATGGTCAAAAACACACTAAATTGGCCCTTATTTTCACCTCTATTTATCGCTTCATTTTGACTTATTTTGGCTTAATACAATAAGGTTCCTGTAATAAATATCACATATCTAAGTGCACTAAGTAAGAATGGAAGTAAGGAAGAATAGATTATATAAAGATGAACAAGCTGTTACAGTGGTATCCATGGCAACGAAGTCTCCGGAGCTGGCTTATTTCATGGTCCCAAAAGTGATATAAATAGAATGACCTCGTTACCATGGCAACCAGAGGTCACATTGGCTGAAAAGTGTTATTTTCATGGTCAGTACTTAATATATACCCATTATACCGAAAATCGTCAAAATCCATGACATGCCGTGCCGAACGATTTTGGTCCTTACAGAGAATGGCTATTAAATATTAGTTATTTATTAAAGAAATGACTGTATTAATTTTGGTGTTCATGGGGGTATAACGAAGCGATTCTCGGACAATTTACACGTGTCCAACCAGAATTATACACCCATAAACACCAAAAGTAAGACTCTAATTATCTGTTATTTTCATTTGCATGCACATCGCACATTGTGCCCGTAACAGCGTCAAATGTATTTTAACGTTGGTAAATTCTCACTACATGCAAAACTTGAACGTGACGTCACAAAAGCAACCCAAGTTGGAATATTATTCTAGTTGTCTAACGGGCGTTTAATTTAATATGATATTTTGAAGGTATATTTCATTTGTATATGCTACTGAATCTATCCTACAGGAAAATTGGAGCCGCGCACTGTCTGTAAAGAAAATGTATAAATCTGAATTCAAAAAATAAAAGAGGGCGCTACTGATATGAATTTTGGTTCTTCCGCTGTAAGCATCACTGACGAAAAATTAAATATTCGAAACACGTGTCTGGTGTAACAAATTGTTTTGAAATTTTCTTCATAAAGGGATAGAGTTGGAAAACTTCCGTATTATTATCAGAAACACTAATTCTATGTTGCAGTGTGGTGCAGTTAAAGTCGTTCCCCGTGACCTGATATTTAGAAGTGTACTCATTACTTCTTTCCAGCTCTGTCGCCTGAAAGAAGCTTTGCGTTGGCCTTTTATTGATTTGGCATCATAGATGTTATTTTGCCATTTCGAAAACTTGTCATTCCATTCAAACGAACACCGAAATTAAAGGAGGTTAACATCCTAACACCATCCCTCCAATGATATTTTGAACATATATTTTATTTGTATATGATACTGAATCGAATTTTGGAGTCGCACACTAACTGTAAAGTAAATGTAAAATCTAAATTCAAAAAAATAAATGGGGGCGCTACAGAAATGAGTTTTGATGGCTCCGCTGTAAACATCACTGATGAGAATTTAATATCCGAAACATTTGTCTGATGCAGAAAAATTGGTTTTCAAATTTTCTTTATAAAAAGTATAGAGATGGAAGACTTCCGTATTATTTTAATATAGGGAATCTACTAGTAATGTATGTGTTTACTAATACTTATGGTATTTATGAGTCAGTGAAACAAAATATCTACTTTGATATAAGGTAATGAAAACGTATTTACATGAATATGAAAGTAATGGAAATCCGTTATCTATATACATGTACTAGTCAAAATATTTAACTTACAATTTTTTCAGTTACTTCAATATTACGATTGGTAGAAATCAATTATGTAATATCTACATTTATAAAAACAACGAAAGTTTTTCAAGTGTAAATGAAAAAAATATCATTCTGCGATGTGTATCTTCAAATTCTACAGCAAAGAATCATCCGCTTCCGGTTTGATATAAAACTGTGTGTCTTCACTGATTACCATAGAAAGGTTCTTACGGTTATCAAGCGATTCGTTCTTTGGATTTTGAAATATCGGCGGTTGTTATGTTATTTCGTCATGATATGCTTACAAATTTTCTGATGCGTTACGAGTCAATAACACTTCCGGTATCACTGATATACTGAGTAAGGATTTTTGTGTTGAAATATTTCCTGCGAATGCGGTATTTAATTTTTCTGTGGTATGCCACTTTTCATGAAAAATAAGCCTATAAAAGATGTTTGCTCAATTGAGGCTGATTTTATCCGCCATTTACAAAAGCTATGAGCACGAAGCCATTTTAAGGCAAATTTGTTTAGTTTTTTTTGCTTATTATCGCTTTTGTAACAAATGGATTCCATTTAATTTATGTCTTTCTGATCAAACTTGGCACAAACAATTCTTTAAGAGTTGTTTGATTGTAATTTACCGATTAAATACGCGAAATTCATGACAAGTGTTCAAATTCAGATTTCGCAATGGTCTGTTTCGTTGAGAGAAAATTCGTTTTTCTTGATATTAAAGTAAAGAGTGAAAGGTTGTATCTCAAATCAAATTATCGTTAAAATAATTTGAATTCCACATTAACGAAATTTCATTCCCGTAGAATGGTAAGTTAGAAATTTTGACAAGTATACAGTCTTTTACCAACAATCATTCTGTCATTATCAAGACATCTATAGGCTATAAATATGTGTATCTACCTCCATGTCTCTTTGTGAGGATGGCCTGTAGAATGCTGACACGTCGTTGTCCTTAAGTTGCCAGAAATAGCAAGCGCTGTTGTCTTTAAGGACTAAGAAATGCTGAAATTTGGATCATGTAAATATGGTCAAAAATTGCATGCAAGATTTGTCTCATTAGTCAATCTTTCAACTGCATTAATGGAAATTTATGTCTTTTTTCCTTTATTCCCCTGAATCTATGTCTTAAATTTCGAACATCATAACCGTTGAATATATATTTTAATATATATGCACAAATAATGTTATTCCCTGCGATGAAACTATTGTATGGAACGTGTTGCATTCCAAAATGTAAACATAAGCGACGTCACAATACTTTGGCTCTATCATAAACATGCTTCAACGGCTGTTCTAACCTGCAAACTGAATCCGCCATGACCTAGATATTAACGTACCTGTTCACATAAAAAACGCTATTTCAGAAATAAATCAAAAATGAAACTGACAACTTCGGTGCATATCTAAAGAATAACGCGCATTACATGTACGATAAATGCTCTTGCTGTGTGTTGCATACCCGTGACAAAACACAAATTCAAACAACAAGTCATTTATTTTCTGTATACCCCTTTTGTTTTGCGTTTATATGAACGATCAATTAACTGTAATACAAGGAAATGAAGATTTCATTGCAGCTTTTGCTATGACGTAATACGTTCCAATAGCGACGTCATTTCCTAATCTATCACTGCCCACAGCATAAGAATACGATTATCTTGTTGTTATTTTTCAATTACTAACAAAGTGTCCACTGTCAGAAATATTGTCGGCCTAAAGGTTTAGTGTGTAGCTCGCATTGAATATGAAATGGTCATTTTGAATCATGCTAACAAAGTCCGATTAAATGTTTTTAAGTTAATTAAAAACGTTGCATGTTGTACATAGCAGTAAGAGAGGGCAACTGGCATGCAAAACATTGGGTCCAGCTTTTACGTGGACCGTGGTCGTCACATGATAGAGATTGCTAACTCCTGCACAAAATATCTGTAATTCAGGTTTTTGAAATTAGATTCTTCCAAATATGAAACCTTAATGGCTTCGACAGAGAAATGTCCAATTAGCTTACAATTAACTCGTACGGAACACAAAGGGTACCCACTACTTGTGTGCTTATTGTACATTGTTCTGCACAGTGGGAATAAAATTAAAGAGATTACAGAGTTTACAAACTAAAGTTATTTTTCGAACTTAGAGTAAAGTGAAGTACTTAGAGTGATTCCCCTTTAACTATCCATCTATTTAACTCTCTCACATATACATGTTATTTATTAATATAAATGATATAATATAATATTAATATTCATCAGCACAATTATTATGGAGGAGAGACCCTATGGTTACAATATGTGTTTAACGATTGCTTGCAACTGGCGGTAAAACACAATTTCTGAAATGGGAATCGCTTATACCTGTCTTTTTTGTCTCCTTTCTTTCATGGTACCGCCTAATCAAAATAAATTAAAGTTAAATAGCGATAGATGAATATCAAGATCGAACGTATCCTAAGCTTTTGATATCCACACAGTCTACTGAAATATCTAATGTGATTAATATGTTATTATTGAAATAAAGTATTTTAGTGTAATGTTTACGGCAGGCATCAATATTTGGTTAATATTTTGTCAGATAGATATATGGTGGACTGAACAGCTGTACTGAGAGATATTTACAATAGAACATTTATTTCAATATTGATATATGTAATTAGAAAATATCAAAATACGTACATTATGAACATCCTGATAAAATACTGCTGACTTTGTGTCTATTGTGACAGCGTCTGATAACTGTAAAAGGTATTAAGAGGACAAAGTTAAAATTAAATAAGAAAATGAGCAGGAGCATCCTTTGGAATGTTAATAAAAAATATCAAGAATTCGTTTTAATCGTCAACGTACCGCTAGACTGAGACAAATCACATATATTATTGTAGAAATCATGGTCAAATTATGAACTGCTCAGACAAAAATTACGTGCTTTATAGTGTTGATAATGCACACCTTGATAACGTAACGCGAACACAAAGTCTTTGACCTAATAATGGGAATGTCTGATAAAACTTGGTTAAGTTCTTTACCAGAATAATTTACTAATGCCTTTTGTGTGAATTTGAATTAAAGTATTTTATATTGGTAATATTGTAATAACAACTCTACAAGATTCCGACTTCAGATAAAGAAAAAATATCGGTTTGACCGATGTGTGCGTGCGTATGAAGGACGAGTAGGTTGGTAGGCATCTAGGTAGGTAGGTTGGTAGGTTGGGATGGGTGAGTGAATGTATAAATAGGTTGGTAGGCATCTAGGTAGGTAGGTTGGTAGGTTGGGATGGATGGGTGAATGGGTATTTAGGTAGGTAGGCAACTAGGTAGGTAGGTTGGTAGGTTGGGATGGGTGGGTGAATGGGTAATTAGGTAGGTAGGTTGGTAGGTTGGGATGGGTGGGTGAATTGGTAATTAGGTTTGTTGTAAGAATATCAAACATTGATGGATATCTAAAGCATTATCTTCCTCTCCTTGGCATTTGATAATTATCTTTAATAAGAATATATCAAGCCCTTAAGTACATCAAGTCGATTCCTAATTCTGTACTCTTTAAACCCGTCAGTGCAGTTTGTAAAAGTTCATATTGTGCAAAATGTAGATAACCATTATAGACCATTATATTCCACTTTTATAGAACGATACGATGACAAAATAAAAAGTTTGGTTTAAATTTTAAAGTTAGAAAACATTTTAATAATGAGATGATCTGAATATTTGTCCGAGAGTAAGTATGAACAGAATAAAAGTGGTTTTATTTGGTAAAAGTTTATAATTCTATAGACATTAAATATTAAATACATAATAATCATACTTTCTTAAAAATTCAAATCAATTATAAACATGGCAACTTTGATATGATGTTAGGGAGTCTAACCGATAAACTTCTCAACAGGATGAATATTTGTAAAGTACTGGTTTTGTCACTATAGAAATTTGTCTGGACAAGCTTGGTTGATTGTTTGGACAACTCGGTTAATTGTACCTTTTCTTGAAATTCTGATTTACTTTTTGTGTTTGACTTTCACCCTTCTTTTTATCATTTATATATTAATAATTCTTTTTAGTTTTTGATTCTGATAGAAACTGGTTCAATGATGGATTCCATGCTCTACAAATTCCATTCTGTGAATATATTTTTTTTCAGATTTTCCTTTTCTATTTTGAAAGTGGAAAGTCATCATGAAAGGAATGCAAATAGGATACGTTCATTTATATTTATATAATTATGAGAAATATCATGTTAAACATAAATATTAAACATGTGTTTTATTTGTACGACGAATCAATATATTATCGTTATTATCGGAATATCATGTTCAATATGTGATTCAAGTTTTTTTTTTGCATATTCATGTTGCTTGTGTTAATTGTTCGAGGTTGTACGATATATCTAAATACGTTCAAGTATTTAATTGAGAAAGCAGTTCCGGATTCAGGAAAAAATTATATGCAAGAGCGAGCATTATAGAACTCTCCAAAACATGTTACATCGGAGTATACATCGGAGTATACATCATGTATGTAATCATGATTAAAAATGAAGTTACATATTTAAAATCTTTAGTGTCTATTCCTATTCATTAATTACATAGCATTCTGATTTGGCGAGATAACATCGCAATTCAACTAGATTTACAGATATATTGATGAGGTACTCGTCATCAATAATTCAACCATTTAGGAAACATTGGCGTCATCTATCCCTGTGATATGGAAAAATATGAAAAACGGAGAGCAGCACTTCAGCCTCCTACTCATACACACTGATATCGTTACAAGGGTCATTTTATCACCTCTCTTAACGGGATAGAAGAAAGGATAGGCTCTCTAACAAAACGTGGGTGCAGCACACACAGCAAAACCACAAAAATCCAATGCAAAAACACAGAGCAGACACCCACAGAGATGTAAGAGGGACAAGGAACACCAACTCACAACATATAACACGAAGCACAAAAGACTTACACATAAACAAACGAGAACAACTCACACCATATAACATGAAGCACAAAAGACCACACATAAACCAACGAGATCAATTCACGTTTTAATAGGCGTTTGATTAATCGGACGCATTTTCGATGGTAATGCTGTCTACTTTCGATCATTCTAATCTTTTTGATTATGTCACCATAAAAAGAATGTTGCGAAATACCCAAAGTAAGAGAAGTACCGATCATATGACACAATTGTGTAAGTCTTTATCAACAAGGCAATCTCGAACACCAATGGAGGCCGAACCAGATGCCTGAGAGGAGTAAACGTCTTCACATGGTATACGACAACCGCAACGAATGCCGAACAGTAGACGTGTCAAATCTGGTTTTGTCCAAATAGGTAAAACACGGTACAATTGGATAGCATCCAACTGCCACCAGACGTAAACTCGACTATCCCTCCTTTCTTCGTTATGGTATTCGACCAATCTACAGCCTTGAACCATTCTTAAGACTTGCATTCTACTGACTGCGTAGACGGATATCCATGACGGGCCCTGTCAAAACGTCTTTTGAAAGAAAGGAGGGAATCTCCAAGGCATGATCAGACCGGAAAAGACAGGGTCCGACCTGCGTGTCGGTTGAATGTCGGTTGGACTCCTCAGATGAAGTTTCTCTGTGCAAGTATTGAAAATTATTTGTAGCTTTTAAGTATGACTTTATGTCAAGCACATTGTTTGTGTTGAATTTGATCTCTTTATATACTGTTGCCTCAGATGATAACATACATGGGCTCTCTAAATGAAGCAGAGCAAGAATTGTATTTCGTTTGCCGCCTTTTTCCATATCAATCTAAATATTCATCTGAGTGCTCGGGCTCCTGCGTATTTCTGTCATCTTGGCGTTGACATATTACAGAGAGGTGGATATTTCACATGACAATTGTGCGTTCTTCGAGACCTTCAGGTAAGCGGGAAGGTTATGCACAAGTAATCCGGATAATGTCACCATTCACTAGTTGCTTGGCAAATTGCCGCCCTATGTCGGCACCGATTGTCCATAGTTCTGGTTGGTTTATGTGTAGTCTTTTGTGTTTAATCTTTCTCTGCCGTATGTATCATAATCTCTTGTTATGCTCAAGTACTCCTTGTTTTTTCATAAGAACATTTGGTACTTTACTGTGGTTGCTTCGATCGTGTCTGATTGGATTAATTCATGTCTTTGCGGGTTAAAATTCCTTATTTGTTACTTGTTGTACATTTGTGGGTACCTAACAGACACGCAAGTATGAACAAAAGAATCCGACACTCTGTGTTTCTAACTTACTTTTCTAATCTTTTTTTAAATTTGGAAGCAATTTTTATATTTAATGGAGTATAAGGGCAGTAATTTGTTTTCGAATTTTCTTTAATATGTGGCATTATTTCGGTGCATTATATCATGGTCCTGCCTCATCAGGGGTCTCAACCATGAATTTGTTTCATTGTATATTAATCGAAAATTGATGAATCAGTATTTCTGACCGATTCTTGTGCTTTTCATATGCTTTCATCGGCGCTGATTTCAAGATAGTTCTAATCACTTGTTTAAGATACGCCTTTTGATACCTTTTATTCTTTGATCAAATTAGTGTGTAACATTCAACATTCAACTTTATAATAAATATATGAACTTTCTCTGTGCAAGTGTTGAAAATAATTTGTAGCTTTTAAGTATGACTTTAAATCAAGCACATTGTTTGTCTTGAATTTGATCTCTTTATACACTGTTGTCTCAAGGAATGTTATCTCAGAGACTAATATTTCAAATGTAAAATTTCAGAAGGTTGTGAAGTGTATTGCCTATTTCAAACAGGTGTCCTGCCTCTTGTGAACTACCGTTGTCTATGATAAAACCGTCATGTCTCGGTCGTGAAATTCAACTTTTTCTCTAAACTCAAATTTGGATAACATTGCATTCTAATATCACAAATACAGGGCTTTGTGACTGATCCCATAGCTGCACCTAAGCGTTGTCTATATTGTTTGCCATTTAATTCAAAATAATTGTTTTCAATAACTAATCTGAGTAAATCCACTATGTTTTCCATGGTAGGACATTTAAGTTCAACTTCATTTTGCAATACATTTTGATTATATAAACTACCGACATCGTCAAGAAGTTAACTAAATGTCATATTAGTGTACATAGTACAACATATGTAATCAAAAGACAATATGGGTTTAGCTTCAGTGACTCTATTCAATTAACAGGTCCGTTATGTCTTAAATCTTGTAATCGGACAATAGGTGTTAAGAATTAATCACAATAATAAAAATTCTTTCTTTTGCTGTACTGTTTTGTGATATAAGTGAACTACCAGGTGTCGTAATTTGAAGTTCATTACAAGCGCCTTGTAAGATTTTATTTATCAAATCGTCATTAAGTTTCTGTATCAGAGGGAGCAAGTATAATCTCCCTACATAATTTTTTGGGTCATCATTTGTAAGATACTTAGCAGTGTGTCTGTCGAATTTGCCATTTGTTTTCAATCTATTGAACTTTGTCTGTATGTTATCCTCATTGTTAATGAGGTTTGGTTGTTCGACTTCTTCGTAGTGGAATGAATTCAACATTTCAACTCCTTTTTTCTTGTATTCCTCTTTGTCAAGAATAACTATAGTGTTGCTTTTGTCGTTTTTTTCGTGTCGCCTGCAAAACATAGCGACATTAGGGATCACTTTGTTCGTTGTCCGTCTGTCCGTCCGTCCGTCCGTCAGTCCGTCCGGCCGTCCGTCCGGCCGTCTGTCTGTCACACTTTGGGTGTCACACCCCATAACTTTTCATTGGTAAGTGATAGGGCATTGATATTTCACATGTGTATTCCTTGTGACAAGACCTTTTCTACACATCAAAAGTTTTGACCTCGAGACCTTGACCTAGATATTTGACCAACTTTTCAAAAAATATAAGATTGGCTAATCTCTTGATTGGTAAGTGATAAGGCGTCGTTATTTCACATCTGTGTTCTTTGTGACAAGATCTTTCTACGCATACCATAATTTTTGACCTCGTTACCTTGACCTACTTTTCAAAAAATCTAAGATTGACTTTATCTTTAGATTGATAAGTGATAGGGCTTTGATATTTCACATATGTATTCCCCGTGACAAGCCTTTCTACACATACTATAGTTTTTGTCCTTGTGACCTTCACCTAGATATTTGACTTACTTTTCAAAAAATCTTAGATTGGCTACATCTTTTGATTGGTGAGTGATAGGCTTTGATATTTCACATTTGTATTCCTTATGAAAAGACCTTTCGAAACATTCCATAATTTTTGACCTAGTGACATTGCCCTTGATATTTGACCTTATTTCAATAAAAATAAACCCGCTTCGCAGGTGACACAAGCATTCCTTGGATTGCTATTTTTTTATTTCTAAACTTTTCATATTTTCAGCTTTCTTATTGCCTGTCTTTCACATATTGACAGATATCATATGTTTTCCTGAGCTGATTAGACGATAATTCTAATTTTGTCAGATTGATGTATTTTCTAGGGTTGAGTCAGGTAATATGACAGCTTTTAATCTGAATGGATGCATTTAATATGTTTCTGTTTTATGACTAAAATGGTATTTGGATCACAGTTTTCGGTCAAATTCGTTAAATGGGAGCATTACTTGATTCTTTGCACTTTTTCGATATCAACTTTAAGCCTTTGAAAAATAAGAGAATCTCTAACGTTCTTAACTTCTTTTAAAATTTCAGCCAATTATTAATTCTGTGGTTTTGCATCAGGAACTTTGGTACTTTTCTATGAGTGCTGCGATCGTGTCTGACTGGATGTACTCATGTCTTTACAAAGTTAAAATTCCTTATTCGTTACTTGATAAAAGATTATTTTGGATTCAACATTGTACAATTTGCCTGTTTTGACGGTTATGCTCCTAGGCTATCGCCATACGGTATTCCCATAATCTGAACTTGTTCTGTAAGCTGGGTTGAATACTAATGTTTTGAATTTCAGAGTCGAAATTACAAAAATTCTTTTAGGTCAAGATTTCCTCTTTCAAAAATAGTTTACACTTCCTAGAAATTTTAAAACATATTCTCATCGTCCTTGTAAATTCAAATGTAAAAGTAAAAGAGTACTTCATATAACTTTAGGAAATAAACAACCTGCCTTTTATGGTGACATAATGAATAAGATAAGAAGGATAAGAATAATAAAAATGCGTCAGAATCAACGATAGGCCCTCTCCATCGGAATGACACGTGGCAATGTACTTGATCGAAATCTGCAGCCTTAATGAAGATTTACTTTGTGATAGACTGTCCTATTCACTTTAGAGACGACACGGCCCGATCACATGTCCTCACCTGTGAATGTTTGTCGTATTCTTTTATCCGGTAATTAATGCAAGTGCTTGCTCAGGCAACTAGAACACAGATGGCTCTTCGTACAACCTATGGTTTTCTATCAGTTTACACGTTTAGCTTACGTGTTCCTTAGGCTTTATACTCTGCTGTCACGTTTCTGTGGTCATCTTACAATCGTTCCCCGTGACCTGATGTTTAGAAGTGTATTAATTACTTCTTTCCAGCTCTGTCGCCTGAAAGAAGCTTTGCTTTGGCCCTTTATCTATTTGACATCATAGATATTATTCTGCTTTTTTATTTCGATAACTTGTCATTCCATTCAAAACTATCACTGAAATTAAAGGAGGTAATCATCTTAGCATCATCCCTCGCATGCTATTTTGAACATATATTTTATTTGGATAATCTACTGAATCAACCCTACAGGAAATTTCGAGCTGCGCACTCTCTGTAAAGTAAAGGTATAAATCTAAATTCAAAACATTAAAGAGGGCGCTACTGAAATGAATTTTGGTGGCTCCGCTGTAAGCATCACTGATGAGAATTCAATATTCGAAACACGTGTCTGGAGCAGGAACATAATACGGAAATGTTCCAACTCTTTGCCTTCTTACAGAAAATATAAAACGAATTTTAATGCACCAGACACGTGTTTTTGGATACTAAATCCTCCTCAGCAGTATTTTATACATGTCGTAGTGATTTTCTGACACGGTCAAATTCATTTCAGTAGCGCCCTCTCGTATTTGGATTAAATATATGCATTTACATTGCAAAGTGTGCGCTGCTCCATATTTTGTGTAGGATCGAAGCAGTAGCAGTAGTAAATCGAAATCTATGATTAAATAGCATTGTAGGAATGAGAACAAGATGTTTATCTCCCTATATTTTGATGATATTTTTGGATGAATTGACAATTTTTCGAAATAGCAAAATAATATCAGTGTCGTCAAATTGACATATATTGTAACGTGGAAGATGAAGGACCCAAGTCGTCGCGTATCGCCCATTGGTCTCGTTTGTTTATGTGTAGTCTTATGTATTTGGTGTTATGATGTCGTATTGTGCGTGCTTAGTCCCTTTTATGGTGACATAATTAACGAAATAAAAAGAATCAAAGGTAGACAGAATTATCATCGAAATTGTGTTAGAATCATCAGACGACTTTTATACCGTGGATATAACCGACCACCTGTTCTCTTCGAATTTCAGTCGGACTCCTCGGGTGATAACATGCATGAGCTAGCTACAGCCGGCAGAGCACAGACTGCATTTCGTAAGCCTTATGTTTAATATCCAATTACATATTCATCGGTGTGTTTCATGGGCCCTTGCGTCATGCTGTCTGTTTGTATGGTTATTTTACAATAAAGATGTTATTTTACACCACAATTGTACGTTCTTCTAGACCTCTGGATAATAGGAAGAGTGGGAGGTTTGTGCGCACTTAATCCGGTTAACCATACTGTCCGCTACTGACGTGGCAGATTGCTGTCCTAGTACGGCTTCGATTACCCATTGGTCTCATTGGTTTATGTGTAGTCATTTGTGTTTGGTAGGGTTAGGGCAATGTGAGTTGCGTTCCATGTACCCTTCTTTCTCTTTCTGTGCGTGTCTGCTTTGTGTTTTGCAGTGGGATTTTGGGGTTTTGCTGTTGGTACTGCAACCAGGTATTTTAAGAGATTCCCTCCTTTCTTATGCTTCAAAAGGTAATGTGTAGTCTTTTGTGTGTATGAGTGTATTGATATTGCCTTTAATGTCTCTTGTTTCGATTGTCTACTCGGTGTCTCGCGTTTGGGTTTTTCGGTGTTCAGCTGCGTCTTGTTGGAGATCCCCATCTTTTTTCTCATTTTCATTAACCCTAACCCTAACCCTTGTCAACTTATTTTATATCATTGTATACGAAAAAAGAATGTCTTATGCACCGTATCAATTTCTGTCTAGTATGTTGTTCTCTTCTTGCAACAGAGTTAGTCAATTCCTTTTTCTTGATAAATCAAATTTTATTCTTTGTTGAAGATTTGAACATGATAAATGTTTCCTTCAACTTAATCTTGGTGCAATGCAATGAGGATTTGAAGGTCCAAAATTGAAATAATCTATTATTTCATTCCAAATTATTATCATAATATAGGTGGGAAAGTAACCTTGAACGACTGATCCAATGATTAATTTCATTACGCCGCTGAAAAGACCCTCAACAATATTTGGACCCTCTCACTCTTTGCATAAGAAATGTATAAACTTTAGAAGTTAAAATAATGGACGTCCCACTCAACTTATTTTTTCATCATGTATCCAAACATTTTGACCGAAAGTACCACTTATGAGGAATCATTATCCATAACATTAGTATCTGATGCACAGTATTTAGAAATGTTTTCTTGATATGACAAATATGGATTATGAACAGATCCCTTTATACAGCACAAAATCGATAATTCAGATAATCACAAACCGAAGGCATACAAAATCAATGCTAACAATGCACAAATTCAAGCAGCCGTGAAATGAAATTTCTGACAGTATCACATAAAACACTTTAAAGTCATGGATGAATTTAAAACTTGTTACTTAAT
This sequence comes from Pinctada imbricata, assembly GCA_033119305.1. Taxonomy (NCBI): domain Eukaryota; kingdom Metazoa; phylum Mollusca; class Bivalvia; order Pterioida; family Pteriidae; genus Pinctada; species Pinctada imbricata. The sequence goes on along the minus strand of VSWD01000003.1, from coordinate 4,901,111 downwards.
GTATTAAGAAATTATCAAAGCATGTCCATTTTTGTATGTATCAATTGGATATTTCTATAAATCAAGATAATTTGCTTTTTTCGGATTTTAAGATAATGATCGAACATAACATATATCAAGAATGCCTTTATGCATCATATCGCAAACAATAATGTAATATAATGAAATATAAGGAAAGACATAATGATGTCAAAACATAGACGATACATCCAGGAAATTAACTGAAATAGATACTTAGATACATGTATATAAACAACTTAATTGTGTTCTTAGAAATTTGATTAGAATACTATTACAAAAAGATTAACATTAGAAAAGTACAAAAATAACCAAGAAAAAAAAGAGAACAAACTGAGACAAAATCCAGCAGATAACATAGTAACATATCTTATACGAGGGTTGTCCCAGAAAAACGTAGACATCGTTTATACGAAAGTAGTAGAGGGTTGTATCTTTTTTCATACTTTTCTGATGTTTTTATTCCTTATTTGGTCTAAAACGGGGTCAATTTATGATCAATGCAATGTTTCAATACCGTTTTCTGCTCCGCTATTACAGTTGACGTCGCCATTTTTGAATGATTGATGAGGATTTTGCATTATATGCTGCTTCATAATTTAATTGTTTAATACGCAAATGAAGATAATATAGCATGACTGTACCCGTAAAATTCAGAACTTTTAATATCGATTCTTTTTTCGGCACTTGAAAGTTTTGTTCTGCGCCGGTACGGAAAAATCGTTCTCCTGATAATTCAATTTATTATTGTATAAACGGCAGATTTCAGTTCTGTAAACCTCTGATACTTCCTAGATAGTTAAATTCACATCCTGGAAAATCTTATTAAGATTTAACGCCAAATTCAGGAATTGTGGGCATTGCCTACGTTTTTCTGGGACAACCCCCGTATGTAAAATAATATTATCGTGTTTTTGTTCGTGTCGGTTCTCCATTTCTCGTTTTTAATGTGTATGGCCCATATTGTCCGTAGCTATAATCGAAAGCGTAAGTACTTTCCAGCACTATACCTTTCCAGCCACTTTATATACTTTCCACGCAGATCTCTGCGGAAATCGAATAATTGAAGTTGTGTCTCATTTTTCTGAATATCTTCCGCTTAAAATTCATATTTAGGGATATATCTTGAATTCTCTAGGTCATAACTATCGGTGCAAGTAACTTATACGTACGACCAATACTACGCTCAATGTGAAAAAAAGATTTAGGTTGGATATTTTTATGTTGATGTTAGAGTGGCATCCTTGACGTACTGTCACTGTGAGCGTAAAATGGTTGCAAAAACATAGAATTAACACCGTTAGTTATGAGAGTTTGTAATCTATCCACCTTTATGAATTTGAATCGGATAATTTGCGATAAAGTGAACAATACTTCAATTTTACGATTACCGAAGTCAGCCCCGCCTAAATTAGTTTAAATTTGAAGGGAAATATGCTTTTTCATTTTTTCAAACACATTCAATATTTTGAATCAAATATTATTTTTCTCTTTAAAGAAAGATTCAGATGGGAAAGGGCTCAAGTATTTCACATCAACCTCAGTGATCTTCGCAACTATCCGTGATCGACGTCATATTAACCGAAGGAAAAAAATGTAAACAAACAAGCATGCAGTTAGATAATTACTCCTTAAAGATTACTTATAGACTGTTTTGTTTGTCGAAAATAAGTCGATACATATGAAGCAGGGATTTGCGTTTGCAATATATGAATCATCTAAGGTTAAAGCGTGTAATTTTCTTAAAATGTCCGATTGACTGTTCGTACATAATCATTACAGTTGAATGCATGAGTAATTGTATACTACACATTTCACTCATCCAAGCAAGTCTACCTTGAGTAAATCACAATTTTAATACGTAACTCATTCATAAAACTATTTATCGAATAATTCATACACGTCACATATCAGTCAAATTAAATCTTATGATTTCACTAGGGGCATATCACTCGCGCACATTGCAAATTTTTCAAAAATTATGGAAAAATACAATGTTAAATGCATGAAGAAGAAGACGCCAATTTTTCTGTTCTTAAATGATGCTATTCAATTTGAAGACGTTTACATTTATACCACTTGGTGAGTGTCACTGCTGGTGGACCAGGAGTCCCCGAGGGCACATGTAGCCAAGTTCGATCAATTCGGTTGATCTTTTCTTCAACGCATTCTAAATTTCTGTTATCAAAATTTCTTGAAATTTCTAAAAAGTGGGTCCTGTAGCATCATATCCCACCCATCCTGCTACGTCTTTCGGTACACGTTTTCGACATAGTCACTTTCATACTTTTTTGGCATATTACATTGTTTAGATCTAGGATAACTGATGAGGGTTAAGTACCCGAAACGTGCATGTCTGGTCCACGTTGTCAAATTTTCTGTTCTTAAATGATGCTATTCAATTTGAAGACGTTTACATTAATCATACTTTGATTAGTTAATTTTTTATTTTCTTTGGAAAAATTCTAAAAAAGGCGATAATTCCGGTCTCCTTTAATATCTATTTTTGAGCTTAATTAAGCGTGTTAGAATTATTCTGAAAATCTATGGATGAAAATAGATTAATTCATATCGAAAGATAAAACTTCATAGATTGATAGATTGACAATTGATGTTCCATGAGCATGATGAAGGCATAAAGCAAACAGTTGAAATTATGCCTCGGTAAGAGGACATATAAGTAAATGGTAAAGTGTAGTACAATATATTTCACATGGACTCATAACCACTTCTAGAACGTCTTTTTCTCTCAATAACAAGAAGACACCCCGCCATTAAGTAACATACGGCTCCTACGATCAGTAAGTAGTATGACCAGCCTAGCACCCAGTTCCCAGCAACTTTATTCTGCTCCTTGAAGCGAGTGGCATAAACAACCAGGGCAATCACCGTCACAATGACTGAAAATATTACAATGTGGTAATGCGCATGCTTTTCATATCTATCTTCCATTACTGCCAGACTCCTCATATTAACTCATATGAATGTTAATAATCAAACGCCAACCTTAAAGTTACCAAAGCTGTTAGTGAATCTTTTTCAACAATTATAATCATGATATAATTCATGAACTCAAACATGCGGGTTTTTATTCATTCATTTCCGATGTCAATTAATTAAAATTTGTTTTTTTTTCATAAAAATCTAGGACGGAATTTTTGTTTTCTGGACTACCTATTAACAACAAGATATACATGTCATTCTTTACATATCTATGAGAAGGAAGTAATATATCAGGATTCCGACATGTAGCACTTAACACTCACTTCAGACAGGACATTTAATACTTGACATAATTATATTTTACATACACCAGTAACCAAATACATTGTAGTATGTATATTGAAAAGTTTGTATATAAAGTAAGTTCGTTGTACTTATGTTGCCTTATGAATAAACAGATAGTCTTATTTTTCAACGAATAACACCATTTTCGTATTACGATGACACATTTACCTCCAAGAAATGCCCCCACGCTAGCTATCAGGGGACTGCTGACATTACTACTTAGGGCTAGACACAAAATAACAGCTCCCACAACAATGCCTCCTAGTGCTAGCCCTGTGATACTCAGCCCTCGTACAGCCTCTAGGTCATCTAATGAAGAATAATGCCTTGTTAAACAAAATTTCAAGGGAGATATGCTTAATATATCATCTTCTTTGGCATGATAAAAAGATTATCAAATCAAGTAGAAGCTATGAATATTTGGAATTTTTTAATATTGCTCCTTCAAATCTGAATGCAATCTTTAAACAAGCAAGGCAAAAGGACAGACAATAGATAATAAATAACAATGGGCCAAATTATTATGAACATGCACAACATTTTTCTACCTTTACTTCTTCGAATATTCATTATACTAACATCTGGTGAGGGGAACCTTTCCAAGACCGATTCCCCGTCTTTTTTACCTGGTGCACACCTGGTACCTTGAATATTTACCTTTAATTCAAAACAAAACTCGCAGGATAGTTTTTTCCCTCTGAAGGTTTTTCTGCAGGAATTTAAGTTTCCCGATCACGACTCATTAAGGTACCCCTTCCTGATGGTTGTATTCATATTAGGGTGTTTTTAAGGAAGCGTGGGTTCAAAAATGGACTACTATTCATAATTATTTTGTTCAATGTTAAATGTGTAAAACATGAGAAATGCTGAATGAGACATTTGAAAAAAAACTTACTGAAACTGATGCCTGATATGCTGTCCACTTTATTTACACATACATCCTCCGTGCACACTCTCCAAAGACCTGCGTTTACCCTAGGAAGTGGCGATAAATCAAACACAGACCAATAATCTGTCACTTCAGCCGTCAATATCAAGCCGAAACCGATCAATAAAAACAAAATAGCCCCTACACTAGCACTATGCTGTCCTAGAGCCATTGTCACATAGTACAAATAGAGATATTGCGTGTATAGTCAGTATGAATATCACATGCTCACGTAATGTAACCTGCTCACTGGTCCAGATCACGACACAGTGGATAGCATGTGATTCTATAGAAGACGCACAAATATCTATAATTAGAGCCTGGGATTTAAACATCGATTTACGTAGTATGTAGAATGATGCGTAAAATTTCTATAACTTTATAATTTTCTGTGTTGTATAGTATAATGTAATTATGTAAATGTTTAAGGACATTGATATATTCCATTTACGTAATGCGGATAACTTTATTCAATATAATGTTACATGTAGACGTTTGCTTCTAAAGCTCAGGCAATTCCTGCTAATACTTTCTTTCATCTTCGAGATAATTTTGCAAATATTTTTTTTATCTTCTTATGATCTTATCTTAGTCTAGGTTATAGACATTTGCGTTATCAAAAGTAAAAATTAACATTTAGTGATAATATTTCTTTTTTCATTTTTACTTTCTTACTTTTCTGATGAAGTAATTCTAAACTTTCATAATGCCCTATTATGAAGAATATATCGATAGAAATTTGTTCATACTGCTCATGATTATTATCAGTTCTTTGCTGTTCTGTCGGTACAAAGACATCAGATTGTCATGCTAAGCATATATGAAATAAGATGAATAAATTTTTTCAGATAAATTATAGTTTACTATCCTTACACCTAAATCATTTTGACATTCCTTTGACATGGCCAAAATAAAGTTACAATAGGGTCAGCGTGGTAGCATTCCCATTCTTGAACTAGAAATCTTATCTGCTATTATCATGTATAAGATAAAAGAAGAACCACATATACAAAACTTTATAAAATAATGTCCAATTTATTTCTACAGGCATTAATCATTTCAATACTTTACGGTAAGTTCTAGCAAAAGTAGAAAATTTTACATAATCTTAATTCTAGTTTAAATATTTTTACGTAATTTTTTGGGTTTAAAAGGCATAGTGTTATCGCGTGACCCTTTTTCATGATGTCTTACAACCGACTACTTCCAATCAAAAAGATTACAGTTCATTAAATGTTATAAAAGACAACTGTACATTCATTTTAGTCTTTTCTGTGGAAAACAATCCCGAAGGCATGTAACTGTATTTATATCGGTTATGGTAACCATAGATTATATTCATCGTTGTAAAAATGTTAATGTTCAGCTTGTAGAAGCTTCTTACAGGCATGATTTTTATAAGCGCCACCCTGAATTAGGGTGGCACTTGGCTTTCTTTTGGTCCTTTCCAGCTTGGATGTGCTAAATGATTCATGCCGTATATGGTAGTAATAAGCACGACGCGTTTTAACAATGCAGTGTACAATGTTTTCCGCACTTACACTGGATATATTATTAGATAAGTTGTCCTTTGTGTTGCTGTGGGGCTTGTGTCGTTGTCTCCGTCTGTTGGTATTATTTTCTTTTCACATGGGGAAGTTCTCTTATGTATTTTTCCAAAATTCGTTAGCCTTTCGACTGTGGTTTTGAGGATATGGTTTCGGCTTTCATGTTTGACTTTCATTCACTGATTCTTAAGTCGGATATTATGGATATTCAAAGCTGAATAAATGATACAAAACAAAAGGACGAAATCTACATATCGATTCGGCTGCATCACCAACTGCAAAACACCAGTGACCGAATTCTTGATTTTAGAGAAAAAATAGCTGACACGAATTCTTTATAAAAAGTATGTACTTTTGGCATATTTTTGACAATCGAATGTAAAACATACTGTAATTTTATTTCTCTAGATGTAACTTCAGCTCTTCATTGTTTGAGTTGTAACGCTGTCCTGTCACCAGTATTATGCCATCGTTTACAATTATGTCCGAGCGGTGAGGTATAATCATTCTTTTTTATGCATTCTATATAAATTAAGTAAATATGTAATTTTATAATAAGAATATCATAAGATTGATAATATATTATATAACGTTATTTAATGTTTAATCAATCCCTTCAAATATAAAAAGAAATGCCTAGTCTTTTACTCCCTTGCTGTCATTGACTATTGATTAAAGTGCAAACAATATTAATACCTGCATGTTCAATATATAATGCAAGTTGTTAAAGGTGACTTTTTTTCAAACCTGATGACGTCCATCAAGATGCTCTATATGCCATGTATATGAAATATTTTTACATACATGATATATTTCAACCTATATATCAAGGTCACACGGCTAGTCTAGATGTAGTAGCGTTTTGTTTTTAAGTCACCAGTAAAGGGATTCTCGGAAAATTTGCATGTGTCCGACCAGAATTATACTACTAAGAACATCTAAAGTAAGATGGTGATTTCTTATATTTCTATTTGTACTAAATATCAGATACCCGATTTGGCATTAGGCATTCTTAATAATGAGCGTATCGAATATAATGACGTCAAAAGTATCGGAATGTTAGTAAAGTCTCCCTACGTTCACAACTGAAACGTGACGTCATAATATGCAACCAGAATTTCAGGATATAAAAGCCTTTGCCTAACGAGTTACTAACATGGGGATTCTTCTAGCATGGGAAATATATGTATTTATGTACTAAACATTGGGATGAGATGCGACTATGAGTGTCAATTCGCAAGTACCTCAATGTTTTACATTGGAATATGTATAGCAAGAGCTCTGATTAATTGAAATTAAGTTGAAGTGTAAATATTCCTATATTTCGTGTTAACCTCTATGCTTCAATGCTGTGATGTTTTGTTTCCATCGTCTCCGTCTCTTGTGTCCTCTCTGAATGTCAGTCGGACTCCTCGGGTGATAACATACATGAGCTCGCTACAGCCGGCAGAGCACAGATTGTATTACGCATGCCCTCTTTTTATATCCATTTACATATTCATCTGTGTTGCTTGAGGACCTGTGTTTTGCGGTCTTGTTTGTGTGTGGCCATCTGAAAGTGAGGAGGTTGTTTTACACAATAATTGTACGTTCTTCGAGACCTTCGGGTAATCGGAAAAGGTATAGGGTTGTGCGCACGTAATCGAGGATAACCACACCGTCTGTTATTGACGTGGCAGATGGCCGTCCTTAGTCGGCACCGTTTTCCCATTGGTCTCGTTGGTTTGTTTGTAGTCATTTGTGTTTTATGTTTTTCTGTAATTTGACGTACCACTGCGTCTCTTTCTGTACGTTGCAGCATGGACCAGACATGCACGTTTCGGGTATCCTGTCATGTCCGATTTATCTGTGTTTACATTGTGATATATAGAGAATGGTTAACCTATTCTAATGCTACTGTTGTCAATTAGCAAGATAAGGATCGTAATAAGTCGTTCATTTATTAGCAGTTTCTTATCGCTCGACCAATCATAATGCACATTTTAAATGATTGTTTTGAACTACAGGTTGCTTAGTGTTTCACAGGTTTACAGAATAAGCTTCTCAATTTTTATCGCATGCAATGCGTTTTAGTCCAATACATACAACTACATTTGCTGTGTGTTTCATACGTTATATACAAAACAAATTATGACCTTATTATATATATACACCATATATACAATTTTTTTCTGAAATCCGGTTTCACACTTAAAAAGACAAATTAAAATCTAGTTCACTGTGGGTTCAGTTTGCAGGTTAGAACAGCCGTCACGACAAGTTTATGAGAAGGGATGATATCTCCAATAAGACCCCGTTGCAGCACCAACAGCAACACACCAAAACACCCGATGCAAAAACATAAAAGACAAGCTTACTATGAGACGGAAAAGAGACATACGACATGTAAACATCAAACACAAAAGACTACACATAAACCGACGAGACCAATGGACATTCGGTGCCGACTTTGGACGGCCATTTGTCACGCAAGTAGCAAATGGTGTGGGTATCCTGGATTACGTGCGCACAAGCCTCTAACTTCTCCAGTTACCCAGAGGTCTCGAAGAACGTACAATTGTGGTGCAAAACAACCTCCTCACTGTAAGATGACCTCACTCAAACAAGACCGCAAATCGTAGAGGCCCCAGAAACACAGATGAATATGTAAATGGATATAAAAAGAGGGCATGCGCAATACAACCCGTACTCTGCCGGCTGTAGCGAGCTCATGTATGTTATCACCCGAGGAGTCCGACTGACATTCAGAGAGGACAGGTGGTCGGGACCCTGTCATCTCTAAAGAGGATTGGACAGGGCTCGTTATGGAGTCCCGTCGTCACAGTCAGTCAGAGTGCAAATATCAAGGATGCGCTTGTACAAGACTGTAGATTGGTCAAGTACCAAGACTAGTGTCCGTCTGGAGACATTAGGATCATATCCACGGTTAAAAGGCGTTTGATGATTCTGACGCATTATCGATGGTTATGCTGCCTTCCTTTGCTCCTTCTAATTTTGTTTATCATAACACCATAAAAGACAGGTTGTGTAATACCCAAAGTAACGTACTCTGTTGCGTGTATAGATCCAAATTTTAAAAGAAGTTGACTGTAATTTTTGTAAAATTTCCAGAAAGTCTTAACTAGTTTATGAAAGCGGAAACCTTGACCTAAACGTGTTTTTGGTAATTTGTAAATTTCTACTGTGAAAATCCAAAATACCAGTACATGCTCTAGCTCTTATCTTGGAACATCACCGTCAGGGGAAATTTACTATGTTGAATCCAAAATTATCCCTTTTGTCATATACACTTGTATGAATCTTTCCGTTTACAATTTTGATATTTAGGTTCAAAAACGGTGTTTCTGTATTTGTAACGTTTGCCTTGTTAAGTGCTAATGTTTCAAGTTTGTTCGAAAAGGTCTTAGGCAAATTCAATGAGATTGGTGTATTCATTGCTGTAAAATGAATAGACATATCCATGTATTCTGTAAGATTTGTTTAATTGGATATGAAAATATGAAGAAATTCACCAATAGACAACAAAATAAAAACACAGTTAATATGCTGTATAGTCCAGGTAGAATCACAACAAGTGACGTTGCAAATGACTTAGCCTGCATTACACAATACTCTTTCTCAAAGTAAACGCCTTTCCGGTCAAAACATTTTTGATGTCTGCAAACCAATTTTTGATACACCGAAAATAACCAGGATTTATCCTGACATTTAATAGCGCCCATTCTCCATTCTAAAATTCGCACAATGCTTCCCCTGTAGATAAGATTTCAAATATGGAAAGACGGCAAAGTCCATCGGAGCTAAGTCAGGACTATAATAATCCTAATAAACCAACTCAACTCAAGTAAACACAGCTGTATGGGAGGTGAGATAGTTCTTCCCTGTCTTTTCTTCTGAAGAGCATACACTAAATCATGGCGGATTACCATAACAAAATAAAACCCGGTAGAACGATTGACCATTATAGAAAATTAGCTGTAAAGACATATCTTTGTTTTCATTTGAATACGTTTTATGATGGATTAAAATTTGCAAGGGAAAAATATATAACCTCACGTCTCGGATACTTTGCGTTACGCTATGGTCAATTTCCCATAGCCACCCTGATCTTCTATCGCCTGGAATTGATTCTCTCCCTTCTCTAAACCGCTTGTGCCTCTTGTAGACAAGTGCACGAGAAACATTTTGTGCGTCTCCAGCCATGTCCATCCTTTTTAAGGTCTGTTACGGTGTTTTCCTATTTTAAAACAAAATTTAATCGCAGCTCGTTGTTCCGATGACAAATGTATAATAACCATATCTCCATACACTGTACAAAATCGATAATTCAGAAAATCATAAACTGAAGGCATACAAAATTAGGATAAAACAGGATCCAAAGCAAACAAAAACCTCCACCATCTCCATCCTTCAATCCCCAGTGACAGCGTCTCGGATATTTGCGTTATTATATCGTAAATTTGCCTTGGCCGCCCTGATTCTCTATCGTCTTGAATTGATTATCTCCCTTTTGCCACTTGGAGACAAGTGCACGAGAAACATTATGTACAGTGTATCGTTGAATTGTCGATTTTTCGTTTTGACATTTTGAATAATGTCGAAGGGTTCCAACTCTATACCCTCTTGAAGAAAATTTCATACCAATACGCATGCACCAGACACGTGTTTCGAATAATAAATTCTCATCAGTTATGCTTCCAGCGGATCCACCAAAAAGAATTTCAGTAGCGCCCTCTTTAATTTGAAAGTTCATTCAATTTGTAGTTACAGCTACACAACGCCGTGCCCGAATGACTTTAAAATTTAGCATTATGAAGTCAAAACTCAACGTGTAAAGGTTTATTATGCTTAGATATCTTTGACGAACAAACGTTTCTATTTCTGTAATTTGAAAATATCCTTGTTTGTCTGTAGTGAAAAAAATGTTATCATAAAATGCAATTTTGAGATAATGCGGTTGTCTACGAACTTATAGAATAACCCTCGTAGAGCTTATGTATTTTGAAGCAGTGCCCTGTGGCGTCACGTTTTCATGCAAAATTCAACGCGTACCACTTCAATAGTTTCATCTCAGGGAATAATATTGGTTATCATACATTCATTTATGTCTGTCAGGTTTGTGAATTCACTAAAGGCTTGTAAATGTTCTGAATGTTTGTAATGTATCACATATTTACATAGTTCATGTTTGTATTTAGGGTCTAAAGTTCAGGATTGTGAATATGTTTCAGGTTTGTGTAACGGAAAGATATGATACCATCAACGGAGAACGCCTATTTAATCTAGGATGTTATCCAACTAATGTAAGTATATATAATCCGTACATAGCATTTTAGAATTTATTGGAAGGATCATTGAGGAAGTTGTAATTAAAATGCCGATCTAACTACACGTTACCAAAACGGGTAACCATATTCATTGCTAAGAACTGCATACTATATGTATTATATACATGTATTTCAAAATGCTATATCAGCCGGTTCCGCTTGGTGCTTTTGACATGAGCTTTGTTATCATCCAGTACACTTCAATAAACATCATCTTGTGATTCTTTTACATGGTTATTTTGATGTTTGTCTGATGTAACGAGTGATTGAGTTCACAGAGTTCAGGGCAGGATAGTATTGATGTAACAATTGATGAGTTCGCAGTGTTCAGGACAGGATAGTACTTATGTAACAAGTGGATGAGTTCGCCGTGTTCGGGGCAGGGTAGTATTGATGTAACAAGTGGATGAGATCGCTGTGTTTGAGGCAGGCTAGTATTGATGTAACGAGTGAATGAGTTCGCTATGTGCGGGGCAGGATAGTATTGATGTAACAAGTCGATAAGTTCGCTGTGTTCAGGGCAGGATAGTATTGATGTAACGAGTGGATGAGTTCGCTGTGTTCAGGGCAGGATAGTATTGATGTAACGAGTGGATGAGCTCGCTGTGTTCAGGGCAGGATAGTATTGATGTAACGAGTGGATGAGTTCGCAGTGTTCAGGGCAGGATAGTATTGATGTAACAAGTGGATGAGTTCGCAGTGTTCAGAGCAGGATAGTATTGATGTAACAAGTGGATGAGTTCGCTGTGTTCAGGGCAGGATAGTATTGATGTACGAGTAGATGAGTTCGCAGTGTCCAGGGCAGGATAGTATTGAAGTAACGAGTGGATGAGTTCGCTGTGTTCAGGGCAGGATAGTATTGCTGGAGATCTCTTCTATATTCCATTTTTTACATCTTGTATTTCAAAAACACTACACAACATAACAGAAAGCCTTATAGTAAGGTAATGTTGGCGAATCAAAATACTCCTTTCGCTATTTTTTTTTCTTAAGAAGACAAATGGGTGGGGGTTCCTGTGTGGCCTTAACAAATCTATAAAACACATGATTCTACGTACACTTTTCCTTTTTATCCTCAGTGACAATGTACGAAACCTGGAAATGTTATTTTAGTTGCACCATACGATGCCCTCCAACACAACTTCTTTCCTTGTTGCCGATATCAGATTTCGTAGAGTAATTATAAGAAACAAACTTTCAGCTACAGTAAATGTTTGTTTTTTTAAAAAGAAATAAGAATTTTATTTTCTACATTATTAAGGTTTCGAAAATTGACACATGCTGAATTCATTAGAATTTAAGGATTGGTGTGGGTATCATGCGGCTACTCTTACTTATCAAAGGAGGGACAATTCTTTTGTCATCGAAAGCCTGTACAATCACATGTACAATGGCAAATATTAATATCACAAGAAGTCTGTTGGTCTCAATGTTTTATTCTGCTTTCATTATCTATATCAATTAAATTGGTATCAATTCCCGTTGGTAGGGTTTATTTGGTAGGTTCAGGTGCTTTAATTTATTCTTGGGAAAATGGAATTTAATTGCAATTTTTTGTTTAATATATTATACAGTCTCTACTCCATATCACGAATATCATAACGTGACTTCTTACATCTGGTCAGGAAACCTTAAATATATGTTATCTCTTAATCAAGCTCTGTGGTTCAAATGGGAAAAGAAAAGTACGTCGATCAGCACTGAATCCCGATGCAGGCCAAGTTCAGTGTACAGAATGCTGTAAGACAGACGGATGTAACACACAGGGATGTGGTTCTGGAGGTAAAAGTATACGATCAATAACACATAGGGATGTGGTTCTGGAAGTAAAAGTATACGATCAATAACACATAGGGTTGTGGTTCTAAGGGTACAAGTATACGATCAATAACACATATGGTTGTGGTTCTAAGGGTACAAGTATACGATCAATAACACGCAAGGGGGTGGTTCTGAGGGTACAAATGAGATAAAGAATATCCTGACAGATATCTCAACAGGACTCACAATAGAGCACCAAATTGAGGGTACAAGTATACGATCAACAACACGCTGAGGTGTGGTTCTGGATGTTAAGTATGCGATAAAGAACACAGAGAAGTGTGTGTCCGGAGAAAGAAGTATACGAGCAATAACACAAATGGGTACGGTTTTGGAGGAACAAGTATACGATCAATAACACACAGGGGTACGGTTTTGGAATGTACGTATACTATCAATAAGACACAGAGGTACAAGTACACGATGAATAAGACACAGAGGTGTGGTTCTTGGAAGAACAAGTATACGACCAATAATACACAGAGGTTTGGTTCTGTAGGAACAAATATACGAACAATTAATTCTGGAGAAAGGAGTATACGATCTATGAAGTCAATCTAAACAGCACTAACAATAGAGCACCAAATTTAGCATGGACAGCTCCCTAGCAAGCTATATGTGGGACCAGGTGCCCGGGAGGAGGAAGCATCCCATGTTTATCTTGTTGCACCCGCCGTCGATGTTCACGCACAAAAATGAAAAAAAATCTACAAATCGTGCACTTTCTGAGGTTTTGTCTACATAGAAAGTGCTATTGCGACCATGTCAGAAAAAATTCCATTCAAAATACTAACATGTTGAGCATAAGCCCTTTACCCAGATTAGTAAGTTACAGAAACAAATGTAATAGAATATCATAATTAATTATTTTTAAAGTTATTTGAAAATTCTAACATTAATGTTTCACATCAATGATGATACAGCCATTCAGCGTGGACCTTTGTGCTACAATTGTCGGCAATCTCTCGATCCGCAGAAATGCTCAGTGGTCCAGACATGCCGGAAAGGAGAAGTGAGATATTAATTTGTTAAATATTGTGTTAATTTAAAGTAAGCTAGAAAATTATAATTTGAGGAAAAATAATACAGATAAAGAAGCTGAAAGCAAATATTGCAGATTTTTATTATTTCATTTTTCTTTCTCTTTTTTTTATTTTCTTTTGCAGAGTCTTTAAATATAATTTGAAATGAAATGTTGACTCTACCTTGCTTGTAAACAATTATCAATCTAGAATTGAAATTGAAGTAATGAAAGTCGACATTATCATATGGATTATATAAGTCAATCTCTAATATAATCTATTAACACAGGTATGTCACCTCGAAAAAAAGTCAGAGCTCGGGTTTACATTTTACACTTCGTCCTGCTTACTTCAACATGTATGTATACTGTGCGTTAATAAACTGCTCAAGAGAAAATAGAATTTCACGTATACTTTCAGCTAAGGGATGTGCTGTTTCTATTCAAACGTTTTCCGGAAAAAGAGACGAATGCAAGAACAAATTATCCAAATGTATAGTCAAAGCATGTATAAAACCAATCATAGATTCTATTTGATTTTAAGATTCGTTCATAAAACCTGAAAGAGAATTGTAAAAATGTGGTCACTTTTGAAATTATATGATGAAGACGTTTCTGAGTCAGTTTTATCAATTGCCAAAAAGAAGAAGATTACATTCGAAATGGGGAAATTATCAAAAATACCATTTTCCTTCCAATCGTATGTGGTTTCCAGGAGAAAATTTTTTCAACAAGAGATATTCAGATTCATATTGGAATGTGTTTTTCCCAACAAGTCAGATGAGTCAATTTAAAATTCATAGAAAGGCATTCATATAATTGTGATTATGTACCGAGAAGGGTACAAATTGGTTAAAAATAAAAATAAATACAAAATGTATATTAGCGTGATTCTAAACATTTTTCTTTAGCAGTATATTTTGTGTGCATATGACCAACGTAGGAAACAAAGTCGTCGTTTGAATCATTTTATGTCAAATTTCATGTCCGAAATCAATATATGGATAGTTTAATGCCTTATATCTAAAATTATTTGTCTCCTAATGATGAAATCATGAGAAAATAAATATTGCAAATTGCTTTCTAGAACTGCCAGGATGCTGCATTTGGTAAACGCGACGGACAGACGTCATCATGCTGTGCTTCAGACCTTTGCAATGGACTAAGTATGACGAGTGGAAGTATTCACAACTATTTGGATTTTTTTATCTAATCAATACAATGAACACTAGGAAAGACTATAGTTAATATCATGTATGTAAAGATTTCGAAAAAAAAAACTACGAATGTTTTGATAATGAGTACGTTTTATATTAACCTTTTATCCAAAGAACTATGAAGAAAAGCATAAGGAAAATGTAAAATTCATTTATATATTCTATTTTATTGACGATCTATGAATAGAGTCAATAATTAAAATGTTGTTTTGTTATAGTCAACGGTACAGGGGCTACCCTTCCACCCCTACCAACGTCAGATTCGTCAGGAGGAGCAACTAACATCGGTGTCATAGTCGTAACGAGTGCTCCTAATATAGGTTTGCCAGTAGCAACACCAGCGGCAACAGCACGTGTGTATTGTTAAAGATAAAAAGGGTTTCTTTTTTCATTTTGTAAAAATGTTCACGATTCGACGTTCCTTATGAAATAGAATGATGTCAATTCAAACTTAAATTGTAATTTCGAATTGGTTGCTGGACATTTATAGAAGAAGGTGTTTTGAAGCTGTCAAAAAGGCGAAGTGCAGTTTACATTGGCTATCTATTGGACGACTTTGAAGGAATATTGACAACAGAAGAGTCGAATGAAACATGAAAGGTTTAAAAATTATCAGTTTAACATTATTCACGAAAATGCATTTTTAGTAGAAATGCATATCTATGCTTAGAGAATAATGAAAAAATAATAAAAATCATTCTTTTTTTGATTTTTTTTCATAATTGGAAGCCGCCAACCTCAAGGCCAAGGATTGTAAGGAGCTATTGGATAACGGTGTATCAACGGACGGTGTGTATACAATATATCCTAAGGACGCTGCTGTGAAAGTCTACTGTGATATGACTATAGACAAAGGTGGCTGGACGGTAATAAGTTCACATAAACGTCGTTTATTGGCGTCTTTTGCTTAATGACGTTTACAGAAAATAATATCTTTGTTATCATTATTGTGTTGTATTTTCGGCCAGATAAGGCCTTAATCAGGTATGTTGTGGCTAAAGAATGTCAATTCTGCTCGAATCCGAATAACCGTGAAAGGCTGGTTTAACCCAGGTATTTCGGGCTAAACGAATATATGATTAAGATTCGAAGCAATGCAGATGAAAATATCATCAAAGAAGGAAGGGGATCTCCAACAAGACCCTGTTGCAGCACCAACAGGAAAACACCAAAACACCGGATGCAAAAACACAAAAGATATGAAGATACTAATTCAAATCCCGAATATTTCCCATAGACTTCCATTATAAGGGTTATCTCAGTTGGGCTTCTATACTTCTGTGAAAATAGGCGATTTAAAACATGAGTCATTTATCAGAAGACAATACAATAATTTATCTACCTTTGGTAATAAAAAATGGGGGAAACCGTTGCTTTTCATCCTCTAAATTTGGAGTGAATAAAAAAGTGAAAAATTGAAATTTGGTAGGTACGACTCGTTAGAAAACCTATATAATTTCTGTTTATGTAATAATTAATTAGTCATTAATATACGAGGTGAAAGTCTATCTTTTGTACTTTCTCTCATATGAATATTAACCAATCACAAACGCACGTCCATTCAAATCGAGCTCCATTTTTAGGTAGCCAAAAACAGCCCATAACTCGTTTTCAATCAATGGTATATTCATACCAAAAGACGAGCATACTATGAGACGGAAAAGAGACACACGACATATAAACATTAAACACAAAAAAACGACACATAAACCGACGATACCAATGTGCAACCGGCGCCAACTTTGGACGGCCATCAACGCAAGTAGCAAATGGTGTAGTTATCCTGGATTACGTGCGCACAACCCTTTCACTTCTCCAATTATCCAGAGGTCTCGACGAACGCACAATTGTGGTGTAAAACAACCTCCTTACTGTTAGATGACCTCACACAAACAAGACCGCAAAACGTAAGGGCTCCAGCAACACAGATGAATATGTCATTGGATATAAAAGAGGGCGTGCGTAATACAGTCCGTGTTCTGCCGGCTGAAGCGAGCTCATGTATGTAATCACCCGTGGAGTCCGACTGACATTCAGAGAGGACAGATGGTCGGGGCCCTGTCTTCTCTAAAGAGGTTTGGACAGGGCCCGTCATGGAGTCCCGTCATCACAGTCAGTCAGATTGCAAGTTTCAAGGATGCGCTGGTACAAGACTGTAGATTGGTCAAGTAGCAAGTCAAGTGTCCGTCTGGTGACATTAGGGTCATATCCATGGTATAAAAGACATTTTCGATGGTGATGCTGCCTACCTTTGATTAATACGAGTCGACCTTAAAAATGCCATAATGCGATATAGAAAAAAGCGAATTATAATCCTAATTGAATGAAGAACTATTTAAAAATGCATGCAAATAGGAGACGTGCACCTTGTCTCATTTTGGAATATCTTCTATTCCGGAGTTTGCGGCATTTGTTCATGAGTTTGCTTTACTGACCGGTATTTACTTGATATTCTAACATGACTTGAGATATTCTCCCTTAATGAACTGTTGAACTCGCCTGGTGTTTAATCTCCAACAAACTCCAGTTCGCAAAGCTCCGCCCATGCACTTGCTATAGAGCTCGTACAGAACAATATTAGAATAGAAATAACAACTAGCTAGCTGTGATTTGTTGTCCAGTAATTCTCCTGGTCGTATGAACCAATGAAACCACGGCTAGCTAGTTGTTAGTTGTTAATCTATTCCTGTTCTTTTTCAAAGGTTATATTGGACAAAGATTCAGTTGGGACAGTATGTTTAACAGGACATGGGATGATTATAAAGCTGGATTTGGTAACGCAGACGGCGAGTATTATGTAGGTATGTGTAAAAGACAATATAGAAATCAAGCACTATACAAAAGGTAATAGTCCTGCAACCCTCTTGTTTGACTTCGAAGTAGAGTAGATAGGGTAGAATATAGAATGCACGACATATATGATTAATGTGACAAAGACAAATCAAATCCTACAATATCCACGTGAACCCGTCTACCTATATCAATCATAGTCTTATCCTATTCTGTCGTTTGATTTTATTTATCATCTTCGGTTTGAGTAACCGAAACGTGCATGTCTGGTCCATGCTGCAAATTTATCCGTTTATAAATGATGCTGTTGAATTTGAAGACGTTTAATCATTTGAACTACTTGGTGAGTGTCACTGCTGGTGGACCAGGAGTCCCCGAAGGCACATGTAGCCAAGTTCGATCAACTTCGGTTGATCGTCTGTCTCTTCAACGCATTCAAAATTTTCTGGTACTAAAATTCTTGAAATTTCTAAAACGTGGGTCCTGTAGCATCATATCCCATCCATCCTGCTACATCTTTCGGTACATTTTTTGACATAATAATTTTCACCCTCTTTGGCCATATTTCATTGTGTAGATTGATGATCTCTGACGAGGGTTGAGTAACCGAAACGTGCATGTCTGGTCCATGCTGCAAATCCGTTTATAAATGATGCTATTGAATTTGAAGACGTTTAACATTGCTATAGGATTTATGAGTTAGTTGGATAGGATATAATAAGATTGTGGTGATATAATGGATATGAGGTGGATCTGGGTTGGTTGATGGTATTGGATTTTAAGACTTTTTACATGGTGTATGAAAAAGCATATTTTTGTCTCTGTCCATTTTTCTTTTCGCGTGAGATAGATATGTTTTGTATTTTTCCAATATTTATAAGCATCTCCATTGTGGGTTTTGGGATCGGGTTTCGATTTTGGTGTTTGACTTTCATTCACTGATAGTAAAACATTTGTAAACATTGCTGTTATGTATTGAATGAAGCATATCACTAGGTATTCCTTGATAAATACTTTGATGTAATCCTTGATACAATACGTAAGAAATTGTACGATTTAATGTTTTCTGTTTATAGTGATATGGGTTAAAGCAAATCCTGACGATAATCTCAACAGCACTCACAAAAGAGCACAAAATTAAGCATCGACGGACCCCCAGAAAGCTAGAGGTTGGATCATGTGCCCGGGAGGAGTAAGCATCCCCTGTTGGCTAGCCGCACAATATAACACATTGGAATTGAAAATGAAAATTGATTCAGGCCTAACAATTTGTACTGTATTTTACTGTTCGTTCTGAAAATATTTGATCAGAAAAACCCTTTCTGTAAAAATACTATAGTAACGATTTAGGTGATAGTTTGTTTCAGGGTCTTTAGAATCAGAGTTCCTCCGAAATGAATGCAGCACTAAATGCCTCATCAAACCATGAAAAAGAGCTTTTCTTAATGACAACATATCCTATATAATCGGAATGATAATCGATATTTACTTAAATAAAGTTTGTGAATATCTACCATAAAGTTTAAGATTTTAACAATACCATAAAGATATTTTACATTACTTCAGGATTAACTTTTTCTTACGATTCATATTTGACGCACTTTTACCGAAAATCATTTTTTAGGAAATGAGATAATCAGAACACTAGCAAAACTAGGGAAATCAGACGTGTATTTTAAACTCACTGATAAAGGCGATCGAGTTGTTCATGCTAGCTGGAAAAACTTCAGTATTGGACCAGAGAGTGATGGATACAGATTAACATTTGACAGACTTACTTATTCCGGCGATGCAGGTATATTTAAGAAGATACTTCTTTATAATGTATATATACCCTACACAAATCAACAAATAAAGCATCTTAGCTGAAATTTTAGAGATATGTACCGTAGTTTTGAATATATCACATTTTTCTCTTCATATTGATAAAGATTCGGGGGCAAATATAATTTTTTGTACCGTTCCGCCTGTTTGTCTGTCTGTTTGACTGTTTATCCGTGGCAAAAAACTTAAACCTTGGGCATAACTTTTGAATGGTAAATGGTGGGCTTTGATCTTTGAATGGTAAGTGGTAGGGCTTTCACACATATTTATTGTGACAAGATCTTTCCAGAGAAACCAATATTTTTACCTCTGACCTACTTTTTTCAAAACCTTTAACATTCAGCAAATCATTTGAATGGTAAATTGTAGGGATTTGATATTTCATGTGCATTACATAATTATCGTCAGGATCTTCTTAAATTCACTTGTGTCACACTTATGCCTTTTGCCGTTGGAGCTCGTAAAGAAGTTCCCCGCGAAAAGGTCTGGCAGTAAGTGTTTTGATTTTTTTCACTGACATTGTCTCCATAGCACTTTCTATATAGACCTAACCTCAACCAGTGCATGTATTTTATATGTTTCATTTTCGTGCGTGAAGTTCGACGGCGGTGCGGCTAGCCAACAGGGGATGCTTACTCCTCCCGGGCACCTCGTCCCACCTCTAGCTTGAAAGGGGTCTGTCGATGCTCAGTTTTGTGCTTTATTGTGAGCGCTGTTGAGATTAACGTCAGGATCTTCTTTAGCTCTTACTTGTGTCGAGACCTTTCCATTGATACCAACATTTTTAATCCCTTAATCTGGACCTTGACTGAGCTTCTTTAGCTCTTACTTGTGTCGAGACCTTTCCATTGATACCAACATTTTTAATCCCTTAATCACGACCTTGACTAAACCACTGACGAGGGTTTAGTACCCGAAACGTGCATGTCTGGTCCATGTTGTAAATTTATCAGGTTTTAAGTGATGCTATTGAATTTAAAGACGTTTAACATTTGACTTACTTTTCAAATCAACATTGAGCATAACATTTGAATGGTAAGTGATAGGACTTTGATGTTTCGTTTGTGGATTCATGGTGACAAAACCTTTCAATTGATACCAACATTTTTGATCCCGTTACTTTAACCTTGACCTTTCACCTACTGAACAGCAAATGATGTAAATACTAAGAAAGATTTGGCATTGCATGTACATTGGTTCTATTTTCTTATGAATAATGTATTAATAGCTATGAGATTGTGGGTACTATTACACTTCCTATAGATATAATGATAATAAAAGAAATTGAAGAGGGTGAGGGAGGATATTAAGAAATAGTCGTTATTCAGTCAGTCGAGGTCAAATCGTAATCTTGTTTTAAAATCTTACGATTTGTCATTTTTCTCATCATTCCATCTCCTCCTTATCCTGTTAAGCAAGTTTTACATATGAGCAAAAGCCCTCATTTTCATTTACATAAGTCCTTATTACAATACTATGTAATTCTTCTTTTCTTGAAGAAAATTTCAAACCAATTTTAATATATCGGACTCGTGTTAGGGATAGTGAATCCTCATCAGTGATATTCCAGTCGAAATTATTTTCAGATATGACGACAATTTATTTCAGTAGCGCCCGCTGGTTTTATTTATTTGAATTTAGAATTGTAAATTTACTTTGCAAAGCGTGCGCAGCTCGAAATTTCTTATAGGGTCGATTAAGTAGCATCTTTACAAATAGAGGAACGAATTAGCCGATTCTCCGTCGAGACGAGGAGACCAGAGATAAATGATGTGATATGAAGATATAGCATATAATATGACAATGTGAATTTGATAATTTTAAAAAGCAGTTATTTCTAATTAACATGTAACCATTAATAATGTCTCGCCGTTTTCCTAAAACAAATAATAGAAAATCTAAAGTTCAAAACCGGCGGCGGACACTAGCCATTAAATTCATATTTTCAACTGAGTTATGCTCCTATTCTAATACCCGACTCTAAATATCATTGAATAAGTAAGACGATTCTTGCAAGACGTTTCTAATGTTAGTAGAAGGCTTTATTTCGCTCCAGTTCCATGTATGTATAAGCCAATCCAATGTAACAAAATCAGGTCACTGAAAATTACGTCAGAGCTACCACGTGTTACCATGAAATGTTAACAATGGCAAGCATTATAAATGTGCATTTTATATTTTGAAGACGTTTAACTTCGTTATAATCTTTAAGGATCAACAAAGACATTTCAGAAAATTATTTATAGATATATGTAAAATAAATATATATGTAAAGTTCGGAAAGATTCTGACCATGTGTGTGTGTGTGTATGTGTGTGGGGGTGTTCATAGCAGGTAGTCATGCACGTATGTATGTACAACAATGGGTAATGCACATCATGTGTAATGAAACATAAGCCGTGACAAGGTATACTTTTTGTTGCTAATAATTTAATACTTATTATGAGGGAAAGGATATGTAGAAACTAGATAATTAATAAGTTCACATGTGAATGAAAATCACAGAAGCTTGGCGCCAGCAATCCTGAATTATATATACACCCCTTCTTTACAGTACTTTCACTTTCCTTTTAAGATAAGAGAGGGAGCATGCGATTGTAGATCGATAACATCGAGCTTCTATGTGAAAATGTGATTACCCCCTTATCTTTCTCCGAATCATGACTGTCCTAAAGTAGCCATGAAGTCGACGAAAAAATGGAGAGGGAGAAAAACGAACATATTTGCAGGCACTTGATATGACCTTTGCTTGCGCGGGTTTAATTTTCGAGTAGTTAGATATGATCTGTGGCCATAATAGCATTGGAAGGATGGTGCTCATTTAATTCCGATGGTATATTTGGATGGAATGAGAAATTTCAGAAATAGCAGAACATTTTATATAATTCAAAATGATATATATGACTTATATATCAATTCTAAAAGACGTGTCCATGTGATGTAAGTCCTTTACTCAAACATATGATAACTGATATCATTTTCTCATATAGTTTTCAATGGATATCTTCCGACAAGTTATGTCTGTGAATATGTTTTGTTTAATGTTCTTTTCCTTTACAAGAACTTATTGAAAAGACCCAATAAACAGCAAAGAAATATGAAATCCTTAACTATATCATCTCTTTCATTTTTCAATATGTTTCTTCTAAATTGTGATTTAAGGTAACACATTAAATAACACCAACCCGTGGTACACACATTATAACATGGAGTTTACCACGTCGGACAAGGACGCTGATACCTATACCTCGGGTAACTGTGCTGACCTGACTCAGGGAGGATGGTGGTTTAGTGGTTGTTACTCTGTAGATCTGACCGCCATGACACCAGCTAACTTTGTATGGCTGAAAGACGATGGTTACTACGAACTCAAACATGCTGTGATGATGATAAAACGTGAATGATTTCACATAAAGCGAGATAAATAAACACCAGCGTTGATTATTGTTCAAATCAAAAACTTCTAGTAGTAGATTGATGTGATTTTATTAACCGTAAAATCAATTTCAATTTTGAAATAAGAGGCAAATATATTCTTAGAAGCTAGTAAAATTCAGAATTCAAACGCATAACTGCTAAACGTCTTCAAATTTAATAGCATCATTCAAGAAAAGATAAATTAGCAGCATGGACTGCACATGCACGTTTCGGATACTTAACCCTCGTACGTGATCCTCAATCGAAACAATGTATATAGCCAAAGAGCGTAAAAGTTATTATGTTAAAAATACATCCAAAGACGTAGCAGAATTGGGTGGATATGATGCTACAGGACCCACGTTGTAGAAATTTGAAGCAATTTCGATAATTGAAAATTTCGAATGCGTGGAAGAAACGATCAATCGAAGTTGATCTAACCCGGCTACATATGCCCTCGGGGACTCCTGATCCACCAGCAGTGACACTTAATAAGTGGTACAAATGTTAAACGTCTTCAAATTTAAAAGCATCATTTAAGAACAGTTAAATAAAAAAACAGTGGGAAAGAGGAAATTTTATTCATTTTCAGCATTTTCTCCGTAACTACTTATAGGAGTTTTATGAAACTTATATTAATCTGGAATCTATATCTTCTTTTTACTTTCTTTATCAAATGCTTAAAATAAGGGTTGGGGTTATTGCTTTTATACACTTTGATCAACGTCTACTGTAAATAAAGACATGTAGTTACAGAGATGAATGATACGTTTTACCTGGTCTCCTTACTGTCTATATTGAGCTAGATAGAAAGATATAAATTATCAATAGATGGTTTAAGATCGTTTGATGAGTTAACTTAGGCTAGTAACAAATATCAGAAAGCTTTAGGTTAAATGTCACTATGGCTGCAAATTGGAACACAGGTAAACATTGGACCACTTGTATATGCAATCAAATCTTACATGGTTTACACGAGTCATATCCCAAAATCTGCAAAGAAAAAGGGTTTTCGTATGTAGAATTCGTATGAAATATAAGTGTAACACAACTTAAGGATACTATGTTGTGTTTTTGACAAGAAAATTGAAGCGGACTTCAACAGAAATATGCTGCAGCACTTACATCAAAACACTAAAACAACGGAATGAGAAATCATATACTGGATAAGCTAAACAAGGGAAACCAATAACATAGAAAAGAAAGATAGTAAAAGATGACATCAATGAGTTAAAGAAGATCCTGACGATAATCTCAACAGCACTCACAATAGAGCACGAAATTAAACATCGACGGACCCCTAGCAAGCTAGAGGTGGGACCAAATCACTTAAAAGACCAACGATATCAACTGGTAACCACTACCAAGTCGGCTACCTGTAATGTTAAAAGCAAACGGTGTCGTTATCCAGACTTCATGCGTGAATCTCTCCCACTTGTCCGATTCAAAAATGGTCTCGATGAATTGTTGTTAATCATTTTCAAGTCTTGTGCATATAAATTTGAGAAATTGATTTCAAAAAGGCAAATTTTTGGAGCATTGTTAGTTCATGTCAAAACATAAGTGGAGGAAAGACATCAAATATATGATGCCTTGATTAAAAAAAAGTGACAAAATAAATATCGAGGAAGAAAAAGGCAATTATATCTAATTCCAAACATTGCACATATAGCTTATAGCCAGGCGTAAAAATCACACCACTCCAATTCGATTTCTTTTCCAATGACCTGTTTATGAATAAATATACAAATGACTATAACATACGTTATCATCAATGGTAAAAGCCAAAGGGGTTACACGTGCTTCTAGATCGAATATCTCTTGCTTGAATAGAATATTGCTGGTACATAAAATAAGAGTTCTCTAGAAAATCAACCTCCAAATGAGATTAACGCGGTAGAAACGCAATATAATCGGAAAATTGGAAATGGATAAGTGAAATGCTATGGGAAAGCCTGTTTTTGTATGTCAAATGCGATCTCTCGGTCATCTTACCGAGTTGTGGAAAATCGCATTCACTCATACAAAGACTTTATTCCGTTGTACCTGCGACCCTACTTCATTTCAAATCGACGGCATTCGCATGGCAACTCAAAAGAGACACTCTGGATTTGCGTACTTCGTAATCTAATTTACGCTCGTTGTAATCTGCTCTGTTTAGGCAATCCTACGACACTCCTTCAACTTAATCTGCAATTCCATTGAACGTAATGGCCCTCATCATTTTCACGACAATTATGAATGTGTTGCTCTTTCGAAACATCGGATGTTTAATTCTAAAAAAAGGGTAATAACATTTTTGATCAGTGAACATTGCTTAACATAATTGTACGAAAATGTTACGTTATGTAACCTTAGTTTAAAATAATTGAACTTATAATTAGGTGCAAATTGAAAAACAAATAGGAAGAACTTTGCTTAATTTCTAAAAACCGTTAGACATAAAAAAACCTACTAAGTATTCCGATATTTTATGAGAGCTTTTTCAAAACACAATATATACAATATATACTTGTACTTTAAATCCAAATATAAGGAACCGTTGACAACAATGAAGAGGAAGTTGATTTTAGGATAATTCACTAATAGATTTATAGAGAAGTGCCCCCTCAACGGAGATAATTTTTTTTCTGAATGTTACACATTAGGAATAGAAACAGAAACGGAAAACCTTGTATAAACATCGACATATGAATAGGTATCAATGACAAAATGGACAAAACCATATCCCTATTAAAAGCTAAAAAATCGTTTATCGAAAAGTCATGGCTTACAAACTCAGGACAAAATAAGATGATAAATATTGACAATGACCATATCCGAACACAGAGAACAAAATCGATAATTTAGAAAATCATAAACCGAAGGCATATAAAATCAGGATAAAACAGGAACCAAAGCAAACAAAGAAAATCTACACATAAAAGAAGCGAACTACGGCAAGGGAACAAAAATAAGAATTATACCATATGAATGGCCTAGGAAGAGTGAGCATCCTCTGCTAGCATGCAACACCCGCCAATTCAATCTGATATAAAGGTCACAATCGTTATCTTCCATAAAGCTATGGCACAAATTCAGTGGAGTTTAGATGTGCAAAATCGAGTTATCTAAAGTCAACTGTTCTTTAGATTTTAGTTGATTCTTTTTACAGAAAAATAACCGTGGACCTGTACATTTTGCAAGTTGATACAATTAAAAGATTAGGTTCAAGGTACTACCAATGCTCCATCAGGACAAGTTGACTAAAGGAGATACTACTCATCCAAGATATATTTGTGAGCAGCTTATATTGTGACTGAAAGATCTTTCGTTTAAGAACGTACGTAACGAAACGGAATCTAAAGGTACGTATCGATACCTGACGAGAAATAAGATGGGGAGCTATCATCGTTTTTCATCGACATAAGATAGTATAAGATAAAACATAAATATATGAAAGCTGCTTCTAAATCCTATATAATACAGTGTTTATCAACTTATTCGTGTGAAATTGAGTCAATATGCAACGCATTACTATTTGGAAAGTACGGTAATGAAGATTACTCATTTCAATGCAGAGGCGAGTCTATTTGAACTGAAAATCATCAGCAAAGAGTTATTTCAGTTTTTATGAACGGGCGCTTGGCCAATAAGAGTACTTATCTGAAGGAAGCGATTTGGGAGCCGCTGAGAGGCAGCGATACTCTGATGAGGATTAGGGGATGAAGCCCCGAAAGTTTATAATCAATTTTACACATGTTCATGGTTGTTTTCTGTATTACGGAAGTTATCCAACTCTTTACCTTCATGAAGAAAATTTCAATATTTTTTATCTGCATCAGGCACGTATTTCGAATATTAAATTCTCATCAGTGATGCTTACAGCGGAGCCACCGAAATTAATTTCATAGCACCCTCTTTAATTTTTTTTGCATTTAGATTTGTACATTTCCTTTACAGAGAGTGCGCGGCTCCAAATTTCCTGTAGGGTCGATTCAGTAGCATATCCAAATAAAATCTATGTTCAAAATAGCATTGGAGGGATGGTTCTAAGATGTTAACCTCCTTTAATTTGTCGATAGTTTCGAATGGAATGACAAGTTTTCGAAATAGCAAATAATGTCTATGATTTCAATTCGATAAAAGGCAAAATTAAAGCTTCTTTCAGGCTACAGAGCTGCAGAGCTGGGAAGATGTAATTAATATACTTCTAAACATTAAATCACGGGGAAAGAAACTGCTCCACACTGCAACAAGATGTAAGCGTTCATAATAATAATACGGAAGTGTTCTAACTCTATACCTTCATGAAGAAAATTTCAAACCATTTTTTGCATCATTTTTTTCTGAAATGATCCTTTGTACGCCCTTTTATTTTGGTCTGATTTCGTTTTAGATTTTTTTATGGGGGAAGGGTTTGCTTAAATATATGGAAGCACAAGTGTACTTGCTTAGGCTTTGCTATGCGCCTTAAAATATATACAACATCAAATATTCGACTTCAATTACGCAGTGGACAAGGTTAAATGGTAATGTTAGAGAGTGCATATACGTAAAGTATCTTGTTGCCTTCAAGAGCGAAATTCAGCACTAGGAGTTCAGTATATGGTCATTATCCATATTTGTCATGCTACGAATTGCGTCAGTTTTCTTTAAAAAGGAGCGTTTAGTGTTTTATGAAGAAAATTATTGCTACAAATTGATTTGACATGATAAAAGTCGAATCGAAAAGCTAGCCTTTTTTACTGTATGCATTCACTCCTATGTGTTAAAGTGGTAGTAAGTAATTAAACCAGTCAATTCGAATTTACAATAATTATTCAGAACAATGATCTACTTTGAATATTTCCATAGATTAATCAATATATTACGAATACAATTACTCAGATTACTCCCTTTACTTTGACAGTGTTTTGAATATATTTCCCTGAACATGGTCGCCATAGGACTTTCTATATAGACATAACCTCAGACAGTGCGTGTATTTTATATACTGTGTTCATTTTCATACGTTAACATCGACGGCGGGTGCGGCTAGCCAAGAGGGGATGCTTACTTCTCCCGGGCACCTGATCCCACCTCTAGCTTGCTAGGGGTCCGTCGATGCTCAACATGGCGCTCTATTGTGAGTGCTCTTGAGATTATCGTCAGGATCTTTTTTGAACTAAATTCTAAAAAAAAAACCAACATAGTCCCGCGTCATCCTGAAATCATCTCCATGTACATTATACGTAGACGTATATCCTTTGAAACATCTATAGAGA
Organism: Pinctada imbricata; assembly: GCA_033119305.1. NCBI lineage: Eukaryota > Metazoa > Mollusca > Bivalvia > Pterioida > Pteriidae > Pinctada > Pinctada imbricata. The sequence goes on along the minus strand of VSWD01000003.1, from coordinate 4,872,667 downwards.
AATCCATAAGTAAGCTTTGACCTTTATAAGAACTTTAAAGGAATAATATACATCCATATAATACCTTTACCATGAAAATAGCAGGTTAGCGTTTAATTAAGCTTTGTTACAATTACTCAGATTACTCCCTTTACTTTGACAGTGTTTTGAATATATTTCCCTAACATGGTCGCCATAGGACTTTCTATATAGACATAACCTCAGACAGTGCGTGTATTTTATATACTGTGTTCATTTTCATACGTTAACATCGACGGCGGGTGCGGCTAGCCAAGAGGGGAAGCTTACTTCTCCCGGGCACCTGATCCCACCTCTAGCTTGCTAGGGGTCCGTCGATGCTCAACATGGCGCTCTATTGTGAGTGCTCTTGAGATTATCGTCAGGATCTTTTTTGAACTAAATTCTAAAAAAACCCCAACATAGTCCCGCGTCATCCTGAAATCATCTCCATGTACATTATACGTAGACGTATATCCTTTGAAACATCTATAGAGAAATCCATAAGTAAGCTATGACCTTTATAAGAACTTTAAAGGAATAATATACATCCATATAATACCTTTACCATGAAAATAGCAGGTTAGCGTTTAATTAAGCTATTGTTTTACTTGCTTTACGATAGATGAAGGAAAACTTCACGCATCAAATCTTTCGTCATTTTGTCATATGTCAGGATAGAAATCATTATTCAACCAATTGGCATTTCATAGGGGTTCGAAAGAAGAGCACTGGACGGAAGTTTCCTCTCTTTTTCTCTATAAGTAACAAAGGGATAGAAGAGATAGGTGGATATTAGATTGAGGGTCGTTTGCGTTGAGCTCCTTTATTACAGCTCCAGTATGTATGAAGAAAAAAAGATTTCCTTTGATACCTCAAGCTCCATCCAATTAGTACTCCTTTTTCTAAGTTTAGATACGTACAGTAACGTTCGTTAAAGTAAAAAGTTAATGTTTGCGTTCATAAACAAAAGATCTCTATTGTGACAGAAAATATAATTTCTAGGATACAAACATATGTTTACACCTCCCGGGCACCTATTTTCACTGCCTTTACTGAATGTTTCCGTACATTGTTATGTTTTGTATTTGTATCATGACCTTGTATGATCATTGATTTTGATTTTTCTGAATTACGATTTTCTGTTTGTCTTGTACGGAATGATTTATAATGTTTCAGATTCTGCTTCAAATGTTGTCTCTTGGAAAATACAGGTAGTTACATATTTTTATAGAGCAGTGGGATCACAGATCAGAGTTCAATTCCGACGAAAAGTCTAGCAGTCTCACACATAACTTATACAAGTTCTTTAGCGTGTCAGTTGTGATCTGCCTTTTTACGCATGATAATGGGACATGAAGGAAAATTAAGTTCCCTCTTGCAGATTTCTATATTGTAATTCAACTTGCTTCATGAGCCTATTTTTGAATACTCAGAAAGAAATTAGTATCGTCCAACACAATTCACCGTACTATGACATCGATGTCAATATTGGGAGAAGAAGATTCAAAAGATATAACCCTAAAAACTCGATGTTTTATATATCTAAGGAGGTCATTGTGACGTATGTGATCTCAAATTTACAAAATAAAAACCTCTTAATGTAATAAATGTGTTGGACTATTAGTCATGATCAAACTCAACTATTAGGCATGTATAGTATGCGTTAAACACTTATCAGACGTTTAACACTTATCACCCACTTGTCTATTTCCATGATAAATTTGATTATATTAATTTCCAAGATGCCCTTCTTACATGTAACATTTTCATTAAATCGATCTGTTGTAAAGAAAAAAATGACTAATGAATAATGATGCAAAGATTGATATATTTCTTATTATAGGTCAGTATGGTAAAAGGAAAGAAAGGAGGGAATCTCCAACGACACCCGGTTGCAAGACCTACAGCAAATATCCAAAACACCCTATACAATAACACAGAGCAGATACCCACAGATAAAGTCGCAAAAGTGACGAGGCACAAGAAAAGAACCAACACCCAACAAGATACAAATGAAAAATGCCTAAAGATTTGTTTCTACTAAATGGTTGGACGTTCCATTGTAGAAAAGGACACGATACAATTACATCATGCGAAATTGAACATGGATCAATTACGAAAAACAGGTACTACCGTAGTATAGTAATCTTATCATACCGAAAGTTGGACAATAGATCATAAAAATATGTGACTACGCACGACAACTTAAGATTTCATGATCACGTAGGTGAATTAAATGTGAAATTAAGGGACTCGGAAATTAGGAAAAAAAAATAGTTTTCCGATAAAATGATAAACTTCCTTTGATAGCAATGAACCGACAGGTTCTATGAATAATATGAAGTCCATATAACACTACAATTGTCCTGATAACAATTCATATTTGATATAGAGGAGTCTGTCTGTTCTTAACGTAAGTTTTATAAATCCTTTCATAAAAATCGGTCATGTATTAAAATGATAACATTCAAGAAACAGGTATGTTGAAGGCTAAAAACGTTGAACGGTTTTATCATTTTTCTATATCGTTATGTAGAATAAACCATTATAACATATAGATATTATAACTGAGTGTTGCGAATCGTATTATCTCTCATGAATAATATATACCACCATAGGAAACCTCAGACCTCGGTCCCTAAGTACATCCAAAAGAATAAATATAAGATAGATACAGTTGTAATTTACATCACCTAATATAAGATAGATACAGTTGTAATTTACATCACCTTATATAAGATAGATACAGTTGTAATTCACCTAATTTCTTTTACATATTTCATGACTTCTATATCTCGTATCACACTAAGTATTGAATTGATGTCGACATTGTTTTATGAAGTAATTATTATCTGCTTTTTATTAATTGGTGTGTATATGTTAATATATTAATTTTGATAACGAATGGTAACCAACAGAAAAAAAAATCATGTCTACATGTTTATTCCATGAATAATGCTCATGACTAAAACATTTTGAAATCTATATAATGAATTTTAAAAGACATAATATTTAACATGACCTTATTTATACTACAGAACGATTTCGTGTTACAATTTACTTACTTGTTAGATATATGATTTCATTCTCAGTAATCATTACATCCAAAATTCATATTAAGCATCATATAAATCAACAATTTATTTCATTTGATTTGAATCAGCATCCTTATCAGGAAGGATAAAGCAGAATGAAAAATACATTAGTTTTTTGCTTTTTTCAAAATTTCAATGTGTCATTGAAATTCTCGACACTACAGAATCTTTGTATTATTCAAGAAATGACTGTTTTACTTTTGGTGCTCATGGTTGTATAATGCTGGTTGGTCACGTGCAAAGTCCGCGAATCGCGAATTATTAGCCATGCACATCAAAAGTAAGTCATTACTTTTATTTACACAGTTATTCTAATTCTCAGTCATTTTTCTTTGCATGCACATCGCACATTTCACATGTAACAGCGTCAAATATATTTTAACGTTGGGAAAAATGTTCCTACATGCGAAACTGGCCATATTATATTGTTAAGATGGAGGATCACTGACGATTGTTTGTTTCCCTACTTGAACTGTTATAGGTTTTCCTTATACGCTGCAGTCTGCGTTTGACGTTTTATAATGGCGGGTGGCGGACAAGCCAGCGAATTGAAAAAAAAAACCGCAAAGAAAAGGTCTTAATGCCAATATAAACAAAACATGAAGCAATCTATCAAAGTCCACACCAATCCATAATTTGATTTAACCAGTAGGCTTGTGATGGGTCCGGCGATGACATTAAAAGGGAGTGCCCTTAAAATTGGAGTCATTTATTGATCGATTATAAAACTCTATATCTGTATGTGAATTTTTCACCATCTATATAAATTGTCTTATGAAATGATGCCATAGGAAGAAATTCCATCTGTTCTTTTAAGCGAAAAGTTTTATATACTATGTATTATTAGTCAAAAATATGAAATTATAAGAGGCCATCCTTATGTTTGGAGTCATATCTTGATCATTTATAACATTTTATACCTGTAGGTGATTATTACTGAATTTGGAGGGGTCAAAAGCATATACTGGATATTTCCCAATCTTAATGTGCAAGGGTACATTTCTATAATGTACTGTATCTTATAAAATGAATACTCGAAACGTGCATGTCTGGTTATGCTGTAAATTTATCTGTTCTAAAATGATGCTAATGAATTAGAAGACGTTAAGCATTTGATGAAAAAATAACATATCTATGTCTGTGTTTTATTTATCATTTTGACCATTGTGTTTAGGAAAAAAACCTTTGAATACAATTTTCATCTGTTAAATCTTTGAGTAGGGACCCACTTTAAGTACCCGAAAAGTGCAAGTCTGTTCAATGCTGCAAATTTATCTGTTGTTAAATGATGTTTTTGAATTTGAAGACGTATCACATTTGTACTGCTTGGTGAGTGTCACTGCTGGTGAACCAGGAGTCCCCGAGGGCACATGTAGCCAAGATCTATCGCTTGATCGTTTCTACAACACATTTGAAACTTTCAGTTATCAAAATTTCTTAAAGTTTTCAAAACGTGTATGTCTGGTCCATGCTTCAAATTTATCTGTTGTTCAATGATGCTATTGAATATGAAGACGTTTAACTCTTGAACGTCACAACAGCAACCAACATCTTTTGAATATAATTCTAGGTGCATAATGGGCGTTTAACATTTGGATTCTACTAGTATTGATAATATTGACTATCATTGACCTGTGCAAAAACGACAACCTTGCAGCAAATACTTGTACCTATTTCTTCAAAAATCCTATAAATTAAGTATATTAGATTTTTAAAGATAATTACATAAGAACTTTCTTATCCAGGGTTAGGGTTAGCCTACCCCCTCAGTACAAAAAAGAAAACAAGAAACAAAAAACGAAAAGCGGAAATACATATAATCTATATCAGAATCATTCAAGGTATTCTTCAATAAAATGTGGGAATTTGTTTATTTCAATAGGTGTGTGCTTTTGTAAATATCATTTTACGACAAGATGCCTTCTGTTTTGATATTCAGGAGAAATTGCATGTTTTGCAAAAGTATTTTCAGAACATTTTTTTTCAGTGCATTATTTTGCAATTAGAAATTGGTTTGGAATTTTCTTCAAGAAGGTAAAGAGTTGGGAACCCTTATGTCTCAAAAGCGATTCATAATGCACACTCTTTTTCTACGAAGCATTTTCTTTATTTGACCAAGATTCCGAATGTACAAAGAAGAGAGATTTTCTTATCTTATTTGTCCTCTTCAGACATTAAGAACAGATGAGTTGGTTTGAGAGTAAGATTGACGGATGTATGATACTAGCAGCTATCTGCGTGACAACAAATATAATCACTATAGCCATCTCCGTGATGTTGTAGTAAGTATACAGACGCTTTATCTCCGTGATGTTGTAGTAAGTATACAGACGCTTTATCTCCGTAATGTTGTAGTAAGTATACAGACGCTTTATCTCCGTGATGTTGTAGTGAGTATACAGACGCTTTATCTCCGTGATGTTGTAGTAAGTATACAGACGCTTTATCTCTGTGATGTTGTAGTAAGTATACAGACGCTTTATCTCCGTGATGTTGTAGTAAGTATATAGACGCTTTATCTCCGTGATGTTGTAGTAAGTATACAGACGCTTTATCTCCGTGATGTTGTAGTAATTATACAGACGCTTTATCTCCGTGATGTTGTAGTAATTATACAGACGCTTTATCTCCGTGATGTTGTAGTAAGTATACAGATGCTTTATCTCCGCGATGTTGTAGTAAGTATACAGATGCTTTCTCTCCGCGATGTTGTAGTAAGTATACAGACGCTTTATCTCCGTAATGTTGTATTAATATACAGGCGCTTTATCTCCGCGATGTTGTAGTAAGTATACAGACGCTTTATCTCCGTGATGTTGTAGAAAGTATACAGACGCTTTATCTCCGTGATGTTGTAGTAAGTATACAGACGCTTTATCTCCGTGATGTTGTAGTAAGTATACATACGCTTTATCTCCGAGATGTTGTAGTAATTATACAGACGCTTTATCTCCGTGATGTTGTAGTAAGTATACTAACTCTCATATCGGGAGTTCGCTTCGTTTCATATGATGGAGGTTTTTGTTTGTTTGCTTTGGTTCATGTTTTATCCTGATTTTGTATGCCTTCGGTTTCTGATTTTCTGGGTTATCGATTTTGTGCTGTAAACAGGAATATGGTCATTATCCATATTTGTCATACAGACGCTTTATCTCCGCGATGTTGTAGTAAGTATACAGACGCTTTATCTCCGTGATGTGGTATGAAGTATACAGAGGCTTTATCACTGATGTCCGTAGTATTCTCAATTGTGAAAAAAGAAGTAATTGCGCCAAATTAAGGAGCCCCTCCTAATATAGTATATTGCACATTTTACAAATTGAGGCTATGACATCTCTCACGAACAATATTTAGTTCAAATTATCTCTGATTACTCAAGATACACAACCCTTTATTTGCGATATAAACTGTCTATTGTTTCTTCGTCTAATACATTAGAAATATTTGAAGAGGCTTCAAAATCATGAATCATTATGCTAAAAACTTTAGAGATGTAGTTGGGGAGATAGAAAAATATAAAATCCAGAATTTAGAAGTATTACATGGATATTGACATGTGACAAGGTGTTTGTCACGGCAATATGTTGATGATGACATAGTATGGAAAGAGAAAATAGAAAAATTAAAAGCTGTTTTGTGATATAGAAAATAAGACATTTGAATAAGAAAAAAAGTTTGATAGTCCAATGTCTCATTCTTTCAGAAATGGGAGTCGTAATTGAAGCACGAAGGGTTCCAGAACCCCCCCCCCCCCCCTGAAAAATAAGAAAAGAAAATGATATAATTTGGTTTTACATGTAGAATAACATGTGTTGATGGAAGAATAAAAATATTCGATATAAATTTATACATAGCAAGTGTCAATGTTAAAAACTATTTACAAAATAATTCATTCTCACCATAGAAAAACTTGGCTGACCTCGCTAGATCATAAAGGATCTCTCATGAATACGGAAGATCGCAAATACTTCTGACCAAAACTATACGAATGTTCTCGCGCACTCTTCGATTGTTCTCCATTGCTATGACGTCATCAATTTACTTGGGCAGAAAAGGTGCCCAAGTTTTTAACAATGGTTTAGGTAGGTGATTAAATGAAAAATCAGAACGGGCATGCTGCACGCGCTGTATTTGCGATCTTGCATATTGGCGAGAAATCGGCCCAGATAGCAAAATCGCTTCGAGGGTTACTAAAACTATTCTAAGGTGAAAAATATATATTTATAAATAGGAAAACTTTTAATCTATAATATTTATTCATAAAGTCATCATTTTCAACATCAACTCTGCTTTTATTCGACATCAAAGCAACCTGTAGTCCGCCATTTAGAGTCCGTGGTATTACGTTATAAAAATAAGTAAAATGAGATAAAACTAAGAAAATAGTGTTACTCTGAGTTATATCAAGCAATTTATTATACATGATTTTATAAACGGTAGAATAATCTTGTCAAACGTAAGTTTCTAGGAAATCCTGTAGCAAGGTAGGGAACAATATTCGAAAGATCTTTTCCAGTTTCCATAGGCTTTAGTGTTAAAATCGGCTGTTTTTACCCACATTATACGCACTATATAGGTCGCATATTTGCAATCTTACTATTTTAATAAAAGTCAGAAAAGTTCTGACCGAATTCCGAGTTTTGATTTCTTTTAATGAGAAAAAGAATTCTTCGGTCCAAACTGGGCTGAATTCCCTAACAAATCGTTCGAGCTCCTTTAATATCAGTTGGTTCTTGTGTAAATTGTTAGATACAAAAGGTCTGAAGTGGACGAAATTGTCAAATTTATAAAAGAAGCTTCTGGAAGCATGGCAATCAACTTTAAGATTATCCGAGCCAAAATCAAAATGTCATTTTTCCAAACAAAACCTATTTGGAAACTGGACATTCATGTCAAACGAAATTCACTAAGAGTGGAATATATCTAGTGGGGAATATATGGAATATTAATGCGAACGCATTTATTAAAGATTCCGAAATATACAGAAAATTACTCAATAAAGCCGGGCTTCCACTGTCGCGAATGCAGAGGCGATAGAGCTACGATTACGTGATTTTGTTAAATCTTAGCGCATTCTCCTCTCAATCGCGGGCATTCTCGTCTCATCGTGTCACTATCGTGTCATGTTCTCCTGCATTCTCCTCTGATCGCGGCACCGACGCGAATGCTTTAAACTGTTTAAAACATTCGCGTCTGAGTTCTTATTCGCCTCCCACTCGCGGCACATGCGAAGCGCATTCGCCTTGCATTCTCCTCCATTCGAAGCGCGTTCTCCTCACATTCGCGTACATTCTTGTTCCCAAGGTGGAGGAGGATGAGCTACGATAGAGCCCCGATAGAGCCCCGACAAGAAAGAATCTGACACGAATGTGATGCGAATGCGCCGAGAATGTGACGCGAATGGAATATTCAACGCGAATCAGCCACGATCTTGACACGATAGTGACACGATATTGCCACGATAGTACTACATACACACACGATAGTGACAATAATAATTATCTCAGAGTTGATATAAAAGTGTGCGGATCAATATTTTGAAAACTCTGACAATGCCTTTAAAGAGAAAACAACCTGGAAAGTGGTCAAAGTCAACAAAGAGTATCGATGCTCCTGAATATGTCAAATGATTTTGATTTTGCTAATGTCACATTCTTGTCATGATCGCAGCGCTATCGGGTTAAAGTCGTGTCTCAATCTCCTGCATCGCAGCACTATCGGGTTAATGTCGTGTCTCAATCTACTGCATTCGCCTCTCATTCGCCTCAGTGTCTTTTCATCGTGGCGCATTCGTGTCGCATTCTTCTCTATTATTATCACAATCGCCTCACTATCGTAGCGGACGCGCAGCAGATTCTTGTTGCATTCGCGGCGCTATCGTGTGCCTATGAGAACAGACAAGAATGTGACACGATTGTTCATTCGCCTCTGATCGTAGCTCATTCTCCTCTACATTCGCGACAGTGGAAGCCCGGCTTAAAGAAACGGTATCTCAGTACTTCAGAGAGTTAATTCTCATTGCACGAGACTATTTGGAAAATGTTAAAATCTTACACTGACATAAATGGTACAGAAAATCTTAGGATTCATGAAAATATATTTGGGAAAAATATAGGAGAAAACATTTTGATACCGAAAAAGCTTAATTAATTTGGATGTTACGTCGCATTAGCAAATATTTGACAATGCAATGAAGGCCCAAGCATCTCGAAGCAGAATTCTAATTTTTTTTATCTAATTGGAAGTATATATAGGAGAACGTTCACAACCCCATTTCGGGCGATATCATTCATCAATTTCAATGGAAATGCGTCCATAATGCTCATTATCTGGAAGCTGTTATTCGAAAATTCAGTTTTTTTTCTGACGGCCCATGTCCTTTTTGCAAGATGGAAGTCGAAACAATGAATCATTTAATTTTTCATTGTAATGAAATTATAAACATTATATTAGTTTTCGAGAGAAAATTTAAATCTGTGGTACCAGAACATTAAAGCAGAAACATTGAGACGAAAAATAGTATTTTTGTGGTTTCACGTACGAAATAAACATTGGAATATTAAAAGAAATCTTAAATCTTTGCATGCTTTGATTTATGTTTCATGCAATCACGAGATGCTGACTCTCCTCGGGCACCAGGTGTCACTTCTGAATGTTATTCATTCCTAGGTTCTCAACCGTTCCAATGTAAATTTTAATGATTTTGCCTTGACGTCTCTACTTTGAGACTAAATAACTGACAGGTACTTCTTTCATGTTTATTATTAAAATGATTGATCTGAAAAGAAGAAGTCGAAATTCAATTCAATAAAATATTTCCGTACTCAGAATCTTTAGAAAATAGATTAGTTTCTAATATTTCCAAGGATATACAAACAAATATAAATACAACAAAAATGGATATGAAAGATAATCTATCAAACTTTTATATTCACGTCTGCCAAAGGGATCTTCATACATCATTAACATGCATTTTAAGGATAAACATACATAACAAGCATTATAGTAATTGCGTAATAATGTCATAATTCAATAGCCATAAATATGTATTGATCAAATAAAAATCTTTTGAGAGAAAAGTGCAGTGATGATTCTCAAGGCTTCTATGATGATAGAATTTTTTGAATTAGATATCATAACTCACAAAATTATAACAAAAACTTGCACAAAGCAATTGCTAAAAACGGAAAAATAATATTTGGAAATGTGACAAACAGTACAATATCCTTGAGTTGACTGAGCACAAAAAAGAAGGAAAAAAAGAGAAAGAAAGAAAAAGAAGAGCCTCTTTCTAAATAATGGCAATGAAAAACTATAAGGATAAAACATAAACTCTCAATAACATGCATAAACAAATGATGAACATTTCTTTCGGGGCCAAATATGATCAAAACGTCATTAAAGTCACACCCAACATGTGTTGTAAGTCGTTTAAAGGGGTCTTGTTGGAGATCTCCTCCCTTCTTTTAGATTCTGCCAGTTGCCTCTGTACATTGAATTTACTATTACTATCCACCAATTGGTAGATCATACTGGACTTATTAAGTGATAACAAAAACGAGATTTCTCAAACCAGAAAATATTTGATTAACTGCTTAAAATAATTAGAAAATATACCACTGATTAAAATGTTTCACTTTGGCTTGGGTCTGTCTATAGTTACCATAATATAAACGCAGTTCGATTAAAAAAGGTTTACATACATAATTATATAGAATAAGAATTAAGAGGACATGATTCATCCTTCCCAACACCTAAGTTGAAATGTTCAGATGACAGATATGGATAATGACCATATCCCAATACACAGCACAAAATCGATAATTCAGAAAATCAGAAACCAAAGGCATACAAAAGCAGGATAAAACAAGAACCAAAGCAAACAAACAAAAACCTCCAGCATATGAAAAGAAGGGAACTCCCGATATGGGAGAAACAATCTTGGAAAATAAACTATCAGTAAGTTATAGATATCAGTTGGTGTAGTATTGTTATAAATTTCATAATTGTTTGATTTTTACATTACATTATAAGTATCAGTTGGTGTAGTATTGTTATAACTTTTATAATCATTTGATGTTTCGATGAGTTTGAATAAGGCTACAGCCTATGTATCTTAATATTCGATTCATAAAAATTGAAGGGGGAATTACTTGTATTTATACAATATTAAATATTAGTATATGATCATGAGAAAATAACTCAAGTACTGTAAAATATTACTGTTTGTTTCAGTATACGATCATTTGAGACAAGGATATCATACAGAGAGGGAATGAACAGAGAGAAAACCGACTTTACAAACAGGCAGATATTTTTAGAGACAATGTCAGGCAGGGAAAACGAAACGTCTACCGTTTACAGCGAAATAAATCTATCTGCAGAATCAGAATATACCCAATTAACAAACATGAAAACATATTGACATCAAACCAATACTCAGCAACATATTTTAAGACATTGTCTAACTCCCTTCTGATCAGTCTGAAATTTTGCATTTAGTTTTAAAAAATCAATTTAATAGAATGTTTAAGATGATTGTATCATTTAGTGCTCGTTGTTTTTCTATTTTGCAATAGTATATTCAAGAAGAAATAATTGTGTTTGGCAGGCTTTAGTATCAATGAAATCGCATTCTTCATTTGTAGTGTACATCTAATTTTCTCATCGAATTTGTTAAGGGTGGCGCTATTTCTTATTCTTTAACTTGGATATAACAATTACTCAAGTTCAGGCATTCCTAAAACTTAAAAATCAATATAAAACTGAAATTAAAAAACGTCGCTTACAAGCTGAACTTGCCTGGATAACCAAACTGCAAACTGCGTACCCCTTTGGTCTAAACGATCAGATTTATGGACAAATAAACATTTCCACGACCTCTTCAAATATTAATGTCTTTTCAATCCACCCTACCTCTAAAAGGAAGCATAGGTCTCACGGTAAAAGGCGGAACAAAAAACTCAGAAAAAGAGTTAGAGTACATCGTACCCTCAAAGATCTACTGATCATTGCACTCAACGGCGGCAGACATGAACTGCTACAGGCTCTCTCTTCAGTTCCAGTAGTTCAATTTAAATCTATCTTGGATGCTGCACTGATTGCATTCTTAGAAACACTGATTGATTCTGGCTAAACGTCATTGTTGCATTCGCACAAATAAACTATATCCTTTGGTTAAAAATTCCTCCCCTAAAATACGATTAATAAAAATTCAATTTATTAACAAAGGATTTGATCTTCTGAACATCTCTAATATTTTTCGGGATCATCGCGTACAAAGTGCCATTCCTCAATATTTTGAAAATTTAGAACCTTCTCTTATTTGTTACAAATATAAGAGACCTATTCGAAATTTCGTTTTTAACTACAACAAAGTTACACAAGATCCTAAAATACTTGAATCATGTCCTGCTTCTTGAGAATGTGCAACGTCTGAATATCTATATAAACCAGCTGGTCAAATTATTACAGGTGACTTTTCAATTATCAAAGACAGGCAGCTCCGTGGTCTTCTCAAAAAAGGACCTAAGTATAGAATCCCATCCAAGAAAGATTTTATTAAATGTCACGAGGTGCTTAAGGAAGCTTTAGATAACTATATCAAACGATGGTGTAAATCGGAAGGAGTCGAATCGCATGCTCTGAATGACTGGAAAAACCTCATTTTGGATATTACCGATATTCTAATAGATAACTACCACAAAAATCGTCATCTTTTTGTAAATCCGATTTCTAAATCTGAAAGATATTTCAAAACCAAGTTACGTAATTTACATGAAAAATATGTCTTCGCGCCTGCAGACAAAGCAGCCAACAACACCATAAGTATTTGAAAACGCTACTACATATCAATTTTAGTTTCGGAACTTTCCTCTACTTAAACTTATATCGAAAGCAACAAAAGTGTTCCCAATATTTTGAACAAACATAACAGTGAAATTCCTTCTTTTAACATCCCTATTTCTAAATTGCATCTCCCTACAATATACTGTATACCAAAACTTCACAAGTCTCCTTACAAGTTTCGATACGTTGTTAATTCTAGCAACTGCTCAACAACAACTTTGTCTAGAAATCTGACGTCAGCACTCACGGCTATAAAGGAGCACGTGGCAAAATACTGTTAAACTGTCATGAACAGGAATGACGTAAACTTCTTTTGGTCTATCAAAAATTCAGGCGATGTGATTGACAGAATGAAAGAAAGAAATTTTGAAGCAAAAACGATATCTTCATACGGCTTTTCACCACACTTCCTCACGTACAAAATAAATGCTCGACTGTCCAAACTCATTAAATGTTGTTTTGATCGAGAGGGGAAAACTTATATTTGTACTTCTGAATCGAAGGGTTTCTTTTCCGCCACAGATCACAAATCATACAAATCATGGACATGTGGTGACCTGTGTATTGCCTTGTCCTTCCTTTTAGACAATATTTATGTAAGATTTTGAGAAACTCTACAAGCGGGTTGTAGGGATTCCAATGGGTACTACTTGTGCGCCTCTTGTTGCAGATTAATTTTTATACAAATATGAAAAGGAATTTATTCAAAATCTTCAAAAGCAAAGAAAAAATAAAAAATGATGATGTGAAATGTTTCATTGGTACTTCTAGGTACCTGGATGATATTCTTACTATCGACAATCCTGTTTTTGAAAAGTTTAAAAATGTTATTTATCCACAATAATTCATTCTAAACAAGGCAAACGTTTCATACACAGAAACACCATTTTTGGACCTAAATATCAAAATTGTTAATGGAGAGATCCATACAAGTGTGTATGACAAAAGAGATGATTTTAGATTTAAGATAGTAAATTTCCCCTAACTTGACGGTGATGTTCCTAGATTACCGTCCTATGGTATCTATATTTCACAGCTCATCCGGTATGCTAGAGCATGTAATGATTTTTTAGATTTTCATAGTAAACAAGTACAAATTATCAAGAAGCTTTAGGACAAGGTTTTCGCTTTCACAAACTAGTAAAGACTTTCTGGATATTTTAAAAAATTATTGTCAACTTCTTCTGAAATTCGGACAAATACAGGCAACAGAGTATATTACTTTGGGTTTTTCACAACCTGCATTTTATGGTGATATCATCAACAAGATAAGAAGGATCAAAGATAGACAACATCACTATCGAAAATGCGTCAACATCATCAAAAGCCTTTTCTACCGTGGATGTGATCCTAATGTCACCAGACGGACACTAGGCTTTGTACCTGACCAATCTACAGTCTTGTACAAGCGCATTCTTAAAAATTGCGCTCTGACTGTGACGACGGGACTCCATGACGGGCCCTGTCCTTACCTCTTTAGAGAAGACGAGGACCCGACCACCTGTCCTCTCTGAATGTCAGTCGGACTCCTCGGGTGATAACATACATGAGCTCGCGGCGGCAGAGAATGGATTGTATTACGTACGACCTCTTTTTATATCCATTTACATATTCATCTGTGTTGCTTGGGCCCTGCGTTTTGCGGTTTTGTTTGTGTGTGGTCATCTGACAGTGAGGAGGTTGTTTTACACCACAATTGTACGTTCTTCGAGACCTCTGGGCTATCGGAAAAGTGGAAGGGTTGCATTTGCAGTACCGAAAAATTCCAAAGACTATAATTGAATTGCTTAGTACCAGATAAAAGCTTCATGAGCAATACTAAAGAAATTGAAAAATTCGCAATTTTCAAAGAGAGATAACTCTTACAAGTTGGTTAGTTTCTAAAATAGAAATTTAATGTAATAAATAAACAGTTATAAATACCGATACAACGCCTAAAAAGGAAAAATTGTGTTTTTGATCTAAAGGGAATATCTAAGAGAATTATCCATCAAATGGAATGTCTCGGCATTCAATGTATGTATGCGGTAGAGGGCAATCAAGAACATGAAAATTTGACCCTGTGAAGGCACATTTTTTACACACAACTTTGCTGAAACTAGGTCAGAGTTCAAGGTCATGGTTATTACTTGACCTCAATCTCAAGGTCTTACAACATAGATCACAATTGCCAAATATGAAGTCTCTATCTCATATAAATCAGAAAATATAGAGCTAATTTACAGAAATTGGTAACTTTGCGGACTAATATTTTAGTCCTCAATTTGACATACCATTAATAAAATGTAAATACCAAGGTCATATAATTGCCTCAAGGATAGGACCTTTCCATATACATCATGCATGTATTTTATGAAAGCACCATAGCATAAGAATCCAAAGATATTAATCAAATCAAAGCCGTAAATTGACCATTCTAATCGTATATCATAATGAAGCAACATAAATAAAAAAAAAAACAGCAATTTTTTTTTATTTTAATATTTTAAACAAAGCTTATAATAAAGACATATACATATTTCAGATATTGAATCAACCATGTAAACAACTAGAGATTTTTAGGAACATTCAAATATATTTTGCCTGCATACATGTAGTATTTACCTGTACATTCAGGTCAAGGTCATATAGTTAAAAACCATTGATATTCAGTTAAGTCCTTGTCACTAGGAATACTAATTTGAAATATTTTCATGAATATCTTGTCACTATCAGATAAAAAATAATGCTCAATCTTATATTTCTTGGGCCAGTTCAATATCACAATAAAACCTGTAAGACTTAGGAATGTTTCCTGAAATTGATATTGAGTAGCTTTCAGAAATTATCATGAGTGGTGATTCTTTAAATATATTTTTGGCATTAATAAGTTTGACAAATAAACTTACAGTGAACATGTAGACTTTTATTTCAAAAACTGAAAAACCAACATCGATTAAATTTCTGTTGAAAAGAGGTAACATTTTCAGTATTTTTTGCATCCTAAATCAAATGACTTGACCTTTCAGGAATGACCTTGGGTCACCTTGGTACATGTACAACAGCTTTCCTCCTGTAAAGCATGTTGAAGTATTATGATGCAAATTGAAGATTATGCATGACATAACACTCTCCTATCCTTAAGGGGCTGGCTAATAAGTATAGCTAATAATAATAGTACATGTATAATTTTTTTCTCCTTTACCATGATTAAGAGTTATTTCAAAATCCAGTAACAGTTTGACATACATGTAGTAACAAATGAAAATTCAAATTTTCTTTGCTCCTTTTTCATTGTCTGTATAATCACTATCTACTTGTGTTTCAGTATCTAAATTTGACTTAATTATCTCACACACTTCCTTTGTAAAATTCAAAACAAGTACTTGTAAAGACGGTGCAATACATTCATAAATTCTGTTCTTGCTTGACATGTAATACTGATCTTGCGCTGTAAATCTGAATATTTTCAAATGATGCAAGATTTCAAGTAGGGTATGTTCTTGTTGTATCATTCATTTCCATAGCTAGGCTGAAGATGTTGTGGTAATCTAAAAATAGATAAATATAAACATACTTTAAGTTTATTACAATACATTTGAGTAGCCTGAATTATATTACTATCAGAACAGAAGATTCACGTCTATGATTTTGAGAAATTATAAAAGAGATTGAGATTTGCCCGATGTGTTTTATTTGTAATAATTCAACCTCGTACAGTTTTAGTATATGTGTGTGTGCATAAATAAAAGTGAAAGTACATGATATGCAAATGCTTCAATAAATAATTTTGCAGAACCTCTAATCTTGCGGCATTTTGCTCTAGGTGTTTTTTTTAAGTTGGTAGAGTTTAGCAACGATCTAAAATTGAAATTGTGTCATATATTTACACATGATACATGTATATACATATATATGAGGTGTCATTAAAATCAGTATGGTATGGTATAAACATGATAAATACTATGATAGCCTTGTATTATATTGTATGAAGCAAAGTGTGCACATAAAAGAATGACATAATGAAGTTTACTGTTTATTGTCACCAAAAGGCTGATCCTTCATATACATGTCATGCATACATGTATGCCACTCTAGTTTGCAGGCCAATTAACATGAATGAATCTAATTTTTGTTGGTCTCAAATTTTCAATGACAGTCATACAATCATGTTCTATCTACATGTATATAGATGTTCAGATAATGTGTTAAATCTGCCCTAAAAATTCAAAATTTCAAAATGCTTAATTTCAGTAAATTCATTTTTATCCCAACCAAACTTATTTAAATAGGTAAGACAGTGAACAAGAAATAATCAGGTTGATTTCAGGCCTAAATCAATGATTCTGAACAGTTCCTTACATATAATTTTGGCAAGATGTTTCCTTATCACTTCCCTGGCATTAAACAATCATTATATGTATATTATAAGTTTTATAAAAGTGTTATATAAATGTACAAAATGTAATACTTATATTTTTCTTATTATAGCATTCAACTCGACTTTTATGCTCACTAAGACCTAACATCACAATATTTGATATCATTTCATTCTGTGACAATGGTGAGGATGAAAAAGGTGATGTCCGGTTTTGACATACGTGTTTATAGATATAAATGCAAGTTTAGCCATATGTAAAATAAAACTGGTCTATGGGACATGTCGAGAAAAATTTGGACCTGTTTGAGGCATGTGTTCATCCTCAACTATTTTAAATAACTATAATGAGTTAAAGAAGATCCTGACGATAATCTCAATAGCACTCACAATAGAGCGCAAAATTAAACATCGACGGACCCCTAGCAAGCTAGAGGTGGTACCAGGTGCTCGGGGGCACATCGACGGACCCCTAACAAGCTAGAGGTGGGACCAGGTGCCCGGGAGGAAGCATCCCTTGTTGGCTAGCCGCACCCGCCGTCGATGTTTATGAAGCATGGAAATGAAAATATAAGTTCGCTTTAG
The DNA here is from genome assembly GCA_033119305.1 of Pinctada imbricata. Classification (NCBI taxonomy): domain Eukaryota; kingdom Metazoa; phylum Mollusca; class Bivalvia; order Pterioida; family Pteriidae; genus Pinctada; species Pinctada imbricata. The sequence continues at coordinate 4,854,781 of VSWD01000003.1, read as the reverse complement.
CATGTTTAGGGAAAAAATCATAGTTTGTGATCGACAAATCAGATCTGTCAACAGATTAACACATTAAACTAAATTTAGAATACATGTAAATGAATATTTATTTAAATTCGGTACATTTTTTCAACTATGTCAGAACACAAGCTCGAGTAAAGGTTTTGACCAACTAACTTTATAAGCACATATATAAGACAGTATATGTATGTATTTAACCTATAAACATGTATAAGACTACCTAGAGAGAAGATGTGCAGTCCACACACATTAGAGATGTGACGATAGTTGCCGACTTTCTATTGGTAAAACCCCGTAATTTTTTGATAACTGATACTTAAAAATTGACAATAGATTGTCGATCAGAAATAAAAGTAACTACAACATGTACAATCTAAATTGTTGAAATTAAAAGCTAGCAAAATGACATCATGCTTAGTCGACAAAAATGACCATACTGAATTGTTGCATTTCTGCTCATTTGCAGTACTAGTATACTGTATGTGTAAAAGTATGTTAAAAAGGCTACAGCTAGGTATTTCACCAGTTCACGGGTCTTGAACAACATTTTCAATTTGGATTCCGATAACAAATCAATATTAAGTTTCAAAAAGTGTCCCGATAATGGATAGTAAAATTAGTCCAATTGCTCATCACAAACACATGTACGCGTCATTCCGTACTCACGGTATACTGATGCGTTAATGGATTTTGTACAAATGGAACCCTCCCTTTCCCGAATTGATGCCTAGAAACCCCTTAAATCATAGTCAAATGGCATGCCAAACATTGATTAATATACCATGACATTATAAGACGTTTACAATTATATTAATATAAAATTATGCCGGCAAGTATCACGTCAATATGACTGTACTGCATATATATACTGAGTAACCCATTGTAAAGTACAGCAAATTTACAAAGGTAAACTGAACCAGACAAAAAATTAGAATTTTAAGATAGATAATTTCATTCAAAAGACTAGTTTAATAATTTTACATACCTGCAGCAAAGCTCCATGCTCCATAATGCAAACAAGTACAACAGGTTCTACTTTCTCTTTCATAATGTAAACATCTGCGGTTCTTTACATGATTCTTCAATGGGGTCCGTGATCTAGACCTTTCGAAACTCCAGAATAATGAATATAATATGTCCTCAAGGGTCTTCAGAATATAATTCAGCTTAAATGACCAGGAAAAACGCAAAAAAAGAAATTCAGCTGTGACTGTTCTTCGTCTTTGGTGGGGAAATCCCGGATTTATCAAAGCTCGATCCCGATTATTTTTTCGCCATTGAATTGAATGGCAAAGTATTATTCGTCTATAAAACCGGTAATATATATTTGCCCAGAAATTCCACTTGATGGAATAATCCATGGGAGGTGCTTTATCCAAGCAACATAGAAATTAAAGATATTAAGCGTTGTATGGGCTTCTATTTCGGTTTAACTGTTTAAACCCTTTTCTCTAAAGACTGGGTTAGACACTAATGTAGGGGATAAATTTGAAAAAGTCATATAAAATCTGTTTAGAATCTTGTTATTCTTTACAGTTTTGGTCGCTTCTACAATGTTTCTTTTCATATTTTACTGAAATTCAGGGCTAGATTTTCCGACTCTTTCAGCACTCCAAACCCCTGATCCTTAGCTTTTGCCAATATTTCCCAAATGGTCGATTGAATGGAAATTTCCTTTTTACTACATACTATCTTGTCCCTTCCAAGTATTATGAGCGGGTTTTGGAGTTAAAATTTAAAAATAGCTTGTATAGAAAAATGGCGATTCTGCATGGTTTTCTCGTAGACTTGCACTTAACAGAATGTGTAAGTCTTACGATTGTGATTGGTTAGATTTGATTTCGTCTTTTTCATTTAACTTTTATTCACTGATTCGTTTCTTATTCTGTTATTTTTGCCCTTTCCAATGTACATGAAAATAAATGAAGCGGAATAATTATAGCAAATCAATATTTTCACATATATATATTGATACCTTATCTCTCTGATTATAGATACTCGATCAATTATCGACGTATTCTATTACAAATCCAAGTATTCTATTACAAATCCAATCTTACCAAATAGAAGAATAAAAATAATATTACCTTACATACGTAAAATGTACGTGTAATTCTTTTAGCATAAGAAAGTGTTAAGCTATGTGTTAATGTAGAATTATTTACCATATTATACTTCAAAGAAAATAGCTGTTTATATATCGTAACACTAAAAATAATTTTGATATCATCTCATCCTTACATTTGCCATTTTTTTGTTTAATTGAATAGAATGAGGCCATAAGAATTAAGGGTGTAAGTTACCAAACTCCAAATGCTTACGTATAGAGGAAAGGACAAGGAGGAGTTGACGATGACATACTTGTCAAAATTTCTAAGTTATCATTCTACGAATATGGATTTTCGTTATCGTGGAATTCAAATCATTTTAATAAAAATTTGATTTGAACTACCACATTTTACTCTTTACTTTAAAATGGAGAAAACGAAATTCGTTTCATTGGAAACAGACCGTGACGAAATTTAAATTTTGAATACTTTTCATGACTTTCGTGTATTTCATAGGTCATCAATATCAAACACCAGACCACATGCTGCAAATTTATCTTTTCTTAAATGATGCAATTGAATTTGAAGACGTTTAACATCTTAAAAAAATTGTTCGTATCAAGTTTGATCAGCAAAACATAAATTAAATGTAGATTGGTCACCAAGCCTAGTGTCCATCTGGTGACATTAGGATCATATCCACGTTATAGAACGCGTTTGATAATTCTGACGCATTTTCGATGGTTAAGTTATCTCCTTTTGATCCTTATCATTTTGTTAATTATGTCACCATTAAATGCAGGTTGTGAAAAACCTACAGTAATATACTCTGTTGCTTGTATGACAAATATTGATAATGACCATATCCCTGTTTATAGTACAAAATCGATAATTCAGAAAATCAGAAACCGCATACAAAATCATTATAAAACAGGAACCAAAGCAAACAAACAAAAACCTCCACCACATGAAAAGAAGGGACCTCCCGATATGGGAGTGAGACGAGGTGCCCAGGACGAGTAAGCATGTCCTGCTTGCATGCAACACCCGCCGCTTCAATTCGGTAGAACTGTCACATCCGGTTACTTCCATTTCGGAAGACATAGAGTACAATCTTTGGTTGGATGGTCCAAAACTAAGCTTAGTATCAAATTTTACCTTGATATCTCTGTTTGTTACAGAAAAATAGTCCGGAAACTGAAAAAAGAGAATTTTCTAAGTCATCGAGGGGCATAACTTCTCGAAAAATAGGTAATGCGTAACGAAAGTAGAACTTGCTCTGTAACTGTCCAAGACCAAGCTATGTATCAATTTATCTGAATATCTCCATCCGTTGCAGAAAAAAGTCCGGAAACTGATATTCGGACAAACGGACTGACGAAAGGATAGACGAACAGCCGGAGAGACGGACCGAGAGGAAACTAAGAGTCCCCATCGGCGTTGCCGGTCAGGGACTAACAAAAGCTAACGAAGATGTTAAGTCTAAATCAGTCCGTATATTTGTAGTACGCTAGTTGAGCCTCATCCAAAACAGATTTGAGTTTAACAGCCGAAATGGAAGACAGTGCATGTAGTACTTCATGTCTTCCGTTATTGCGTTTTGTGACTTGTAAATCGTCTACAGTTCGATTGATTCTAGATAACCTTCTTACTTGTCTATTTCTCCGATTTCCGTGTCCCGCACGTAATTCAGGATAATCAGCTGTTTGCGTTGCAGATGGCCCTCATAAGTCGGCACCGGGTGCCAATCAAACTCGTTGGTTTATGTGTGGTATTATGTGTTTCATTCTTCTATGGTGTTCCTTGTCCCCTTTGTATCTCCTTCTGTGGATGTCTGCTTTGTGTGTTTGCATTGGATGTTTTAGAGTTTTGCTGTGGGTGTTACAACCTAGTGTTGTTGGAGAGATAATATTGTTTTCATATTCGTTCCTGAACATCGACGGCGGGTGCTTACTCCTCCCGGGCACCTGGTCTCACTTCTAGCTTGCTAGGGGTCCGTCGATGCTCAATTTTATGCTCTATTGTGAATACTGTTTAGATTATCGTCAGGATCTTCTTTAACTCACTAATGTTTGTAGAGAAGAAGAAATATCTCCCTGAGCGTAAATATGATCATTAAGTCCTATGGGATAGGTAATTTAAAGCTTAGTGATCCAGGTATATTCTTCGTGTAGTCTGCGTTTCTAATATATTTTTACTTTGCTTATTTTGTTTTGGAAAATATTATACTGGGGTGATGGTAATATAAGAATGAGGATGGTTATATTCAACATAATAATTATACAGAAAATTTCTATATTTTTTGTTACGTGATTTTATAGGAATGATTTCGAAAGCGAAACTTACTTACCAATGTTGAAAGATATGGTCAATCTCAAATTTTCAGAAAATAGTGTCAATCAACTAGGTCAAGGTCACTACGTAAATACTTTGGTTACAAAACAAAGGTCATATCATAAGAAATATATGTGTGAAGTATTAAAGCCTTATATCACTTAGCAATCAAAAGATATACGCAATCCTTAGAAAAAAAGGTCAAATATCTAGGTCAATGTCACTAGGTAAAAAATTATGGTATGTTTAGAAAGGTCTTGTCACAAAGAATACACATGTGAAATATCAAAGACCTATCACTAACCTATCAAAAGATATAGCGAATTCCAACTTTTTTTGAAAAGTAGGTCAAATATCTATGTCAAGGTCACAAGGTCAAAAATCATGGTATGTGCAGAAAGGTCTTGTTACAAGGAATACAAAAGTGAAATTTCAAAGCCTTTACCCTTTCCAATTAAAAGATATATACAATCTTATTTTTTTTAAAGTAGGTAAAATATATAGCTCAAGGTCACTAGGTCAAAAATTATGGTATGTGTAGAAAGGTCTTGTTACAACCAAAACACGTGTGAAATATCAAAGCCCTATCACTAACCATTCAAAAGATATAGCAAATTTTAACTTGTTTGAAAAGTAAGTCAAATATCTAGGTCAAGGTCACAAGGTCAAAAATTATGGTATGTGTACAAAGGTCTAGTCACAAGGAATACATGTATTAAATATCAAAGCCCTCTCCCGTACCAATCAAAAGATATAAGCAATCTTATTTTTTTTAAAGTAGGTCAAATATGTAGGTCAAGGTCACTAGGTCAAAAATTATGGTATGTGTAGAAAGGTCATGTCACAAGGAATACACATGTGAAATATCAAAGCCCTATCACTCACCATTCAAACGTTATGGGCTGTGACACCCAAAGTGTGACAGACAGACAGACGGACGGACGGACAGACGGACAACGGACAAAGTGATCCCTAAGTGTCGCTATGCTTCGCAGGCGACACAAAAAACTAAATATTTCGATCTCTGATGAGAGATATTTCATAACTTTCAATATACTTGTACTTTAAATCCAAATATAAGGAACCCTTGACAAGAATGAAGAGGAAATGATTTTACGATAATTCACAATAAATTTAGAGAGAAGTACCTCCTCAATAGAGATAATTTGAAGTCCTTTTCTGAATGTTACACTAGGAATAGAAACATCCTGAAACGAAAACCTTCTAAAAACCCGTGATATGACAAGGTATCAATTCAGTGGAATTTTGATGTGTAAAATTAAGATATCTAAAGTAAACTGTTCTTTAGATTTGAGTTAATTTCATCTTTAAGTAAAAATCTTATAAATCTGTAAAAATCTGTAAACTTTCGGTTAAAAGAAGGGAGGGTATACACTATCAAAGAGCAAGCTCAATGTACTACCACTGCTCAATGAGGGCAAGTTCACTAACAAAGACACAACTAATGGAAGGATATTTTTGTAAGAAACTGATATTTATTAAAAATATTATTTGTCATATAATTGGAAAATTATCTCGTCAGAGATGAATGGGCCCTGATTCTCTGTCCTATCTGATAGTTGTCAAAGTTGTCGTGTGATTGATCTTGAGCTCGCTTCAGCTAGCAGAACACTGACAGTCATACGCATGCCATTGAATTTTGTTTCGATCAATTTACATAGAATCTGTGTTACAAGTTGCGCTGCGTTTAACTATCTTGCTTATGATGCCAACTTACAGGAAATTTTATGTTTATAAAACACATGTGCGTCTATGGATACTTCTGAGTATCCGGATCGTTCGTTTAAGGACACAAACCATAATCTAAACGAACGTAACTATACGTATCTAAACTAACAACAGCGAGCACTCATCGGATTGAACTGAGGTATCAGAGGAAATCTTTATTAGTCCCCTACCAGCTCATCGTAAGGTACATTTCAATTTTCTAAAATTTCTAAAACCTGGGTCATGTAGTATCATATCCCAGCCATCTTGCTACGTCTTTCAGTATATTTAGGACATAATTTTCACAGATTTTGGCCATAATGCATTGTTTAGATTGAGGATCACTGACGAGGGTTAAATGACAAATATGAATAATGACCATATCCCTGTATACAACACAAAATCGATGATCCAGAAAAATCAGAAACCGAAGGCATACAAAATCGGGATAAAACAGGAACCAAAGCAAACAAACAGAAACCTCCACCACATAAAAAGAAGCGGACTCACGATATGAGAGTGATACCAGGTGCCAAGGAAGAGTAAGCATCTCCTGCTTGCATGCAAAAAAGAAGGGAGGAGATTTCCAACAAGACCCCGTTGCAGCATCAACAGTAAAACACCAAAAACACCCGATGCAAAAACACAAAAGACGAGTACAGCACGAGACGGAAAAGAGACACACGGCATGTAAACATCAAACACAAAAGACTACACATAAACCGACGAGACCAATGGGCAACCGGTGCCGACTTTGGACGGCCATTTGTCACGCAAGTAGCAAATGGTGTGGTTATCCTGGATAACGTGCGCACAACCCTCTCACTTCTCCAATTACCCAGAGGTCTCGAAGAACGTACAATTGTGGTGTAAAACAACCTCCTCACTGTAAGATGACATCACACAAACAAGACCGCAAAACGCAGAGGCCCCAGAGACACAGATGAATATGTAAATGGATATAAAAAGAGGGCATGCGTTATACAGTCCGTGCTCTGCCGGCTGTAGCGAGCTCATGTATGTAATCACCCGAGGAGTCCGACTGACATTCAGAGAGGACAGGTGGTCGGGGCCCTGTCTTCTCTAAAGAGGTTTGGACAGGGCCCGTCATGGAGTCCCGTCGTCACAGTCAGTCAGAGTGCAAGTCTCAAGGATGCGCTTGTACAAGACTGTAGATTGGTCAAGTACCAAGCCTAGTGTCCGTCTGGTGACATTAGGATCATATCCACGGTATAAAAGGCGTTTGATGATTCTGACGCATTTTCGATGGTTATGCTGCCTACCTTTGATCCTCTTTATTTTGTTTATCATATCACCATAAAAGACAGGTTGTGTAATACCCATAGTAATGTACTCTGTTGCATGTATAGATCCGAATTTTAAAAGAAGTTGACTGTAATTTTTGTAAAATTTCCAGAAAGTCTTAACCAGTATATGAAAGCGGAAACCTTGACCTAAAAGTTTTTTGGTAATTTGTAAATTTCTACTGTGAAAATCCAAAATATCAGTACATGCTGTAGCGTACCGGATGAGCTGTGATATGTAAATGCCGTATGACGGTAATCTTGGAACATCACCGTCAAGCAAAGGGAAATTTACTACGTTGAATCCAAAATCATCCCTTTTTTCATATACACTTGTATGAATCTTTCCGTTTACAATTTTGATATTTAGGTCCAAAAAGGGTGTTTCTGTATTTGAAAGGTTTGCCTTGTTAAGGGTTAATTCTTGTGGATAAATTTCATTCTTATATAATTCAAAAGCAGGATTGTCAATGGTTAGAATATCATCCAGATGCCTAGAAGTATTATTGAAACATTTCAGCTCATCAAATTTTCTTTGCTTTTGAAGATTTTGGATAAATTCTTTTTCATAAGTGTATAAAAATAAATCTGCAACAAGAGGCGCACAGTTAGTACCCATAGGAATTCCTACAACCTGCTTGTATAGATCCTCACCAAATCTAACATAAATATTGTCCAAGAGGAAGGACAAGGCATTACACAGGTCACTACATGTCCATGATTTGTATGATTTGTAGTCTGTCGAGGAAAAGAAACCCTTCGATTCAGATGTACAAATGTAAGTTTTTCGCTCTCGATCAAAACACCATTTAATGAGATTAGATAATCGATCATTAATTTTGTCATGAGGAAGTGTGGTGTACATATTAGAGAAGTCGTATGAAGAAATCGTATTGGCTTGCAACACCCGCCGCTTCAATTCGGTAGAACTGTCACATCCGATTACTTCCATTTCTGAATACATAAGGTACAGTCTTTGGTTGGATGGTTCAAATGGTCTATGACAGAATGTCATGCACCATTCTGGAGTGGGACATCATAGTGTATGACGAGTGATCCATATCGACCGTAGAACTTCCTCAGTGACGATGTTAGTCTGTCACAAACATATCCCTGACTGAGTAGCTTATCTGAAAGCCTAGCAAACAAAATCCGTATACTTGGTACTTGCTCTGGCATAGCGTATCATACGAGATATGTATAGGTATAATCAAGCGATGAAGGGATGTTGCTACTCAGAAAAGGTTTGTAATGCTGAAATTGAAGTCGTCACGTTTGTCATAGAGTTAGCTGTCCATGCGACCATCAGTGTCGTAGGACAACCTTATTTCCAAATAGGATGATGAATCATTTGTCTCTGCATTTTATGGTGACATAATTAACAAAATAAGAAGGATCAAAGGTAGACAGCATATTTATCGAAAATGCGTCAGAGTCATCAAACGCCTTTTATACCGTGGATATGATTCTAATGTCACCACACGGACACTAATCTTGGTACTTGACCAATCTACAGTCTTGTACGAGCGCATTCTTAAGACTTACACTCTGACTAACTGTGACGACGGGTCTCCATGACGTGCCCAGTCCAAACCTCCTTAGTGAAGACAGGGCCCCGACCACCTGTCATCTCTGAATGTCAGTCGGACTCCTCGGGTGATAACATATATGAGCTCGCTACAGCCGGGAAGAGCACGGACTGTATTACGCACGTCCTCTTTTATATCCATTTACATATTCATCGGTGTTGCTTGGATCCCTGTGTTTAACGGTCTTGTTTGTGTATGGTCATCTAATAGTGAGGAGGTTGTTTTACACCATAATTGTGCGTTCTTCGAGACCTCTGGGAAATCGGAATAGTGGGAGGGTTGTGCACACGTAATCCAAGATAACCACACCGTCTGTTATTTACGTGGCAGATTGCCGTCCTATGTCGGCACCGGTTACCCATTGGTCTCGTTGGTTTATGTGTAGTCTTTTATGTTTCATGTTTCTATGGTGTGAGTTGGTGTTCCTTGTCCCTTTTGCGTCTCTTTCTGTTGGTATCTGTTCTGTGTTTTTTGCATGGGTTTTTTGGGATTATGCTGTGGGTGCTGCAACCTTGTGTTGTTGGAGATCCCCTCTTTCTTTAAGGAACTTCTTATCGAACTGACACATTATTCTTTTCTGCGTGTAAACTGAATGTTACATACTATCATACATGATAATAACCGTTGGACTTGTAGACATGCGTAATTGAAGTTGAATGTTTTGAATATATTATAAGAAATGAAATTTCAGTTCGAAAGAAAAAATAACAATAACTTGCTAACCTCCAACGATTATTTATATATATTTTTAATTTTATACGCTTCTGAATACACCCAACTCAACATTTGGAGCCACTCATTTTTATCAATAGTAAATTAACAGTCTATATTGTAGATTGCGCCAGGAAAATTGACTTTGGTTTTATTCATCCTGTTTTACATTAACTACTACTGACGAGGATTATGAATGTCCGAAACATGTGTAAAGTACAATAAGATTTATAATGTTTCAGATTCTGCTTAAATGCTCTCCCTTTGAATATACAGGTAGTGATATATTTCTTACACGGCAGTTTTAGCAAAGTTCAGAGTTTAATTCAGACGAGAAGTATATCAGTCTCGCACATACCGTATGCAACTTTTATGGCGTTTCATCTGTGCTCTGCCTTCAGTTTGTGCTCATTTTAAGGAGATATGAAGGAAAAATTAAGCTCTCTCTTGAAGATATCGACATTCTTATTCAACCGCTTTAGCTTCATGAGCACATATTTGAATACTCAGAAAAAATAGTATTGTCCTACACGATTCACTGTACAACGACATCGATGACAATATTCGGAGACAGAATTTCTAGAGATATAGCCCGATCAACTCGATGTTTTAAACATTCAAGGATGTGGAAACGTTCGAAATTACAAATTATACACTTAATCAACGGATAAGCACAAAGCAAAAAGGCAATTAGATAACGCGAAATCGAAAATGGCTCAAATAAGAATAATAGTACAACAGTGTTATATAGTAATCTTATCGCATCGAAAATTGGACAATAAAACAAGAAAGAGGTCATATGATGTTTACTATATACGAAAGGAGGGGACTCTCAACAACACTCGGTTGCAGCAGCAACAGCACAACCCCAAAAACACCGGCTACAAAAACACAAAGCTGACACACACAGAATGAGAAGGAAATGGTGTAATGAACGTCAAATCACATAGAAACATCAAACATACTTTACAAACTTTACTTACAAACATGCTTACATAAAAATTTTACTTTACAAACATACTTACATACAAACGCCACAAACCTGCTTATGGCGTGTTCATATCTCAGTTGATACGCTATGCCAGAGAAAGTACCACATATACGGATTTTGTCCTGAGAGCTAGGCGTCTTTCAGATAAGCTTCTCAGTCAGGGATATGTTTGTGACAGACTAACATCGTCACTGAGAAGGTTCTACGGTCGATATGGGGAACTCGTCATACACTATGATGTTCCACTCTCTAGAATGGTGGATGATATTCTGTCATATACCATTTGAACCATCCAACCAAAGATTGTACTCTATGTCTTTCGAAATATAAGTAACCGGCTGTGACATTTCTACCGAATTGAAGCGGCGGGTGTTGCATGCAAGCAGGAGATGCTACTCTTCCTGGGCACCTGGTCTCACTCCCATATCGGGAGTTCGCTTCTTTTCATATGGTGGAGGTTTCTGTTTGTTTGCTTTGGTTCCTGTTTTATCCTGATTTTGTATGCCTTCGGTTTCTGATTTTCTGAATGATTGATTTTGTGCTGTATACAGGAATATGTTCATTATCCATATTTGTCATAAATGACTACACGTAAACCAATGGGCAGTCGGTGCCGACTTAGGACTACTTCGGACGGCCATCAGCCACGTCAGTAGCAGACGGTGTGGTTATCCTGGATTGGCACTGGCATTTAAATTGAAGAAAATAATATTATATGACATGTCAAAAGTAAGGAAATCGTAGCTCTATAATGTAAACACTGAAAACATGCGATTATAAAATTAAAACTAATATCTAAATGGTATATAAACTGAAACAAGGGAGAATTTTATGAACAAAATTTAGTAATAATAGAGGGACGAGGAGAAAAATAAGTAGTGAATCAAAAGATGAACATGGGTAAGAAAACTGAAGTTTTCAAATTAGTAAAATTTGAATATAAACAAATTCTATTGAACCAGAAACTGATTTTGGATGATAAATTATCATCAGTGGTAGTTTAAAGCTAGGTGATTTTCTGACAAAGACGAATGTATTTAATAAATGCACTCTAGTTCTATCTTTTAACTTAAAAGAGTGCATTTATTTTGCAAAGATTGCGCAGATCTTAATTTCCTTGAAGGTCGATCAAGTTTCATAAATAGATCAGATATATTCCCAGATGCATTGGATAACGATGATAGGATGTTAACATCCTTTATCATGTTTATTTGCGATGTTATTTTATGATGGCAAACTGAAGAAGGCTAAAACGCTGTGTAACACTTAAGGTAACGCTAAACACAAATTTGGACTTCCAGATTTAATAAGATTTTTTCTCTTATTTTCAAGGTACATATACAATGTTATACATCAAATTGATTGTCATGAAAAGCTGCATACAATCATGGTATCAACTTCTCTCCACAGAGTCTTGGCTTGGAGAAATGTCATTTGTTTCACTCCTTCCATTTCACACAGTTCAGCAAGGTTAAGATAACAGCTTTCACCTAAACAATGCAGAATTATTGATGGTTAAAGTTAGGTCTAGTGCAAGCTAGATGTGAGTTTTTCATATATTCAAACAAATTGTTATAATCTGGTCTGAAATTATTGATATAAAAATCTTAAAATGTCGGCCATATTGGGGACTACTTTCATGTTGTAAAAAGTATGGTGTCCTTGCAGTGCCAACAATTTATTTGAATTTATGATCCAACAGTTAAATCGTAGTTACCTGACATTGTACATGTATATTGATAACGAGACTAGCATAAAAGTACACATGTATATACTAAAATGAATAATAATGATATTCAAATAAAAGAGAAGATGAAAGGGGGGGGGGGGGGGTTCTTTAATAAAAAAATCACCAAGTGAAATGAATCACTAATCCCAACAAATGTTTTATTATGTACTGTATAGAAGGTACTATTTCAAGGAAACTCACTTTATTTAACATTTAATTTTTTTACACCACAATTGTACGTTCTTCGAGACCTCTGGGTAATTGGAGAAGTGAGAGGGTTGTGCGCACGTAATCCAGGATAACCACACCATTTGCTACTTACGTGACAGATGGCCGTCCAAAGTCGGCACCGGTTACCCATTGGTCTCGTCGGTTTATGTGTAGTCTTTTGTGTTTGATGTTTACATGTCGTGTGTCTCTTTTCCGTCTCGTGCTGTACTCGTCTTTTGTGTTTTTGCATCGGGTGTTTTGGTGTTTTACTGTTGATGCTGCAACGGGGTCTTGTTGGAGATCTCCTCCCTTCTTTTTCCAAGCAAATATAAAATGTAATATATGGTGACAATGTGAATTTTCTATTACTGTTTTCAGGAAACATTCATTGTACAAAAAAAAAACAATAAAAAAAAGATGAGCTTTTTTCATCTATCACATTCCATTTTTTCATTAAAATGCAACCACACTGTACGTATATATATACTCATGATCAACCCCCCCCCCCCCCAAATAAAAAAAAACAAAAAACAAAAAAAAAAAATCACAATTTAGACACAAGCTGTTGATTACTTTGCTTTATACTTACTCATATTCTATTTTTCATCTGGAAATATCTGTAGTAAAGCTGAATGTGCAACCATTCTTTGTCACTCGGGAAAATAACTGAAACATTGATGAAATTTGTAAGCAAATGTCAAATTTTAAGAAAAGTTTACATTTCTCCTATCTTTTTGTGACATTTTATTTTAAGCTATATTATATACAAATTGATCTCCTTCCTTTTAGATATATACATGTAACAATTATTAAAATTATTACACAGTAGACTTTATCAACATTTACCTATTTACCTAGTAAAATGCATGAGTCTGAATCTATTTCCATCTAAACTACATACAACATGTACAAACAATATTTTCACTAAAATGCTAGGTTGCTGAAAGATGTTTGTGTATAATATTTAAGAAATAACAACTAGCTAGCCGTGGTCGGTTGTCCAGTAATTCCCCTCGTTGCATGAACCAATCAAATTATCACCTCGCAGCGAGGTGATAATTTGACTGGTTCATGTGACTTAGGGAATTACTGGACAACAAATCACAGCAATTTAGTTGTTAGTTCTATTCTTATATTGTTCTGCACAGGCTCTATAGCACGCGCACGTGCATGGGTGGAGCTTAGCGAACTGGAATTTTGTTGGAGATTTTACATCAGGCGAGTTCTATGATACATAAAGGGAGAAAATCTCAAGTCATGTTAGAATTTTATTTCTATAGCACCACTTCTTTCTGAAGTATAAGGGGAAAAATTTTAAAGTCTTAAACTTCTTATCACTTGTAATGTAATTTATGTGAATAAATCACATACTTAATGTATGTTAGGTATTCGAGAGAAGTCCATTCTACAACCATAGCTGTTCATTCATCCTCAGAAATACACAGGAATTCTGTGCAGGAATCAACTGCAAAGGGAAAAAATATCATAAGTCCCTAATAACAAAAGTATTAAACATATGTATGCATTTATATATAAATATGACGATATGTAAGCCCACTGTCGAATTGTTATAAATTCATCATCAATGGGTATTGACCGCTATATATTGAATGTATGAATATTTTTATCTTCATGTATGATTGCCCTAATTCTGCAATTCTGCTTTAAATGACAGCATATTTTAGAATATATAATATTTATTGGGTCCAGACAGGAATTGAAACTAAAATCAAAACAATGTATATATTGTAAGACCATATTATCAGTCTGAAGTCCTATTAAGAACTTTCTAATACTGCATATTATGTATTAATCAATAAATTGTCTGTAAAATGCTGTTGTAAGGATTTTTTTCTAACATTCTAACTTTCACATTTGTTAATTGAATTTTAAAAATTGTTCCAAATGTATTAAAAAGTTGTTGAAAGTCTTAATACAAGATTTCAATTATAATACTGTAAGATACACACCACATCTCCTTGAACCACATAAAGGTATCCATGTCAATCTTAGACTGTATGTAGCAGTAGTAAATTTGAATATTTCCTTTCGATACCAAATATATTGAAAGGCCTTTTTGGTTCACGATTCTTTCCACTCCACGTAGAACATATTGAATTCCTAAAAAAGAGAAAGCAAATTTGTATTCAAAATGCAATTCAAAATATTTCTTCAAACAGATTTATTCAATTTGGTTTTCATCATAAAAATTTAGAGACATTTTCATATTTTCGGCATAGATATGATGTATGCAAAAAAATATACAAACTATGAAGTGATGTCATATTCAATGAATTTGATGGCAATCATACCCAGTTATATCATATAATTAAAAAAAATCTGGTGTAGCCAAATGCCCGGAGCTACTGAAAATTTAGCAACGCAAATATCTGTCTTTAGGCTAGTGGTATAAAAGTAATATATTGGAGTCAATGAACACGATGAAATATATGGTGTGTCAAAATTTTATGCACAATTAAAGTTTTTTTTTGTACTTTACTGTAAAAAGGCAGCAAGTGTGAACAGAAGTATTTGATGAATTGTTTCTGGTAGTTGAATTCATATGGTATACTGTATAGAGGCGTAACAATTCCCCAAAGATTCCGTACTGTTTGATAATTTTGCTCGATTCCAAGGTTCATCTGTTCATACGGAAATTCTATACCAAAATTCCATTAACTTTTTCATGACTCAAAACGCATTTTCAATGACTTTGTAGACAGACAAGCGGCTAATTCATTAATTGCTATGACCATTAATTATATGAAAAAAATTTAACTAAACAATTTAATCTAGTCATCTTCAGAAATCATGCATTTTGTGGCATGACCGGGTGGAACTTCTTGAATCAAGCGACTGAGACAGGTAGACAAAAATTTTAGGGTAGGGCTGTCACGATACGCTAAGTTCACGATATGATATGTATCACGATATTTACTCACGATACTATTCATATCACGATACAACATTTTTAATGTAGATATGGAGGCATTTCTGTAATTCGTCAGATATTTTATTAAAACAACAAATTAAGATCATTCATAACTTGAACGATTTGAGAATATATTGTATTGACTAGAAACAAAGTACAAAACTCAGAAGTTATCTTTGACGACTAGGCGTTCAGCATCGCCATGTTGAATTTTTAAAGATAAAACTAAATGCCGAAAACGAACCGCAAGTCAACAATACAGCCTCTTCTTGTATTGTGTATCGAACCGTCATCAAGAACAGCAGTGAATCGAGAACCGGGCGGTGAATCGTAAACCGCGATGAATCAAGAACCGCAGTTAAA
Source organism: Pinctada imbricata (assembly GCA_033119305.1). Lineage (NCBI taxonomy): Eukaryota > Metazoa > Mollusca > Bivalvia > Pterioida > Pteriidae > Pinctada > Pinctada imbricata. The sequence continues at coordinate 4,838,830 of VSWD01000003.1, read as the reverse complement.
TCAAGAACCGCAGTGAATCAAGAACCGCAGTGAATTGTGACAGCCCTACATTAGGGTAGATCTATTATAGTAATTAAGTTAATACTTAATATCTGTAATTTTGAACGGCTTATTTTTAAAATCTTTTCATCATGTTGATAACCAGGTGAAAATAAACTCCACCTGGTCAGGTCACTTTGCTACGATAATAAAATAATCATACAAGAAATTTGAAGGGATATTCAAACATCGTCTGGCTGACAAGAAACCAATGATAGTGAAATCAAAGAACTAATGCTAAATTCATGATACATATAAATGAAACTTTTGTTGAGGAAAAGAGCAAAGACATCAAAATCAAAATGATCATATGTCAAGCAAAATTAGATACAAACTTAAGCATTTATATGAATTTGCATTCCTAAAATGGGTTACCTCATGAGGAGTAATCTTTGTAATTTTGAGTAATACATAGATTTTGTTATACTTAACGTATGAAGAAATATAGATTTTCCCTGCTTCAACATTGTAGCAAATCTTTATAAATCACATGCTTGCCTATGTCATTGGTATAGAATAGATTCATTCAAACGCTGAAGTGACAAAGAATTAACATTCACATGTCTATTCGCTTGCTGACAAATTTGCAAAAAGTCATTTCGCATGATAATTCATTTAAGACATAAAGTTTAGCAGCAAAAGAGTAGAATGTAATTTTACGTAAATTGCAAAATAATTCAGTGATGCTGAAAAGTACCAGTCTGAAGGATTTCACCGGCAAAATTACATTCAGACTGGCAAAAAGTTTAAAGTTTTGCTACACAATACACATGTACTTTGTTCAGACTGGCATAATTTTCAAAATGACTGGCATGCCTTAAAAGTTTTCAACATCTCTGAAAACTACACCAAAAATGCAAAGGAAAACAGGTCTCCACTTAATATAGCTTCAAGTTTTTGCCTGTCACACACAATATTTCTTATCAGTAGATTGTGTGTGCAACTGTTAATACATGTATAACTATAATTATTATGAAATATTGTGAATGGGCCATTTTCCATTATTTTTTTACCATTTTAATGGGCCATTTCTTAATATAAGAAAGATGGGACTATCATACATGTAGTCTATGCGCAAGGTCTCTGTCCTTCCCAATCACTGTTGAGATCACAATCGGCTTGCATTTAAGCGATAAATCGTATATTGGCAGGAAATGAAGCCTTCACACAAACATGAACTATACCATATTACCAATAAGAAATAACATGTAAGATACTGGCGAAATATTGAAACCATTTGTAAGTAGGCATTGTAGGGAATTGCAGGAAAAGAAGGTAATGGTACGAATTGACATACTGCTGTTCACACTTGCTGTCTTTTAACAGTTATACAATTATTAAGCAGAAAACAATTGTTTTCTATGTGAAAGAGTATACCAAAGATCCAAGAGCAAATGTGAGTACTGTTCAGGTACAAAATATCTGAGTATGAGGTATCAATGTTGTTGTAAACACTATTTACATCTAAAACACCATACAAATGCGTGAATGACCATTTTTGGCTTCCATACAACACTTTGACAAAAACTTGACAGAAATGTCAATTATTTCAAAATAATTGTTGTTGCATCTTATGTCAATTGCAAATATTGGATATACTTCGGTATATTTTTGTATTAATATTTAAAAAAAAAGAAATTTCTGTCGATGTTTTCACCATGTGACGTCATAACTTTTAGGCCAAATTGATCGACTGAATTTAACTTTTAGAAGGGCAAAATCTTGTCCGATCTCTTTTAGACGTGCGTCAATAAATTCTTATAGCCACCAATTATTGTTTACAGTACCTGTCTTACGTCTGAACAAAGTAGATTTTCTCTCGATTGTTTATTTTCTCTTTCGTGCCAACTGCAGACCTTCGAACGCAAAGAGGGGAAATACTTCCAACGAAAAGTAGTTCGATATAATGACGACAAACCTTTATATATAATCTCTCCTATGTGCTTTTGTAGAATAGATATAGTAATTTATATTATGTCTATGAAAGTAAGAGACTGTTTTACAACATTCATATAAGTTTCTCAAACGTAAAAATTCGCGCAGGAATTTGACGTACTTTCATTTTTATCGAAGAGGGAAGACCGAAATTATACAGTTGAAATAGTAAATTAATATGGCTAGAAATAAACAGGTACCACGTGTTTTAAAAAATATATGGGTCTCTTACTTGAATACTTTCAGAAATATGGGCTGTCACCCATTAGATCATGCATTAAATTGAGATGAAATTGGCTACTCACCAAATCAAATATGGCGACCTCCATCTCGACAAATTGACATACAAACGGCCTCCATTCAGAACTGTACAAAAGTGGCGCGCAATTTCAAATCCCGCATGCACTAGTATCAAAACATATTTTTCTGTTGCCAAAGTTTCAATTTTTATTTTTCAAGTATATTACAGCTGAACTGTTTGAAAAATTGGGTAGGAAAACAATAATTTTCATAAATTATATGGAGTATTGGTTAAAACATGGGCTGGTCACAGAGAGGCCATTACTGTAAATGTATAGTGTGTACTTATATGTAGTTACATGCAAAGTTTGAAAGTAATAGGCACAGAGAGAAAAAAGATATACACAATTTTCTTACTTGAGCTGCCAGGCGTCCATTTTGACTTTAGCGTTACCTTAACAGTTTGATCTTTTCTATAGGACTTAAGTGACGGTTGTTGTCAGAAAGAAGATTAAGCGTATGTATACTTTTCCGATCACCTGATCTCATCTCTATAAGGTATTCACGCAACCGCGCTTAATGTGAGGGACATTACTTTTTTCTAATAGAAACGATTGAAGACGAATGTCTAGTTGTGTTAGATAATCATCAAAGAAGTACTTTTCAGTAAGTCAGTATCAAAGTCGAAAGGACAAGGCGAAATAAATCGAATTTACATTCGAACGGTTGCGATCCTCAGATTGAATGACATTCCGAATTGAGACAAGGTGCTCGATAGAGTCAGCATCTCCTGATAGCATGAACACCCGTCGCAACAACGATATGTTACATAATTTAGTTTAAATATCGGAACAAAAAAAATATACGTATTTTATTTTCCTTGGAGTTAACTCATTTTTTGAATGTAAAAATGAAGTTTCCCTTATTTCTAGACACAAATGCACATAACTAAGGTGGTATGCCACAGTATTCAGGTTAAGTAGTAACCTGCTTTAAAAAGTAATTACATTATTTATTGATGGAACAGTTGACTAGATTTGAGATAAAAGATAATATTGACAATTTGATAACAAAATCCTAGCAAGAATGGAATATCATCAAAGAAATATATACTGTAAAGTTAAATTGAAGGTACTCGGAAATAAGAAAAAAAAGCGTATTCGATAAAAAGTTAGCCTTCCTGTATGTGCAATAAATGTCGGGTTCAATGAATTAAATGATCTCCATATTAAACTACATACGTCCTGATACAAGTTTAATTTGTTGTGATTTACGGGAACACGTCTTTTTCTAATGTAATTTTTAGAAATGATTCATGTAGTATAAAATAGTATTCAACCAAAAGGTATGTATAAAGCTAAAAGGTTGAACGGCTTAATCATTTTTCTATGATATCACATAAAAGAAATTATTACAATATCGATGATGAAACTGATTGTTGCGAATTGTATACCAGTCAAAATTTCTAAGCGAGCACGTGAGTTAAATTACTTTATTGTATTAGCATTCAATTCAAATATATTTTGCTTTTATTCACTGAAAGTTCTTTACGGTATCAAAGAAAATTTCAGTTTTACTGCAAGCGCGCTAGATGTTTTTCGCACCCAACGTATTCAACCCAAACGTTATCTGTTTTTCCTGTATGGAAGATGTATCTTTATTCGTTTTTGAAGTTAATAAACATGTTTTAAATTGAAATTTGCACGATTTATAAAATATATTCATTTTTGTAAAATAGTTCACATCCTAGCGACGAAGCATCGATAGTAAACAAAACTGAAGTTATATACGTTCAACCAATCAACATTTATACATCATAAAACTATCAAGGTGTTCGATTAGAAATTCTGTATACTATCTGTCAAGAAAAATGTATTCCACCATTTGAAACGTCAGACAAAGATATAAGTTATGTAACATATGAATCAATCTTTTTAAAAAATGAACATAGATAATGATAGGAAAATGATGATAAGAATAAATGAACACAGTAAGAGACAATACGCCCATATAAACATTTGCGCTCGAAACGTACATGTGAGTACATCAAAAAGATTCGAAAAAAGATAAAGTTGTTATTAACAGATTAATTTTTATAATCTTTTATGGAAATAATATACTGAACAAAAAAGTTATGTCCATAAAAATGGAAGGTCACCACTTGTGCAGATGATATGTTATAACCTTCGAGATTGTAAAATTTACTCAATAAAAATTCCAAAATTATCTTTTATCACTCAGACATTGAACGCAATGAAGCGTGACAAAACAAAGCGTTTTCACCTTGTAAGGAAAAGTTCTCTGTTTCTTTGTTCTGATTTCGAATGAAAAGAGAGTATAAATAAGTACAGGAGATTTCTCCATTGAAAAACGGATATCGATTATCCAGAAATCAGTCACATAGCTTGTACTTCAAGAAAAGTTAGCTTAAATGACACCGGAAGTCCACATTCGGCCATGCGCGATGTCAAATATCAAAAGCACACTAAAAGTGTATCTAAGAGTGTGCATATACCGATCTGTTATATAAAATTCTTATGGATTCAGAAACGCCCTTACCAGAGAGGATCAAACAGGTGAAACCCCTTTGGTTTAAACCTTGATGACTACGTCACATTTACATCAATTTATCAAGATCGTTGTCAGAATCGGACACTAAATGGATATACCGTTTAACATTTAATTTATAAAAATATTTTTCGAGGATACCGCCTGTGAATAAAATTGATTATCACGAGTCATGTAAAACCAATACAAAAAAGAAGGACAAAACTTTTTTGTTCAGTATAGTTCGAATCATATGATATATTTAGGGTTTTAATTCTGATAAATCATGTCCAGCCTCAGAAATGTTCAGTGAATTTACACTAATATTGTAAAATGTAATAACTATTAATCTATCGTATCTCATTGTGTTTATATATATCAATATAATGAATGGAAAATTATTATCACTTATATTATAAATTGTGAAAGTCACAAGAAGATATATATATATATATACAAATTCAATGGATATATTTATCATTACCCTAATATTATTTGAGTCACGTTCCGAACTAATGCAAAAGTGGACGATATAATCGGATGCTAAACGTCTTCAAATTCAATAGCATAATTTAAAAGCAGATAAATTTGCCGCATGGACCAGGCATTCATTTTTCGGGTACTTAACCCTCGCCAGTGATCCTCTATCTAACAGCTATTACAACTTGCTATGAAAGTTAGAAGGTCTTTTCCATATTTTCTAATGATATTCGTCTTACATAGCGGTTTCTTATTAAACATGAATTTCCAAAAATACTCAGAATAAAGATATTTTTTGATTTATTTGTCCTTTTCAGACATTTAGAAGAAGAAATGAGTTGGTTTGAGGATAACTTTAACGGATGTTTAATACTAGCAGCTATCTGTGTTACAACAAATATAATCACGATCACCATTTCATCGATATTGTAGTGAGTATACAGACGATTTATCACTGGTGTCATCGATATTGTAGTGAGTATACAGACGATTTATCACTGATGTCATCGATATTGTAGTGAGTATACAGACGATTTATCACTGATGTCATTGATATTGTAGTGAGTATACAGACGATTTATCACTGATGTCATTAGTATTCTTCATTGTCAAAAAGCATTATTTATGTCAAAAAGAGCCCATTTTATATTGTTTCTTATGACAATGATCAACGATCAGGATTTAGTGGAAACTCGCCATTGTGTGCATAAAGCAACAATAAACATGTATTTTCTGAGGAAATTCCATCAAAAGGTAATCAAAGTTATACAAAAGATGTGATCTGAAATTATGCTCGTTGCAAATTTGGACATGAGATTTATTTGTACTGATAATTGATAGAATATGTTGGCCACTTTAAATGATATTTTAATTGGAATTTCTCAAACAAGAAAATGTTTCATTGGCTGCTCAAAATAATTAGATACCGTTCTATTTATTGATTGTTCTTTGCAACTGGTGTCTCTCTTTTATAAAGAAGAAGAGAGGGGATCTCAATCCAAATCCTGGCTCTAACGATTAAATCTTCATATTCACAACATGCCCTGGCGTACCACATGAGCTGGGAAACAAAAACGCCATAAGCAGGAGGAGACGGAATGTTGCTACTCATGAAACACAAAAGACTACACGAATACCAACGAGACCAATTGGCAACCGTCGACTACTTAAGATGGCCATTTTCTACGAGAGTAGCATATGGTGTTGTTATCCGTATTAAGAAATATAGTTAAAGAATATTAATTCAATCACATTAAAATAAGATATATTCATACTGAGCAAAAACAGAAAGTACTCACTTTTCGTATATGTTTTGTATGGCATAATTAGTACAATTTTGTGTAGGCTATGTATCACCGGAAAATGTTATTTTGAAATCAGATATAAACTGTATGCTCTTCTAGTTTTCGATTTGTGTTAGGTGTCTGATAAACTGATGTACATGTAACGTCATCATCAATGGTTGAAATCAAAGGGATAATGCCTATTCCACCTCCTCCAGTTCCGATATTTCTTGTGACAATCGAATGAAACGTTTGGATTTCATCGTCTTAGGTATCCTTATTGGGTTGCTTATGAAAAGCAATTTGGCTGGAAGCATCACTGATGAGAATTTAATATTCGAAACACGTGTCTGATGCATCATAAATTGGTTTGAAATTTTGAAGGTAATTAGTTGGAACCCTTACGCGTTATTACAATGTGATATTGATTTTCGGTATGGCGCATGCCCTTCTCGGGACTTCCAGTGTATTTAAGATTGGTTTTCCTGATTTTTGTGCCATTCAACCGGGTTAGGGTTAGGGTAACCCATTCTACTAGTACTGCTTTTTACGTTATATGTTTCTATTCTTTTATTTTATAGTCAGGAATTATCTCTTTTGTTTTTGTATAGACACTATTTTATCGGGAGCTGCCAACTAGAACAAAGAAATCCGTTACAAGGCAAAAACTATCTACTTTGATACGCACCAATGCATTTTATGCCAAAGAAAAGGAAGTGTATTATTCCATATTGAAGAAAAGTTACTTTGACGTTTCATCTATATATAATGTAGCCTATCAAAATATAAGAACTTATTAATACCTTTTTTATCAGTTTATATACTTGTCAAAATTTCTTACTTACCATTATACCAGTATGAACTTTGTTATTGTGGAACTCAAATTATTTTGATAATAATTGAATTTGAGAATGATAATTGTATTGAAGACAACACATGAGTTAAAGAAGATCCCGACGATAATCTCAACAACACTCACAATAGAGCACAAAATTAAGCATCGACGGACCCCTAGCAAGCTAGAGGTGGGACCAGGTGCCCGGGAGGAGTAAGCATCCCCTGTTGGCTAGCCGCACCCAACGTCGATGTTCAAGCTCGAAAATGAAAACAATATAAATAATTCATGCACTGTCTGAGGTTATGTCTATATAGAAAGTGCTATGGCGACAATGTCAGGGAAATATATTCAAAACACTTACTGTCAAACCCCTCGCGGGGAACTTTTTTACGAGCTCCACACGGCAAAGGGCATAAGTGTGACACAAATGAGTTAAAGAAGATCTGACAATAATCTCAACAACATATTTCACTCTTTACTGGACAATAGAGAAACATGAAATTTGTTTCAGTGGATACAGACCGTGACCAAATGTGAATTTTGAACCATTTTTATGAATTTTGCGTATTTTATCGGTAATCAAACACCAATTAAATAATTGTTCGTTCCATGTTAGATAAACATAATATATATTAAATGGGATGCGTTTGTTACAAAGGCGATAATAAGCAAATAAAACTGAACGAATTTGCCGTGAAACGGCTGAGTGCGCAAATCTCCCGCGATCGATTCGTAAATTATGCTTCTACTGACCAAACATATTCTCATGTAAAAGGAAATGCGGTACAAAAAAGTCCTTACCCGGTATATCAATGATACCGGAAGTGTTATAGACTCGTAAAGCATCAGTTCATTTGTTAGCATATCACGACAAAACAACATTATCAAGTGTCCATATTTCAAATTCCAAAAAAAAGACCCATAAATAAAAGAAATCACACGGTAACCATAAGAGTTTTTGCCTTTTTTCCAGTCAAAAGACAAAGTTTTCTTACTAACCGGATGCAAATGATTCTTTTGTAGAAAGCAAAACAATCGAAAATGCGTCAGAATCATCAAACGCCTTTTATACTGTGGATATCATCCTAATATCATCAGACGGACACTAGGCTTGGTACTTGACCCATCTACAGTCTTGTACCAGCGCTTTCTTGAGACTTGCACTCTGACTGATTGTGAAGACGGGACTCCACGAAGAGCCCTGTCATAACCTCTTTAGAGAAGACAGGGTCCCGACTACCTGTCCTCTCTGAATGTCACTCGGACTCATTGGGTGATTAAATACATGAGCTTGCTACAGCCGGAAGAGCACGGACAATATTACGTATGCCCTCTTTTTATATCCATTTTCATATTTATCTGTGTCGTTTGGCGTTTTGCGGTCTTGTTTGTGTGTTGTCATCTTACAGTGAGGCGGTTGTTTTACGCAACATTTGTACGTTCTTCGAGACCTCTGGGTAATTTGAAAAGTGAAAGGGTTGTGTATAGGTAATCCAGGATAACCATACCATTTGCTACTTGCGTGGCAAATGGCTGTCCAAAGTCGCAACGATTACCCATTGGTCTCGTTGGTTTATGTGTAGTCTTTTGTGTTTCATGTTTATTTATCGTGTGTCTATTTTCCTCCCAATGGTATGCACGTCTTTAGTGTTTTCGCATCGGGTTTTTTTCGTGTTTTGCAGTTGGTGCTGCAACAGGGTCTTGTTGGAGATCCTCTCCCTTCTTTGCTAAAATGCTGTGGAATTTGAAGATAAACATCACAGGATGGACACTTTTTCATTTACACTTGAAAAACGTACGTTGATTTTATAAATGTAAATATTAGATAATTGATTTCTACTAATCGTAATATTCAAGAAATGGAAAAATGGTACGAAATTTTCACTAGACTCTAAGTATATAATAGAGATTCAGAAGGCAGTATTCATCCTTTCCTATATCTTTATCTATTGTTAGTATTGTAATATTTCGGAAAAACACTCATGAAGGGTAATTTGTGATGAAAACTGGCAGTAGGGTTGATATATACATTTTTAATTCATGTAAAATTAGAGGTAATTTATTGCATAAATAAGCAGTCTGAGTACGGATACGATCAATTTGTGTGAGAAAAAAACTAACGAACTGTACAAATTTCCTGTTTGTTTCAGTATACGATCATATAGAGAAGGACACAACGCAGAGAGAAATGAGTTTACAAACAGGGAGATATCGCTAGGGACAATGTCAGGCAGGGAATACGAAACAATTCCCCTTTACAGCAGAATAAATGTATCTGCAGAATCAGAATATACTCAACTGACAAACTTGAAAACATATTGACATCAGTTTGAGGTTCGACAGTATGGTTTTTTGAGTGGCTATCTAATTCCCTTCTGATAAATCTGAAATTTGTGTATCTAGTTAAAAATATTGATTCTTGAATTGTCTTAGCGTTCGCTGTATTTCTATTTTTCAATCGAATATTCCACAAGAAAATACTTTGTTTGCCAGGATTCGGTTATCAATGTAATGACATTTTTCAAATGTAGTGCACAACTAATTTCCTTATAAACTTTATTCTTGTGGCGCTTGAAAGAAGCTTTGTTTTGGCCCTTTATCAATAAGACATTATATAGATTATTTTGTTAGTTCGGAAACTTGTCATTTCATAAAAAGTATAATCGAAGTTAAAGGACATTATTCTGAGCACCATCCCTCCAATGCTACTTGATAAACTAATAACAGACTTGATAAATATATGCGTCTGAACGGACCATACAGGAAATTCGGAGTTGCGCATTCCCTGCAAAGTAAATGCACATATTTGTATTTAAAAATAAAACCAGTTTGCGCTACTGAAATACATTCATGCTGCTTATGAAAATCACTTGGGCAGGAACCGTCAGTGATGATGATTTACTATCAAAAGACGTGTTTGGTGCATTAAAGAAAAGCGAAGGATCTCCAGCATGACCAACCTAAACTCACCCAGCAAAACAAGTCCACAAGAAAGCGACACATAAATGACATCAGACAAATGACATGGATAATGACCATATCCCTGTATACAGCACAAAATAGATAATTCAGAAAATCGGAAACCGAAGGCATACAAAATCAGGATGAAACAGGATCCAAAGCAACAAACAAAAACCTCCACCATATGAAAAGAAGCGAACTCCCGATATTGGAGTGAACTCCCGATATGGGAGTGAGACTCCCGATATGGGAGTAAACTACATTAACAAATCGCATAACGACACAGGAAATTTCACTTGAACATCATACAAAAAATGGAAACAGACGTACAAAAATATTAAACAATAAAGACAACGCATGAAAGGAGAGCATTGTGCATCCGACCCTGACTTTGGACTTCCATCTGCTTTAAGCAAATGGTGTGGTTACCCGGATTACACGTACACAACCCTCCCATTTGTCCGGATACACAGATGTATAAACATAAAACTTTTCACTGTAAGATGACATCACAAACGAGATAGTTAAACGCAGCGTCCTCTTGTAATACTGATTCTAGGATCGTCAAAATTCTTTTCCATGCGTATTACAGTCTGTGCTCTGCTGTCTGAAGCGAACTCAAGATCAATCATCCGAGAAGTCTGATCAACTTTCAAATAGGATGGAGAACCAGGACTCAGTCTTCTCTGACAAAATTTAAACAAGGCCCACCATAGAGTTTCGTGGTCATGGTTGACCAGTTTGCAACATTTGGAATTACACCGGTAAAAAACTGGCTAATTTTCCAGTACCATCCCCAGCCGTTTTTTATGACTTTAGGATCATACCCTCGGTAAAACAGGCAACCGACTATTTTCTTACAATAGTGGTTGGAATTTTACCTTTCTCTGATCCTTCTGATTTTGTTTATTAGGTCAACGTAAAATGAAGGCAATTGAATTCCCATTGATACATACTGTAATGCTGTAGTTGTCCCAAATTTTAAAACTGGTATGAAATTGTCTTAAAGACGGTAAAGACTTGGAACACTTATGTATTTTTATAATCACGTTTGGATATTTTCTTGCTCTAGGTAAGCATACCGTGAAATCAAGCTAAACTCTCAATTGTATTAGGGTAATACGACGACAAAAGTACGGATGGGCCTTGGGCTTCTTGTAAGAATCTACTTACTTGATTATTTTTATCAGATACGTAGAATAATTCATAGGATATATGAGCATGTTTATCTTTGGAAACTATCACGGTGCGTTTTAAGGTCGTTCGGTATAGGCGTCATATCGAAATTGCGCTTTCTGTATAACAGCTTCATTTGATACAAATTATATTTATTCTGAAAGTCGAATATTCATTCTATAAAATTCTGTAAATAATGTTTATTTTCAAAGTGTTTCTTAAGTGTAATATTGTAACAAAGTCTACACATGACGCTTCACGCATGAAGTTATTTTGCGTCGTACTTCAGTATTAAATTTGTAAAGATGGCGTAAAATAAGATAAAAAATACAATTGAATGTCATAATAATTACCCAGTCATGAAAGCTCTAAATTTGCGCTAATCGGTTATGTAAAATATAATCTTTGATTCGGAATGTGCAGAGAAAATTTTACTTCATCTTAAAGAGCCCTTAATAACATGCCGCAATTTACGATCGAAATGCGTTTTGAGTCAATTCTTTAGATCGAGTCGAGATTTTATCATTAAACTTCTTCTATGCATTATATCAGAAGTACTCTACAATGGATGAAATAAAATAAATAAAAACTGAAAACATCCTTTAGTTTTTCTGCTTTTTTTCACATCTATCTGCGTATGTAACCTGATTTACGTCAAATATCTGCGACGTTTTGCTGTGACGCAGTTACGAATACATGTATTGCGGAATCCTGCATTTGTGAATGGATTTTTTTTACTTTGCATCATCAAAATGTACAAAATAATCTAAGCATTTAGAAAAGATATAATATTTATATAATTGTATATACAGCATACATTTTGACGTTATTTTTGATATTATAATGCGGGCTCCTGAAAATATTTATTCGTTTTTGCTAGAAAAAGAGTGAAAAAAAAAATCAGATTTATTCATCAATAATTAAAAATTTTTAAAAACTAGTCGAGTTTTTTCCTTTTTTTCAAATTATATATTCTTGAAGATATTTTGATTATATTTATTAGATAAAAATGATCAAAACATGGTGTAGTTTTTTTTGCTGCTTTCAACTTAATTAGGTCTTCCGACTTCCGTCGGAAGACCTATTGTTTTCGTAACCGTGGAAAATTGGATCAGCGATTTCTCAAGAACCCTGTAAGCTAGGACAATGAAAGTTCTCCAACGTTACGTTTGGAGTAAAAGCTAGATTGGTCTTTTTTATTTTTGGTCTCTGTTATTTTTTTTTATCATGTTTTTTAGTAGATTCAAATATTTGACGGGAGCGTCGAATTACTCAAAAGGACCGAAAATTTCATGTTTTGCTATTTGTAAGCTTAAATATCTCGTATTTTGCTATCTATTGAAAGTCGACAGCCATGCAAGATATGAAATGCTAGATGCACACTGTAACGATTTATTACGATGACGTCCTTCACCGTCCTTCATATTTCCAAATTCAGAAGTTCATAGGAGGAAGACACTTTTTTGCTTATAATAGTAAACAAAAATTAAGCTTATGAAGTTTCCTAAAAATTTCAATATTATTATTTTTTATCCATATATCTGTCTTATTTAGTCTTTCTGATTTTTCCTATCTCTTACTGTTGAAAAGATATGAGCATCGAAATTTTGAGTTGGGTATTTCGATACACCTTCACGCCAACAGATCGGGCGCAAACTAAAATTGGTAGTCCGAGTCCGACTCGAGAAAAGCAGTGTTGAGATTTTCAAATTCCGATTTCACGGCAATGATGAATATGCATTTCATAAATACATTTCGATATACACAATTTGATTTTAAAACAGTTTGTTAATTTAGAAGAGATCAGCTACAAACCAGAATTTACACACAAAAAGTGGTAGTTTGATTCCGATTTCTAACCTACAAACCTGTTTCTAAACTTCAATAACTATATTTTGAACATCAAGTTTAATTTCTAATTCTAGCAAACGTTCGAACATAATTTTCGGTTGGTTTATTTACAAATTGATGAACAATTTCTCCAACATTCTTCCCTCCCCTCGTTTTTCGAAAACAGTTCTGTTTATATTGAACGATGTCGCCATGATGGAAATTCAAAATAAACTTTGAAAAAAGGGAAGGGGGGGGTCCAAATTTGAACCTGCACAGCGAGAACCTCATGGTATTTATATATATATATTGAACGTAACTTGTTATTACCATTTCTCTTCTCAAGAAAATTGGTTCTACAGCTACGAGCTCGCCTTTTTTATGGGGGAAGGGGGCAGGAAGAATTTGCAAAAAAAAAAAAAAATCCCGGCTCTGAAAAATGCTGGAAAAAATATTCCGGCCCAAAGGGCCGGCAATTTTTTTTTTCCTGGACCATGCAAAAGTAAGGATACATTGCATGATATGGAAATTTTTGCTGGCCCTTTGTGCCAGACAATTTAAAGTCAAAACATTAATTAATATAAATACAAACTGTTCACATAGCTGTATCTACCAGAGACCTAATACGCATAGGCACAAAAATCTAGAAAAGGTTCTATTTAAACATCATACAATCTGTCTGAAATTCGCTAATTGCAAAGAGACATCTGAAGCAACGGTTATTAACTCATACTCTGTAACAGCGGGGAGTTTAACTTACACAGACATTCACAACATTTGACAATTTGTTTAAATCCGGCCCGAAGAACCGGCGAAAATTTTTCTCCGACTCTGGTAATGGCTGAAAAAATGGCATGCTCAGAAAATTGCTGAAAAAATTTTACCGGCTGGCAATAGAATTCCTGCCCCCCCCCCCAAAAAAAAATCAAATGGTTGCTCACCAACAATTATCGGTTTGAAAATTTAATGTTACTGCTATTTGAAAACTTAAATATATAATATAAATACATGTAATGTGACGTCCTTCATATTTCCAAACCAAAAATTGTATAGGAGGAAGACACTCTTGTTGCAACCGCAACAAGAAACCTTTCTAGTCTTGATAAGAAATTTGACTTCCCGTCATTTTTGGCTTATCTTTAACGACGACGTCAAAATATACATATAGTGTAGAGCGATGCAGCGCCGTCATGATTGTTATCTTATTTATCGTCATATAAGTAATATCGATCTCATCTAAACAACAGCTTCAATGTCATTTTTTTCTGATACTATATTTGACAGAGAACGAAATTTCATTCATTGTAGAATTACACAGATAAGAATTCTTCTTATTTGAATATAATTACATGCTTACATACTTGCATGTTGAACATATAAAATTGCACTCTTTTTTATTTTCTTGACGATCGCATAAACACATGCTTAACTAATAAAAGTAAACAAATATTCCGCTGCAAAGAGAAAAAGTCAATGCAGACAACCATATATTTCTTGTTTGCTTCTCAAGGATTAAACTGTTTAGAAAAGGTGCAGTTTTAGTGTGAACCAGCTTTGGTTGCGTCAAAGTATAACAATGAACTGTAGATAAAGCAAATAAAAATTAATGAAATTTGTTTTTGTTTGATTTTACATGTGTGAAGGTATACGGGTATCGTCCCCCGGTTAGCTCAGTCTTTATGACCGTCTGCTAAGATAGAACGGCGAACACATTTCCTAATAAAGACTAAATATATGCAGCAAGATAATCAGACGGATTGGGACTTACGAGCAGACAATGTGAATCCACGACGTTCGAAAATTTGTACATTTTATGCAAGTCCTCTCCTACAAACAGAGAACTTTTTTAGTTGTTTTCAAAGCATTTTGCGTACATTTTATATACTTAACTACTATTCTTTAATTTTATCAAGGGGACCCAAGTCAGAATGTTAGACAATTTGTTTGGTCTCTCCCATGTGTTATTTTGAGATGATAGCGTAAACTCACTCCGCTTTTACAGAGAGATGCTGGCGAGGACTGTCCAACACCTTTTTGTTTGTTTTTATTTCTGTTTTCTTTGAATCTGCAAGAAATAAGCTGTTGTCTTTTATTATCTTGTAATCCAACCTTTTCATTCTTTCGTAATGAGCCTTGGAACAAATGAGAACGACGTTGTCAAAATATATTCGTTTCCTTAGCGAACGTAAAGCTGACGTTGTGAAAGGTTAAAGCTATTTTTTTAATCTCTCTATTTCAGAAACAAATAAGGCCACTGTTGAGGTAGAAACATTATTAGACTAAGAAGAGCTTACTCTCTAACTCATTCACTTACATATTTTCCTCCGTACAATTTTAATCGATAATATTTACCCTTAAATTGAGATGTTTCATAAATTTTCGATTTGATTTGTGATTTTCTTGACACAAAACTACAGGTAAAATATGATAACTTAAAAATAATATAATTATAATTATAAAGAAATTCACACTTTCATCGTAAAAGCTAATTACTATAATTACTGAAATTATTTTATGTGGCGCCGCTGAAAGCATCTCTGATGAGAATTTAATATTCGAAACACGTGTCTGGTGCATGTAAATTGGTTTGGAATTTTCTTCAAGAAGGTAGAGAGTTGGAACCCTTCGACATTATTACCAGTGCTTATTGAACTTTTTGTGGGATGCCCAATGAAATGCATACAAGTCACGTCGCTAAGAAGTCAATTTACGCATTGCGCAAAAATAAGCAGTTTTACAAATCTGACGGTTTTTAAAAATTTTTAAGTTCATAATCTAACGCAACTTTTGGTGTAAACATTCAGAAAAGATCTTTCTGATTCCATAGATTGCAATTTCATTTCAATTTGTTGAGAAATAAGCAAATTACGCGACGTTGAGTTTTGGGAACCTCTAAAGGATATATATGCTGGCTAGAGTTACGTTCCTTAGGTGTACCGAACGTCTTTAATAGCGAAACCTACAATACATTCATTCTACAATGCAATCCGCACTTACACTTGACTCTTGAGATTGTCCTTTCGATAAGTTGTCCTTCGTGTTTCTAGGAAGATTTACCTGTCTCCGTCTGTTTGTCCAATTTTTCTTTTCGGATAAGAAAGTTCTGTTTCGTATTTTTACAGAATTTATAAGTCTTTCGATAGTGATTTTTGAAATCTGATTCTTTCTCATTTTGTTAATTTAGACCAAACAATTGTTTATCGTATCATAGGTAAGGAATGGTAAATAGCTATTTATATGTCCTAGCTGTTTGTAATTGTAATGTAATATAGCTCTTACATTGAACACTTTATCTTGTGTTAGACAGAATAGAATGAGGCCAAAAAATACCATCTAAGGGTATGAATTACCCAAATTACAAACAAAAATCTAAATGCTTACGTATTAAGCAAAGAATAAAGAGGAATTGGAGATAATGATGTCCAGAAAGGCAAACATACTTTGTTGATCCTAGGAATATTACTGTTGAAATTTAGATAAAATGATTTCGAAAAATTGTAATGAGTTAAAGAAGATCCTGACGATAATCTCAACAGCACTCACAATAGAGTACACAATTAAGCATCGACGGACCCCCAGCAAGCCAGAGGTGGGACCAGGTGCCCGGGAGGAGTAAGCATCCCCTGTTGGCTAGCCGCACCCGCCGTCGATGTTTAAGCACGAAACTGAAAACAATATATAAACTTCATGCACTGTCTGACGTTGTCTATATAGAAAGTGCTATGGCGACAATGTCAGGGAAATGTATTCAAAACACTTACTGTCAAACCCCTCGCGGGGAACTTTTTTACGAGCTCCACACGGCAAAGGGCATAAGTGTGACACAAATGAGTTAAAGAAGATCCTGACGATAATCTCAACAGCACTCACAATAGAGTACAAAATTAAGCATCGACGGACCCCCAGCAAGCCAGAGGTGGGACCAGGTGCCCGGGAGGAGTAAGCATCCCCTGTTGGCTAGCCGCACCCGCCGTCGATGTTTAAGCACGAAAATGAAAACAATATATAAACTTCATGCACTGTCTGACGTTGTCTGTATAGAAAGTGCTATGGCGACAATGTCAGGGAAATGTATTCAAAACACTTACTGTCAAACCCCTCGCGGGGAACTTTTTTACGAGCTCCACACGGCAAAGGGCATAAGTGTGACACAAATGAGTTAAAGAAGATCCTGACGATAATCTCAACAGCACTCACAATAGAGTAAGTAGTAGAATAAGTAGTGTGATTATGTTCCCGCTTTTTATGTATTAAAATCCAAATTCGATGACACTGTATCTTTTCTCGACCAATGCCACTGAGCGTTGAATCTTTTAACATTACTGTGTATATGCAGTACTGAGTATGAATGTCTGTTTCACGGAGATATGAATGATGTGACGTAATTTGATTTTTTTCATGCGCTAACGAAACAATTTTCTACAAAATGTCTCAACATAATCAAATGATGTATTTTCCATGTGGAGCTCTTTAAAAAGTTTCCCCGGGAGGGGTTTGACAGAAAGTGCTTAAAATGTTTTCCCTGACATGGTCGTCATTGCACTTTCGATATAGACACAACCTAGTCAGTGTATCTTTTGAAAATATTGTTTTCATATTCGTGCGTGAACATTGACGGCGGGTGCGGCTAGCCATACACGGTATGCTTGCTCCTCCCTGGGCACCTGGTCCCACCTCTAGCTTGTTATAGGGGTCCGTCGATGTTCAGTTTGGTGCTCTATTGTGAGTGCTGTTGAGTTTATTGTCAGTATCTTCTTTATCTCACTTATACTCCATCACGGGCCCTGTCCAAACATCTTTAGAGAAGACAGGGCCCCGACCACCTGTCCACTCTGAATGTCAGTCGGACTCCTCGGGTGATTACATACATGAGCTCGCTACAGCCGGCAGAGCACGGACTGTATTACGCATGCCCTCTTTTTATATCCATTTACATATTCATCTGTGTCTCTGGGGCCTCTGCGTTTCGCGGTCTTGTTTGTGTGATGTCATCTTACAGTGAGGAGGTTGTTTTACACCACAATTGTACGTTCTTCGAGACCTCTGGGTAATTGGAGAAGTGAGAGGGTTGTGCTCACGTAATCCAGGATAACCACACCATTTGCTACTTGCGTGACAGATGGCCGTCCAAAGTCGGCACCGGTTACCCATTGGTCTCGTCGGTTTATGTGTAGTCTTTTGTGTTTGATGTTTACATGTCGTATGTCTCTATTCCGTCTCATGCTGTACTCGTCTTTTGTGTTTTTGCATCGGGTGTTTTGGTGTTTTACTGTTGATGCTGCCAAGGGGTCCTGTTGGAGATCTCCTCCCTTCTTTTTATACATGCTCAATATATTGCTTGCTCTTTGGAACTGAAACTTAGACTAGAAGGGCAGATCATATGAGGTTCTATAGACAAATAGGAGATGAAATAAAGTATACTTACATGTTTTGTGTCTATTTCATACGGCGAACGCTGCCATTATCTATCCGTTCCATATTCCATGTTCCATATCTTATACAATGATGATATTATAACTTTCCAGCTTACCATAGATTGATTACATGCACACATAAAATATATCGGAAAACAATAATGTCAACAAAAAAAAAAAAAAAAAAAAAGAGCCCATGGAGGGCACAACGCTCACCTGATACCCATGCATGCTCTAATTGACATACTGACATTGAATAAGACGTAAAATTGATAGTGCCAGTATTTGAGCCCTCATTCTTTCTAAAAAGATTTTTGCCGGATGCAGACAAGATCTTTTTTTTTACAGCCTTTAAAAGTACAAACAAGAAGAAATAGTCACATTTCAAAACATATCTTTTTTACTGATTTGAAAAGACGGATAATGTGATCCAAAGTCATATGCCCAGCTAGTGTAAAGTTCATAATTCAACATCAAAAAAATTATTTTGTAAAATTCCACATTAATGTGCAGCAGGTGATGAAGAAACAGACAAAAAGAATAAAACAATGAAATAAACTTAATACTCTGGTGTATGCTGCTACATGTACAACTAGCAGACATACGAAATCGTTATTTACTAGCCAACAGGGGATGCTTACTCCTCCCGTGCACCTGGTCCCACCTCTAGCTTGCTGGGGGTCCGTCGATGTTTAGTTTTGTGCTCTATTGTGGGTGCTGTTGAGATTGTCGTCAGGATCTTCTTTAACTCATTACTGTTAACTATGTTTCGCCTCGTGATAGGACTGTTACACTGACAGAGTTCATGAAAAGTATCAGCTGCATCGGATTTGCTGATAAAAAATTATTTGGTCCGATACATTTCGTGTTGCATCTATTATTTGGATAGATAAAAATTCCCAAATGACTGACCACAGGAACCTGTCGTTTTAAGAGAGAAAATGTTTTATTATTCACAACCGTAAGCCTCTGTGTTCATCTTTAGAAATGTTATACATACAAGATGTCGAACACAGTGGCTTAAGGTTGTGAATAAAAATTTATTTTCTCTTTTAAAACAACAGCTTCCTGTGGTCCAACATTTCATTGAAATATTTCAAGAACTCTGAGCTGAATTATTTTTTTCAAGAATTTCAGATATATCAAATGTCCTATACATTATCAAAATCCTCAGGAAGAGAATTTACTCATTAGATGTTTCTTCAAGAAATCAGTCCGTATACTTCATCTAAGAGAGTCTAAGATAAAGGAAATTCGAGCTAAGTTTATAAATGAGTGTTCCAAGTACATGAATGATAACAAGTATGAAAGTGTTCCCAGTATATGCACATTGAATAAAAATCTATTCAAATACCAGTACTATTTCGTTTGCACGATAGATTCTATTAATCTCCTGAAATGTATCACGTGTATAGTACTAACACGGTGGGTAATCTCGCAACGCAGAACAATTTATTTTTCTATATTTTTTCGCAAAATAGATAATTTGTTACATAAAGGGAAATGTGATGCAGTGTAATAACGCCCTAACTATGAGTTGCATCCAAAATAAGGTGGATATTAGCTTTTTATAACGCACAAACACGATCAGCGTTCTACTTTCACTTTCATCTACACCAATCATGCCGATAGTTTTTTCGGCTTTGTGAAAGGATACAAGTATTAGCTTTCCAAAAAAGCTTGGTCGATATCAACATTTCTTTAATCCCGCAATAATTTGTTTCGTCGACATAGGTTAAAAATTTTACTCTTAAAATAAAGACTAAAGAGTAGTACTTATAGAAATGTATGTCTTTATAATTCTGACAAGTTAGAAAATAGATACATTTACACTGGACAACTCAAGATGCAACACTCTTCATATCCATTCAGAAATTGTTTGATCCGTAGGAAAATTCCATTATAACACATATTGACCAATCAAAATTCTTTCTGTGTGTATTCGCGGGAAAAGTGGAGAGTTCCGATTACATGTATAAGAATTTGGAGGGAAATAAGGGGAAACTTGTAAAAAGTTCAATCAAATTTTGTTACTCGTACAGTCTTGTCGATCTTTTTTATCGCTCATTAATTTCTTTGTTTCATTTATCAAATTACCTTTGGTAAGAAAATAAACAATCAAACAAAGTGGTTTATCTTTAACGAGAAAAGGCTTAGTCGGATGGACGGTTAGAAACTTTTTAGCCCACTGGCACCCCTGGCATACGTTGTGATCGCGTATTTCTTTGTTGCAATGGATCCAAGGATCCAGAAATGTCGACCATAGGAATTTTGAAGGCATGGGTTCACTGTATCACTCACTAATTGGTCTGGAAGTAAATATTGTCAAAGAAAAACTATCATGCAGATATTACTTTCAACTGCAATATCTAAATTCATTATCGCGATACCTTAGCGTTGTCATGACGACATGTCCTATTTTTGTGAAGTGGATAAAGTGGGAGGTCATGGGAATGCCTGTCTCTGGTCACGTGTTTTTCACTAGTCACGAAAACGTTTCTTTCATAAGGATAATTCAATGTTGCATGGTGAATCTGACGGACTCAATTATGAACTTTCTCCTATTGACAACATCCGGTCTACAAATCTACTAAGGTCGATTTCTTGAAATTGACCAATTACTTCTCTTACTTTCGATAAAACTCGTATCTAATGCATCCTTACACTGCATCACATTCCCCTTTTTGTGAAAAATAATTTGTAATACACAAAGTTTTAGATAAACCTAGTGTTGTGCGTTGCGAGATTACCCACCGTGACTTTTAAATGGGTGTGGAGGAACCAATCAAATCTGTAACACAAGATATATGGCGACTTTGTTTACCATAGATACAAAAATAAAGCAGAGAAAATAATTATTAAATAGGGAAATTGTTATGAAATATGCATGTATGGAAAAAGTCAACATCTCAAAAATAAATTCAGAGTATATATATTTGATTGCATGTGTGGCTGAGTTATTTCAACGTACGAAAATAAGTACGCAAAGCCAAACTAGATTGTCTCTTTAAAAATTCATTAAAAATCTAAAAGTTGATATTTTGACAGAATTCTTTAAATATAAAATAAATATAAAAAGAAAATGAGAAAAAAAACCTGAAAAAGTGGGGTCCTGCCGGGGTTTGAACCCACTACTGTTGGGTTCATTGGGTACGGAAAACCTACATTATAGCCATGAATGTTTTTCTGTAAAAATCCAAAACTGGTTATCTTGACAAAATTCTTTCACTTGTAGGGAACCATGAGTACCTCATACCTCCTAAGTTTCATGACAATCTGAGAAAAACAGACGACACACGACGGACGACGGACGCCGGACGGATCGCTATGACAATAGCTCACTAGAGCCTTTGACAATCTGAAGAGTGGTTATAGAAAAGAAGCAGAAAATGTATGAAAATCAACCCCCTTCCTTTTTACATAAGAAAAAAATTCATAAAAAATAAAAAAAATTAATTTAAGCATAAAATACATATCAAAGCATTAAGTAAGTTAGATATGATAAATATGCAGTAAATGAGTGTGTAAAATCATACACTTATTGAGTTATTTAAAGAAATAGTGCAAAAATTTGCATTTCTGACTAAGTCCGAAGAGACGTCAAAAAAGCGTCAAAAATTTGACTTCGGAGTGGAACCAAAAATAACAACACTTCTTAAGACATCTCTGTAGATCATCCTGATGCTTTCGGTTTGTCGATACGTGCTTCCGTTCTGAAGAAGAAGTTTGTCAAGGGAAGGTGACCCCGTGACCTACTTGTGCCTGTGGTGGCGCCACCTGTTGAGGGATCCGGACGAAAAACAACAACACTTGTAGGGGATCATTAGTACTTTATACCTACCAAGTTTCATCAAAACCCCTTAAGCCATTCTTGAGAAGAAGTTGAAAATGTGAAAAATTTACGACAGACAGACGACACACGACAAACGACAGACGACAGACGACGGACGCCTTTGGCTCAGGTGAGCTAAAAAACCGCACAAAGCAATCACACCATACACAGAAAGCTAGGTTAAAAATCATTTGAAATTATCAAATGATAAATATATGGCCATATTGAAAAGGTTGAAAGGAATTTTACAGCATGTTACGCATATTCGACATGTATAAAAGAACATGAACATGCTTTTTGAAAATGGTCTTCCATTCACTTGATTACATATGCTATCCCTTGATTGCTATCTGAATGACCTTTGTTCAATAGAGTTAATTCGAAAACATGCTCATATCTATAGGAGGTGAGGACGATATTATAAGTGACCCTCAAATGTAATAATGAAATCATTTGGATTGTGGACGGATATAGATTGTCATTTCACAGGGTAAGACAAAATTTGGTCACGAAATATATAATTTAAAAAATCTAAGAAATATTAGATTTTACTTTGATATTCTCTTGTATTCAATGCCTTAAAAATACTGAGGTAAATATCTGGTCATCTTTATATCAAATTATCTCAGTTCGAATGAATCTAAGACAGCGGGCGATATAACACTGATATTACTTTGTTTCATATCATATTTTGTATTTCAATTAACGATTTTTAAAGGAATTAAAGAGGAGCAAAATGAAAACACATTATTATTTTCAGAATCCATTTTCAATTATATTATCATCGAAGAAGGGTATCATCTGTTTGTCTGAAAAAAATGCTTTTAAAACATCGAAATATACAAACTAGATGGCAATAATTGATAGACTCTTTGAAAAACTGTTTTTTCATGCAGCCCTAGTACGCAATTTTGTATGTAAATTGATGCTTTCAAATGATAGAAAAATAGTATTTTGACCATTACTTAAAATAGAGACAAAGTGGCATTTCCAA
This sequence comes from Pinctada imbricata, assembly GCA_033119305.1. NCBI lineage: Eukaryota > Metazoa > Mollusca > Bivalvia > Pterioida > Pteriidae > Pinctada > Pinctada imbricata. Next base: position 4,815,261 of record VSWD01000003.1, on the reverse strand, counting down.
TCTCAATGCATTTAAACAAATATTACAAAAGATGAAAAGATGTCAATATTAAACAGACACAATGATTTGAATGAAATAAATAAAGATGATAATCAATGACACTCAATGAGTTATAAATAGAATTGAGCTATTCTCTGACGGTGAATGAAGGGGAACATTTTATAAATTACCAAAAAATATGACAAATGTCCCTTTAAGGGCAAATCTACGCATTTGTCGAGTCACAAGTTTATTTAGATAAAGACGACAAAATGAATTCAGGCATATTCAATGATAAATTTTACATGCATGTGCTTGTATCGAATAGGTGAATCGTTAGACATGATAAAACACGATATTCTTACACGTTCGATATAATATTTCAGTCTAGAAGTATATACAATTACATGCATATGTAACAATTGTTCCTTTAATGTTTCAAAATGTATTTTTAATTATACGTTTTTTCATGAAATGATATGAATAAGACCTCAAGCAATGGCATCCTGTGTTTATTGTCCGAGTAACTTCATCTTCAATCAAACAGAAGATAGATCGGATACAATATTGATTCTTTAGTGTTGTTTCTTGTATTTTCTTGGTTTGTTTGCGATTGCCATTTTCTAATTGTTCTGGATATCTTTTAGACGCACTCTTTCTGTCTTGTGTTTGTTTTCACTGAGATGTATCTCATTTATAACATTTCAATTTTCACCTACTTAGCTCGAAAAAAATATCTGGATAAAACAGAAAATTGGGACACAACTACTCGTAGCTTTCCCGAACAAAATTTCCAACGAATGTGACTTACCCAGACACATGCTTCGGATAGAAGAGGAAAGGATGGGATCTTCAACAAGACCCGATTGCAGCAAAACAGCAAAACACCCCAAGCGAAAATATGGAGAATACATACACAGCAACATAAACAAAACGAAACAGGAACAGCAAACACGGCATAAAAATACCACACCCTAAAAACTACGAATTTGGACGGCCATCTGCAACGCTGCTAGCAAATTATGTACTTATCCGGATTACGTACACACAACCCTCCCATTTTTTCTCATCAGTGGTCATTTAAGCCACAGTGATTTTCGGACAAGTCGAATTGTTATTTTAAATATAAGAAAATCTTTATTCAAATAAACGACAAAATATTTATATAATCTTTTTTTTTACTTATTCAGCCAAACATGTCCTTTCCTGACGACAAAGCATATTGCGTGATAATCTCATTCTGTTGCTTGGTAATCACAGTCACCGTGGCGTTGAGCTTTTGGTAAATATCAAAAAGTGTACAAAAAACATAATGTGTATAAATTATGACAATGGAAAAAAAGAAATAAGAAAAAAATATCTATATATGGCTCCTGACATAAAAAGGAACATTGGTGAAAAGAAAGTTTAAACACAAATAAATCGTTGGACAAGTGATTATTTTCCAATATAGTACTCACAAAGAGCTGCTTGATATGTTGTGAGGCTTGTATTTAAGAACTTAAATTATAGATATTTTGCATTATTTTTCTAACCCTTTTCTATTACAAAATTTCTTGAAATTTCTAAAACGTGTGTCCTGTAGCATCATATCCCACCCATTCTGCCACGTCTTTTTGGTACATTTTTGGAAAAACTAATTTTCATACTTTTTGGCCATATTACATTGCTTAGACTGAGGATCACTGACGAGGGATTTAGTACCCGAAACGTGCATGTCTGGTCCATGCTGTAAATTTATCAGGTTTTAAATGATGCTATTAAATTTAAAGACGTTCAACATTTGAACTACTTGGTGAGTGTCACTGCTGGTGGACCAGGGGTCCCCGAGGGCACATGTAGCCAAGTTCGATCAACTTCGGTTGATCGTCTGTCTCTTCAACGCATTTAAAATTTTCAATTGCAAAATTTCTTGAAATTTTTAAAACGTGGGTCCTGTAGCATCATATCCCACCCATTCTGCCACGTCTTTTTGGTACATTTTTGGACAGACTAATTTTCATACTTTTTTGCCATATTGCATTGTTTAGACTGAAAAATCACTGACGAGGGTTTAGTACCCGAAACGTGCATGTCTGGTCCATGCTGTAAATTTATCAGGTTTTAAATTATGCTATTAAATTTAAAGACGTTTAACATTCTACATATTCCCCTTCAGTATCTATACACTTTTGCCACTGGTGTTTAAGGGACTCAATACCACTTTTAAAGAGCTCCTTATCTTACTGGTCAGACAGCCATCCATCGGAAGTATGGAAGCGACAAATATGGATAATGACCATATCCCTGTTTACAGCACAAAATCGATAACCAAGAAAATCAGAAACCGTAGACATACAAAATCAGGATAAAACAGGAACCAAAGCAAACAAATAAAAACCTCCACCATATGAAAAGAAGCGAACTCCCGATATGAGAGTGAGACCAGGTGCCCAGGAAGAGTAAGCATCTCCTGCTTGCATGCAACACCCGTCGCTTCAATTCGGTAGAACTGTCACATCCGGTTACTTCCATTTTGGAAGATATAGAGTACAATCTTTGGTTGGATGGTTCAAATGGTCTATGACAGAATATCATCCACCATTCTGGAAAGTGGGACATCATAGTGTATGACGAGTTCCCCATATCAACCGTAGAACTTCCTCAGTGACGATGTTAGTCGGTCACAAACATATCCCTGACTGAGAAGCTTATCTGAAAGACGCCTGGCTCTCAGAACAAAATCCGTATATTTGTTACTTGCTCTGGCATAGCGTATCAACTGAGATATGAACACGCCATAAGCAGGCGATGAAGGGATGTTGCTACTCAGAAAAGGAAGTATGAAAGTGGGTGCCAGAAATAGCTGATTTCGGTTATGGGAGTAGATGAAAGTTCTGATGGATCAGGTGAATATGGCGGATGCTCAATCAAATTAAAACTACAGTCAAAAATGGTAGCCATGGCAGTGGCAGACATGTGAACAGGAGCATTGTCCTGATTGAACGACACACCTTTCAATAGTGAGCTTTGCCGCGTCACTTAAGTTTAATATTTTCCCGTTACTGCGTCAGAAGTGAAGCATAGTATGCGACAATGATTGTTTGTCCTTTTTGGAGATAATCTATAAGGAGAATACCATCTGCTTTCAAGAAATCAGAGGCTCACAACATATCAATCAGCCCTCGTAACATCAATCAAGACCTTGATGTATCGACTTCATTGGAAATCTGGTACAACAAAATCATCACTACTTTATATTTGATGTTTTGTTGTAATTCAATGACTTATTCCGATATCGGGAGCTCGCTTCTTTTCATATTGTGGAGGTTTTTGTTTGTTTGCTTTGATTCCTGTTTTATCCTGATTTTGTACATGTATGCCTTCGGTTTCTGATTTTCTGAATTACCGATTTTGTGCTGTATACAGGGATATGGTCATTATCCATATTTGTCACTCCAATGCTTATGTTAGAAACTCGTTTTTCGCTAAAAAGACAATGCCGCGGAGTACGTCCCTGTATTTAGATAGATCATGATTTTGATAATACGGAAGTGTTCCAACTCTATACCTTCTTCAAGAGAATTTCAAACTAATTGTCATTCACCAGACACGTGTATCGAATACTAAATTCTCAACAGTGATGCTTCCTGTCAAAGTGTTTTTCACAAGCTGCCCAAATTTATTTCACTAACGCCCTCTGGTTTTATTTTTAGGATTCAGTTCACTAGCGCCTATTTTATTTTTAGAATTTTGCTAGCGCCTGGTTTGGTTTCACTTTTTTATTCATTTTTATTAATTTCACTAGGGCCTGGCTTTAATTCTAGAATTCATTTCACTAGCACCTTCTGGTTTTATTATTTGACACAAACTAATATTGACCAGGATTCAGCGTCGAAAACATGCTAATTTGGTATTTACATTTAGAATGTTCTGCCTAGAAGAACGTTCGCTTACAGAGGGTTGATATAAAAACAGTTCTTTTCCCTCTTTGTACAAGATTATCGTTGCTGCGTTGATAACTAAGAACTAAAAGACTCATGATATGACTATTACTTAGCTTGACACAAGACGTAATCTTCCTTTAAATAGAAAGTCCTTTCCAGGGAAAATGTATTTATAATATGTTCAAGATAAACATATGACAAAGAACAGAACAATAACCGATCACTACACAGCCAATTGTGCCTCACATGAAATTCACATGAAATGGGCATCACGTAAATTTCACATGAAAATTCATGTAAAATTGCATATAAATTTCACATAAGATTTATGTGAAAAATATTTCACATGAATTTCACATAAATTTCCTTCACATGAATTTCACATGAATTTTTCGAAGTGACCTTCACAGGAAACTGAAGTCACATAACATCTATGTTAAAATCTTCACATGAATTTCATGCGAAAAATTTCATGTAAATTTCATGTTCGTGCTCGTTTCACATAAATTTCATGTGAACTTTCATGTAAAGTTCATGTAAATTTCACATGAATTTCATGTGAGGCACAATTGGCTGTGTAGAGATATGAATTGCTATGTCAGGTTTTTGATTTCGAAATCAGTGAATGAAAGAATAACATTAAAAGGGAAATGAGAATCCATAATTCACAGTCATAAGGCTTTCAAATCCTTGAAAAAATTATTCTTGCCAATTATTCATTTAATGAAGACGACTCTACATCCTTATCTCATTTTCTTCAGAAATCATGACACTAACAATTTTGAAAAAAAAATTATCCTTTGTTTTTTTTAGGTGTTTACTGAAAAAATCCAGGAATATGTTTAACAAGGAATAAAGAGATAGTATAAATTCAACTTGCAGGCTGAGGATATAGCTCTGAAGTTCTTGGTCCTGAAATTGAAAAAAAAAAAAAAACCCGACATCGATATATCAATTTGCCAAATAAATTCGTACAATATTTGTTTTGTTTGATTTATCTTTTTATTTAGGCTGATGCCACGTTTAACTTATATTAGACAGATACATTTCTCAACTGGCATACATTCATACTAAATTAGGAAAAATATATTTAAGCTTACAGTTTCTGTTGGCATCAGTTATGAATATGATTACAATGTTTTCAAATGATTAGTGCAAAACCCATTGAAAGAAATCCAGAATTCACAAACATTATTGAGAGATTTAACATTCACACATCTTTTGTTACTTACGCTTCGTAGATGCTTAATCAAATTGATGAAAACATTGCTGATTGTATCAAGAAAACATGTTAGGCAATAATGGGTGGCGCTTCTTATCTGTCCTCTCTGTTCTTAAGTCGAACTCCTCGGGTGATAACATGCATAAGCTCGATACAACCGGCAGACAAGGACTGTTCACTACCACTAAAAAAAAAAAGTATACAATCAAGTAAATAATTCTAAATTCTTTATGAGATTTTATCTAATTGTTTCCTTTCTGAACTTGAAAAATCTATTAAAATTGGCTTCTTATTACTCAAAATTATGAATTGTGATTACAACGAAACTTTTTATCCACACATTTTTCTTTCAAAAATTGTCATTTTAATATAAAAAATGATAAAAGTTAAAAAGAGTACATGTACATATTTGAGTTACCTTTGTTACAAATGATTTCAGTTAGATTCATTTTCAAAATCATACAGCACTGGATTCGAAACTGTTCTTTTCCAACGGTATCATGAACAGAAATCTTGTATACAAATTTACGGATAACTGTATTTCATTCGCATCCCTTTTTTATATCCATTAACGAATTCATCTGTGTTGCTTGGACCCTGTGTTTTGCTATCTTGTTTGTATGTTCAACGTCTTTAAATTCAATAGCATCATTTAAAACCTGATAAATGGTAATCTGACAACGAGAAAATTATTTTACACTACAGTTGTTCTTTGAGAGTTTTAGGTAACTGGTCAAGTAGGAGGGTCATTCGTGCATAATCCGGATAACCACACCGTTTGCTTTTTGAGGGGCAGATTGTCGTCCAAAGTCGGCACCGATTGCCGATTGATCATGTACGCGTAGTCTTTTTGTGTTATGTTTATATGTTGTATGTCTCTTTTACGCCTCTTACTATGCTTTCTACTTCGTGTGTTCGCATCAAGTTTATTTGGGCATTGCCTTCGGTACTGTAACCAAGTTCCCTACTTCATTTTAACAGTGGAAACGTTGACTATATGAAAGTGTTACGCTTAATAGTCACTTTACCATAGATGTAGTCATGCATTTGTAACATAGTATATGATCCGAAAGGGTGATCCTGATTACTGCCCAATTGTATACCAAAGTGAAAACTAAACATAATGCTACTGGTCTTACTAGACATTTTTCAGTGTAAGAGATTTGAGTTAACGACTACGATACCAACACATTAAGTCCATCTCAAAATGTAACTAGGAATATAAAGACACGAAACGTACAATGCAAATTGCATGAAATGTTGAAGCATTGCAGATCTTGTAGTTATGTCATACCTCGGTGGAGTGTTTCAGCTTTGAAGACGTTTAACATTTGTCCTACGTGTCACTTAACTAAAATAAGCTTGTGTATGGTTGGAGATTTTTCCTTTAGATTTCAACTTTTAGCAGTCTTTAATGTCTATAATAGGGTATTCAAATTGATCTTAAACATATGAAAAAGTTACAGTTTAACCGTAAATTCGAAGAAAATTTCGTTTGATATTATCCTTATCAGTAACTCAAGAAATGTTATACTCTACGTCTATATACGACCGGTTATGTTTAACTGACTTAGAATTGTTTCAAGGGGTATTGCTGCGAACGTTAAAGCAGCACATTCTAATTTAATTAGGTAAACTTTGAATAATCCCGTATTGTAATCTTAAATTATCATTAACACTGATAGATCAGAAGCAGGTAATTGTAAGGATGCTTCCAAAATCATTAGAACCATTACTGAATATCTTGTGAAATTCGTAAAGGTAAAAGAAAAAAAAGTAAATAAAACATCAATTAAATTCAGAAAAGAAAGCAATAATTTTCCATGCCCTGGGGGGATTTTTAAATAAATATATTTGCATAAAACAGAAAAAAGAAAAAAAGAATGTTCTTCAACGTTTTTGGAAAACTGAAAATGGGGGAGCTTTATGTCACAACATGAAGGGTATTACATGTAGATATTAACAGAGAACGGCCAATATTATCAGTTATTAGGTTTATAGAAGTATATAGAAAAGAAAAGAGGGGATCTCCAACACCACCTAGTTGCAGCACCAACAGCAACCTCCCAAAACATCCACTGTATAACACAAAGCAGGCACGCAAAGAAAGAGACGCAGTGGTACAAGGAACGTCAAATCACAGAAAAAAAAACACAAATCACTACAAATAAACCAACGAGACCAATATGCAAACGGTACCAACATAGGACGACCATCTGCCACGTCAGTAGCAGACAGTGTCGATATCATGAATTACGTGCGCACAACCCTCCCACTTTTCCGATTACCCAGAGGTCTCGAAGAACGTACAATTGTGGTGTAAAACAACCTCCTCGCTGTCAGATGACCACACACAAACAAGACCGCAAAACACAGGGCCCAAGCAACACAGATGAATATGTAAATGGATATAAAAAGAGGGCATGCGTAATACAATCTATGCTCTGCCGGCTGTAGCGAGCTCATGTATGTTATCACCCGAGGAGTCCGACTGACATTCAGAGAGGACAAGTGGTTGGGGCACTGTCTTCTCTAAAGAGGTTTGGACAGTGCCCGTCATGGAGTCCCGTCGTCACATTAAGTCAGAGTGCAAGTATTAAGGATGCGCTGGTATAAGACTGTAGATTTGTCAAGTACCAAGCCCAGTGTCCGTTTGGTGACATTAGGATCATATCCATTGTAGAAAAGGCGTTTGATAATTCTGACGCATTTTTTTATGGTTATTCTGTCTACCTTTGATCCTTCTTATTTTGTTGATCATGTCACCATAAAATGCAGGTTGCGAAATACCCCAAATTTATATACTCAGACAGTCATCATGAGGCGGTAGGCTTTGGCCTAATAGGAGGCAATCACGTAATGTGATATTCGCAACCCAATGAGAAGAAAGTAGTCCGAGGTGCAATAATATTTAATATCATAGATTATGAGATAAAAAAAGCCTAAATAATTGATCTGAACTAGAAAATGCCACGACGATCATTCATATATTCTCTTCCCGTAAGTATCAGATGAAGACCATTGATTGATGTCCGCGTAAGAGTAAAGTTCAAGAGTATTCAACTTGACTGAATGAAATTTTAAAATACTAGCTTTTATGTATGTGCCCTTTGTGAGATTTGTTGAAATGTCGAAAGGTACTCATAAAATAATTGAAAACACCACGTTTGCACTGTAAACCGTAAGACAAAGTAATATACCTAAGACTTAAAAAAACAAAAGACGACCAATAATGTATAGCTATGATGCGATACCACATAATGACAAATATGGATAATGACCATATCCCAATACATAGCACAAAATCGATAATTCTGATAATCATAAACCGAAGGCATACAAAACCAGGATAAAACAAGAACCAAAAAAAAAAAACCAAAGAAAAACCTCCACCATATGAAAAGAAGCGGAGTGAAACCAGGTGCCCAGGAAGAGTCATGGGTCACACCCGCCGCATCAATTCAGTAGAACTGTCACATCCGGTTACTTCCATTTCGGAAGACATAGAGTACAATCTATGGTTGGATTGTTCAAATGGTCTATGACAGAATATCATCCACCATTCTGGAGAGTGGGACATCATAGTGTATGACGAGTTCCCCATATCCCAGTCAGTATCTCCTGCTTGCTTGCATGCAACACCCGTCACTTCAATTCGGTAGAATTGTCACATCCGGTTACTTCTATTTCGGAAGATACAAGTATATTCGGTGGTTGAATGGTTCAATTGACAAATATGGATAATGACGATATCCCTGTATACAGCACAAATCGATAATTCAGAAAATCAGAAACCAAGGCATACAAAATCAGGACAAATCAGGAACCAAAGCAAACAAACAAAAACCTCCACCACATGAAAAGAAGCGAACTCCCGATATGGGAGTGAGACCAGATACACAGGAAGATTAATCATCTCCTGCTTGTATGCAACACCCGCCGCATCAATTCAGTAGAACTGCCACATCCGGTTACTTCCATTTCGGAAGACATAGAGTACAATCTATGGTTTGATTGTTCAAATGGTCTATGACAGAATATCATCCACCATTCTCAAGAGTGGGACATCATAGTGTATGACGAGTTCCCCATATCGACTGTAGAACTTCCTCAGTGACGATGTTAGTCGGTAACAAACATATCCCTGACTGAGAAGCTTATCTGAAAGACGCCTACGCGGGTATGTTAAGGCGTCCCATGGAAATATCATCACCTTTATCGCACCTTTGTAATGGACACCTCTTTCTCTCAATAAAATATACTTTAATCAAAAGTATGAATATGTACTTTATAGAAGGAAAGTCAAGGGTCATTGGCGAGTTCTGCAGGTGTGCTGAAAGTCACGTGATCGCTATTTATAGCACATATACACAGTACGAAAAAGAAGCTTCGAGCGCAAGTTGTTCCACTAATTTCTCATTGAACTTTTGGTTTATGTTGTGTAGAGAAATGTTCAAATTTCATATATCTTGCTACGACAAGTCGTGAATTCCATATATTTATGGATTAAATTAAGGAATTCTACGGCGCATCCTGGTTTTTGCGTTACACCTTCAATGACTACGTCCCTGTATAGGTTTAATATAATCAAAGCTCTAAAGGTACTGAGTGCGAATAGCCAGAATAATATCACTTATAATGTATGACTTTAAATATTGTGTTTACAAAGTTATATTTGTTCCTGAACACCTTCGTAAGTTTGTAGGCCAGTTTATGGACGTATAAAGACAGAACTAAAATGCAAATCCATAATGTTGTCGTAATGGATTGAAAGATGATGACTGACAGTGAACATGAAAATTATATAACATCACATTAAATCTACCCCTCCCCCTAAAAAATACAACAATCCAATATGACTATCGATTGATGATTCCATAAACAAAGGAAAGAAGACAAATCTTATTTTCTAATTTGATCCCCACTCTCTCTTTAACCTTTCATGTTCAATGTTAGGTGTGTGCTACGAATTTGAAGGAAATTCACTTCTTTATAGTATATAAAAACATGATACATCCTAAACGGGAATATTTTGATCTTTTATTTTTCATAATTGTTAATATCATATTTCATGATGGAAGTTCCTAATTTTTCCATCGTATACAGATTTTATTTTGTGAAGCAGGGCAAAATAAGCCTACTTGAAGTTAATTTTACGTTTCATATCTTTATCGATAGCACCGTTTCATTTATATGTTGTCCACTAAAACAGATAATCACCTGGTAATGGAAAGGGGTTTCCAGCACACAGCCTGTGTTCATCATGTTCATCTCAGTACATACAGATGCAATTTTTCATTAGGTCATGCATGTACATAACACGACAGCTCGATTCATATAGATATAATTCATTGATTCAGACAGTGATCAGACTTTATACCGATCATGACGCTGACGCAGTCCCAAGGTACATGTAAACAGAGTAACATCATTTATACATACTCAGTAGACGGGGCTCCCATGAGTGAAGAAATCAGGCAATCGCTATGTGCTATTCGCACACAAAAAAAAAACAAGTTGTCGTAGCAAGAACTATATAGATAAATCATGAGAGACTCGATTTACACCAAACTTCTTTCAATTTATTTTGAGGAACAACTTGCTCTAATCTATTTTCTATGAGTACCCCTAAAAGTTATCCTCCCGAGAACCATTTCAAACGTTCAAGTGATGCGCGATTGACAGGGGGAGATAATTTCTCAAAAACGTTTCAGTACAGGTACATTTCGACAAAAATTCATATTCTTCTGTCTCAAAATCGGCATGATCAAGTGAATTCGGCAAGAATTTAATTTTTCTTGAAGAATTTGAAGTGTAGAGTGTCAATATTCATTATAATATGTTGTTGAAGACTTAGAGTAATGTACAAATCCAATGGAAGTCATGATCTAATGCAGTAGATTAGAATACTCTTCATTAAAGAACCCTTTGTGCGCCCCTCTGCTTTTCTATATTGCAATATTTATCTGTGACAATGTTTTCAAGTTTCTATTGATTTTCAAATAAATTCATAATTTGATTTAAGCATCATTTTAATTAAAGGTACGGTGTCCCTAAAAATTAATTTATTTTACAAAATTTTATTATGCAAAATCTTTCTTTTCAAATTAAAGTTTGTAAAATTAATATTCTCGTTTGTATACATAAATTCAAATTTTCATGCGACCCTTACGCATACATTCGCAGTTATAACCGTTTGAAAAGTAACGTTATTTTTAATTTTGGCTGCGCAGCTCCAATTCTTTTCACTAGCGCCACCTACAATATATTGCGTTTTTACAACAGAGGTATATGGAGATTTAATTTTACAAATTCGACGATGTTATCGTCGTTACTGCAAATTTTCTAAATAAAACATTTCATGGCTTCTTTTTCCTGAATCTAGACCTTTCGAAATAAATTTTACGTTTTCAATAAAAAAAAAAAAAATCAGGGACGCTGTATCTTTAACGGTTCTATTATTTTATCACTAACTTAATAGCTTTTATCACTATATAGCCATGTCTTTCTGATTCATTTGTACTATCCATTCATTTCAATTATTTTTTCTTTCTGCTAGTCAGAATGCTTGGAGGAGGGGTCAGATGAAGCGTCGAGTCTTCTTAAATTATTTTTCGTCACCCAGGAAACCTTTTTATTTATTTATTATTAATACGGGTCCATAATTGTTCACGAGAGAGAGAGAGAGAGAGAGAGAGATGTAGACGAGAGAGAGAGAGAGAGAGGGGGGGGGGGTATTACTAGCTTATATATTTGTAGGTGGCGGGGGCGGTTCTGATAGCAAATATACGATTTTTAACAAGCTTTAAGTGAAGCATATTCATTTTGTAATTCCTTCATTAAATTACATGTTACATACGATAGAAATACAACAAGGGTTGGAAGGATCCTTATCGGGGAGAGGGGGGGGGGGGGGGGGAGGGTCATGCCTGCCCATGCAGGGTGATGAATCCTGTTATACATGTATGTAATACTGCTCCTTTTAAAGTTCAAGCCTACAAGTTCAAGTTTATCTAATCTTCCCTCCGGAAGAAATATTTCAATCTACTGCTTATCGGGATGATTAACACACAGAAAAAAACCGCACCCAGATTCGAGGAAAAGGATATGATCAATACTACTTTAAAACTATAATAATGTACCAATCTCGCATAATCATGACCGGCCATGCTCTTGACAATGGATGTAAGTGACGTGAAACTGCGATTACCTCTCCACTCAGGAAAAAGCCGGAAAATACAATTTTATGCAAATATGCAATGTTCAACGTCAGGGGCACCGAAAGGAGAAACCTCCACTCTGTCGAGATAAATCTATATTTACATGTATACTTAATTGAAACCTGTATCTCGCCATCATCGACAAAATTTTTACTTTGTCTGCCAATAACATTCTTTATTTTATCACCACATTTTTCGAATTCGTGAGAGGAAGGGGCGGGGGGATATCCATCTTTCAGCTTTGTATAAAATCATTCGGTCATTGTTTTCCTCATTTTAAGATGAAATCCATGGTCATATTTAGACCAACAACCCAGTATTATATACATGTATTATAGGCTGTACCACCCTGCACGATGGGCAGGCTTGAACACCCCTCCCCCCTTCATAACTCCTTATTATTTAAATTTAGATCTGTACATTATTTAGAAACAAAGGACGGAAGATTTGCTATGATCAATTTCAACAGATTTCAATATAAATAAATAAACAAAATAACTCAGCAGCTCTGTATTTATCAGGTGATATACGTGAACTCCTTTGTACATGTACATTAAGAATGGCATCCTTTATCACAAGAATTGAATACCTCTGTGAAAACCATAATGCGTTAGGACTGTAACTTTGTGAGAGTAACATGTCAGTCTTGTATAACAAAGTATCTTTGAGTTGACAGTGGTGTAGCTACAATGTATGCTAAAGCATCCACTTTTCCTCTAAAATTCCTCAATTCAGTAAAAATTTTCCTCCCTCTGGGGTTTTTTTTTGTAAGCTGCTGGAGGTAAATCTTTATTTGCATTCGACCTCCTTCATTGCCATTCGAATGTCCTAAGCTTCTGAACTCATTTTCCTTGTATCATGAAAGGATTCACTTAGTTTTGCCCAAGCTACGCAACTGATAGAGCGGCTAGAGCCCATGATTAAAATAAAAAACCATGATATCCATATGTTAATAGACATCAGAAAGACTCCAAATGTAGGCTTTTATAGTTTAGGATTAAATATATCACAAATTCATGTACTTCTTTACAATAAAAGATCTTTATTGACACATTTTTTAACATTTGACAGACACTTGACGTGACATCTTCTTGCTGGCATTCGGGTAAAGTTATATTTTCTTCCAAATGCAAATCTCTGAAATTCGAAGAAAATTCAAATTTAGGTAAATAAATAATTTTTTTTTGTATCAAAATGTAATTTCTTACAGAACCTTTTAGGGTTTTTGGTGTACTGTTAATTTAACTTCTTCACAAGTCAATAATTATAAATTAAAAAAAAAGAAAATAATGTTAACAGTTATAGATTTGTTCTGACAATATTCATAGATAGATCTAGATTTATATCAAACTTTAACTATGTATATATAAATGGGAAGATATTTTTACACTCAAGTATCTAAGAAAATTATATATCATATATATACCTGGTCATTGAAAAGTTCTTTCAATTATGATTCTGGGCTAATGCAGCATTAAACACTGATCCAGTGCCAAAATATTTCTGTTTTGTTTTTTTAATAAGATGATTGAATATGTAATTTTCATCAGTCTGAAATACAAATGAATAAAAAATAAGTGTTATAAATTGTATAATACAAAGTAGTTTCATTGTTACATACTTAAACAGTACACATGCATGTCCCACATCCACCCCACCCCAACCCCTTTCCCATTTTTTTCTCCTCGTAAAGTTTACCTTTGTCATGCATATGCTTGTATCTAAATAATATATCGTAGCAGACACCGATGATATGGAAAATAAAGTAATAACAATAGCTCTATAACCATACTTTTTTTTCACAGCATTGATGCAATAATATTCCTATACGACACATGCATCATATGACACACGTGTACTCCGTCAGTACTGTAAACAAGGTACATAAAAAGAATGATTTCGTACATTTTTAAATAGTTTTGTCTTTGATTACATATATGATTGAGTATATTAGGATATTTTCTCTGTGCAGCATCTCTGTTTTCATGTAATTTTAACAAATACATACCATTTTCTCAATTTTTCTTATCACCCGCCTTGTCAACTGTCGGATCGCACCTTCCATCGCTTCTCAGTAACGCAGAGGTCCTTAACAACGCAAGGGGGTCACAAAGTGCACTCAATAGATTGGGGGTCTTCTCAAAGGTATATTGAATAGACGGAGTGTCAGCGATTGAGTTAAAGTACATGACATTTAAAACTGATAACTTTCATCCTTTGAATTTACAAAATATCATAAAAATTAATTGAATTACTGTGTTGCTACCGTACTTGACGACACGGAGTCTATGACGTCAAATGACGTTACGTTATTTCGCGGCAAATTTTTGACGTAATATTCCATGGGACGCCTTAACATACCCGCGTAGCTCTCAGAACAAAATTCGTATATCTGGTACTTACTCTGGCATAGCGTATCAACTGAGATATGAACACGCCATAAGTAGGCGATGAAGGGATGTTGCTACTCAGAAAAGGAAAGTTTGTCATGCTAAAATTGAAGTCGTCATAGAGTGAGGTGTTCATGTGACCATCAGTGTCGTAGGACAGCATTATGACCAAATAGGATGCTGAATTATTTGTCTCTTTTGTAGTTTCTTTGACTTCAAGCTCCGAAGGATAGATACTGCTGAGGTAATTGGCGAATTTTTGATAATTGATGGACAACACATCCTCTATTTATCTGTAAGTGAAGTTAAAGTTAGAAGCTACGTATCTATTCCCTTCAGAGACCAAAGATTGAATGAATTCAGCTTCGTACGAGTAAAGAAAAATGTCGGCAAGGAGTGGGACACAATTGGTTCCCATTGTTATTCTGACAATTTGCTGGAAGACCTTTGCTCCAAACACACACACAAAAAAAAGTTGTCGATCAGAAAGTTAAATATCCGATTAATATCTGTTTCAGTGCACTTTTCTTTTACCAAGTTGGTTTTGTCATAGTTAACAACAATAAATTTGCATTTGCGATTGCCGTTCTTATTTGTAAACGCATAACTTATAATTTTTGCGAGTCTTTCTTTCAATTTAGAATGTGGAATTGTAGTGTAAAGTGTCGAAAAATCAAAGGCGTTTATCGAATGGACTCTACTAAAATGAGTGGATATCAGATGTTCTAAAAACTCCTTCGAAATCTTTAAAATCCACATATGGTTGATACCACTGCGAGAATATACTGTCGAAATATATTTTTGAAGCCCAGATTTGATTTCAGGTAAAACTTTGGTGAGTAAGATCGATACAGATTTGGTAGAACATTTGAGGAACCAGCGATGAACGTTGTTTGTACGGATTCTTATGCATTTTAGGTATGCAGTTTAGGTGGTAAAATTAAATCTTAATTGTTAGTCTCGACGCCAAATGAAGCAAGAGCTGATTTGTGGTTATCTATTATTTCAGAGGCAGAAATGTTTATTGGGGTGAAAGTGGGATTTCCAGGTGTCAAATTTAAACCCAACTCTTTAAAAAGATTGTCGAAAAAGTACAAGTAAATGTGTAATTATTTGAGGCTTTTTTCTGCTGGTGTGATGACATAATGTTCTTGGAGGTAGGCAAGCTCTGTGATAACTTTAAAGATAAACTCGAATCTGGTGTTCACAGTTGATTTTAATCGGTAAATTCTAGATAAAAGTAACCCTCTGATGGATTTTATCCATTCGGAAAGGGTGTTGAGCTGTACATCCTCTTTCTTTGCCCAACGTCTTGCATATTCCTCACAAGAGTCCATAATAATTTTGAAAGTTTAGTTCCATGTAAAGGACATACTTTCTCTATATTTGGGACCCTTTTTAAACAATTCTCTCAACTTGTCGTTATTGACTATACTAAGGTCACCAGTAATAACGTGTCGACAAGGAGAGTAGTTGAAATCCGATGAAGAACATCCGCAAGGAAGTGGATGTAGTGAGGGATTACTTAAATCAATACACTGCAAGAATCGTTTGTTATTGTAAATTTAAGATGCAATTGTTGGTGTGTAGCTGTAGGAAATACAAGGAGCTTCCTTTTTTTTATATGGTGAGGTTTTTTTCTGTGACAGTTTTGTGATTCGAAATTTGACCAATATTCAATTTACCAATACCTTTGTTTGCAAATCTTACTTTAATGAAAGAACGGTTTGTTTTCTACTCTGAAGATGACTTCTTGTAGTCTGTATTCCGGGGAACGTGTATCGGTAAATGTGAGGTCCTTCGTATATTCGTAGATTTGGTGTAACTTCCGTAAAGGAACAGTCCAGAGTATAATTTTGTACGAATATAATGCAGGCCTAGAGGCTCCTTCAAAAATGGAACCAAGCCATTGAAGGAGAAACTATGCATCTCAGGCCTATTATATTTACGAATGCCATGACTAGTCACATTTCAATATGTCAATATGTCTTCGATGAAAATTTAAACATGTTAAATTCTAGAAATCTTGTAAACTATCCGCTTATCATTTTCCGATGTGGAAATTTGACACTGATATAAATCGATTAATTTTCGGCTGTATTCAATATTTTCCACGTTTTTAGGGTTTTTTTTTTCTCCAGCAATCCATTTTATGTCTGAAAAACAGGATCAAATAAATAACAGAAAATAGGAAAAAACGTTAAGAAAATGTCAAACATCAAATTCAATAGCACAATTTAAGAGCAGATAAATTTGCAGCATGAATCAGACATGCTCGTTTCGGGTACTTAACCCTCGTCAGTGATCCTCAATCTAAACAATGTAATATGGCCAAAGAGTGTGAAAATTATTGTGTCCAAAAATGAACCGAAAGACGTAGAAGGATGGGTATGATGCTAAAGGACTCACGTTTTGAACTCTCAAGAAATTTTGTAACAGAAATTTTTGAATGCGTTGAAGAGACAGACGATCAACCGAAGTTGATCGAACTTTGCTGCATGTGCCCTCGGGGATTCCTAATCCACCAGAAGCGACACTCACCAAGTGGTACAAATGTTAAAGGTCTTAAAATTCAATAGCATAAATATTACAACAGAAAAAGTTATCATGTATGCGTTTACACTTTAACTCTGTTGATATTAATCATATATACCGTGCTGTTCTTCATGTTTTATTATGTGATTGTATTACAATGTTTTACTAGTACGTAGTGTCCAGCTGTGATTAAGTACCCGAAACGTGCATGTCTGGTCCATGCTGTATATGCATCTGTTCTTAAATGATGCTATCGATTTGAAGACGTTTAACGTTAATGTAAAGTCGACCTATTAGGAAAACCCTCCTAATCTTGTCGCTGTGGTCTATAACTGTATAAATGTCTTGTTGGAAATTATTTTGTTTTCTTAACTTATTTATCTGTATTTATTCTAAACACATATCTAATTCGTCTATGGCCTTGGAATAGAGTAAAGATGTATTGAACATTATTAAGAGTGTCAAGAAAAAAAAAATGCAAGCTTACCAAAGAAAGATAACTCTTATAAGGTACGTTCGTATCTGTGGTTTAATAATTATCATTTATACCATGGCTGATATACTATAGAGAGATGAAAAGTTCCTATATGAAATAACATGGATAACACTTAATGTTGATATCTAATCAAAGAATAGTTCCAACAAATGCGTTTGAAATTTTTTAACATTTTACTCAGTCAAGGGAAGTACATCTGTCATTAATTCAAGCAATGTATGTTACAATGTTGCTTGTTTGATTTAGGTTAAACAGTGCAGCGTTTTACTCCCTGTTCCAAAATTATCAATGGTAAAAAAAATGGTTGCCTGTAAGATAACAAGAAAGAATATGTACATGCCTATTGAAACAGATAATAAGGTTGTCACTAGCCGTAACTTTAGTCAATTGTCTATTCTTAATATGTATACTTAACGTTATGGAGCACTTCATAAATGATGGCTTAATAAAGAACTTATAGTTGAACCCATTTCCGAATTATATAACAAGGAAATAACTATTCACTTGTAAGAGGGCCTATCTCCTTTACTTTGTTCTTACCAAGTACATGCACGCTTGATGATAGATAGATTATCTCCAAAAATGACAAACAATCAATGACACATACTATGCTTCGCTTCTGACATAGATACGGGAAAACATTAAACTTAGGCGCCGCGTAAAGCTCACTATTTAAAGGTGTGGTTCCATCAAGACAATGCTCCTGTTCACAAGGTTGTCAATGCAATGGCTGCCATTCAAGATTATGGCTATAATTTTATTGAACATTCACCTTATTCACCTGATCTTCTTGGATATAATCTATCAGCGGGATACCTTCAGACACTCATCTATTCCCAAAACTGAAAGCAGCCATTTCTTGCAACCACCTTATGTCCGATGATGATATTATACTTGCAGTAGATGGCTTTCTGACCAGTCTAGATAAGGAATTTTCTAAAAGTGGTATTCAGGCTCTTAAACATCGGTTGCAAAAATGTACAGATACGGAAAGGGATTATGTAGAAAAAATGCAAAATGTCAGATAAAATTCAAATCCATCAATACGAGGCTCACAACATATCAATCAGGTCTCTTACTATTGACCTAACACTATGAATTGATTGAGTCTTCCAATCAATAAAGTTATACATGTGTGATGGGAATAACCGTGCTAACAAGTTTTTTGTTGATCATGTAATACCGTAAATAAAGTATGCCTTGTTATTTGACAATTTTGTTTGTTTTCACTTCGGTATAAAAAAAGATCATCTAACATCGACCGACATCAGAAATATACCAAGTATGCAAGAGGTAGTTCATTAAATAAAATATTCTATGTTCTATGTTATATACGAAAGATATCCATGTGGGTGTATTGTAATCATGTATAATCATGTATGTGATATTTTCAAAAAAATTCATTGTTCATTAAAGTGTCTTTATGGTACAAACTGGCTTGTCATTTTTGTAAGATCAAAAATAGTAGAACTTATATATTCAACATTTTTGTGACTAGAATATACAATTATTAACTGGGAATGAGGGCAATATATGATTGATTGGACCTGAAGATAAAATATCCGAGGACCGAAGGCTATATTTTGTCTGAAGGTCCAACAAATCATATATTGCCTTAATTCCCAGTCAATAATTGTTTTGTTATACCTCACTTCAATACTGCACCTACGAACCGATTGGCCCGGCGTGTTTACAAACATTTTCGTCGATAAGAGAAAGAGCGCGGAAAAATGGTAAGAGTTTATAACGACATCACTGACGTGACGTCATAAACGATGTGACGTATCGGTCAATAATTTTATGAACTATTGCCCAAGGGTCAATATTGATGTAACTATTTACTGCTTGGTCAGATATTCGAATTTAAAGGCATTTTTCCTATGAGGATGCTATATAGAGATACTGATATGGGTGTAACAAAACAACATATTTCTGATATTGGACGTTTAACATGATATATATTTCAATATTGCCAAGCATTCTATCCACGACGAATATGAAGGATTCCTGCTGGGAAGGAGACTAACCTCCAATATACTATTTCCCAGAGATTCCGTATGACGCTTTACAATTATTTTTTTACATATCGAAGGTCATACATATTTAGTTCCTCCTATATCATGTACATTTTGAAACATGAAAGTAGGAAAAAGAGCTACAAATAAATCAATTCCTGATGTATCCATTTCCTCTTTTCTACGTAAGTTAAGCCGGAAATATGTATAAATGTTTTGGTCGATCTATCCTTGTGCCGGCTTATACCGCTGTTTATTGTTTGCATTTAAGGAAATTAGGAATAACTGACACTTATCCACAACCGACAGATTTTCTCTGGAGAATAAGCGTTTGACATTAAATTAGCAAATTCTTTTTCTTTTCAAAGAATAAGGCAAAAACTACTCTTTGAAGTGTCATGAACAATTCAAAAATAAGAGGGAAGAAAAAGACATGGCCTTTCAAATAATATAATGGCGTTCGTAATTCATCATCGTAGAGCAGTATCAATTTGTTTATTTAAATGAGTTCAGAAGATTCTGGCGATAATCTCAACAGCACTCACAATAGAGCACCAACTAGAGCATCGACGGACCCCTTACAAGCTAGAGGTGGGACCAGGTGCCCCGGAGGAGTAATACTACGAAAAGTTGCAAACATATCCAATAGGAATAGATGTCATGTTTATTCATGTTACAATTTTGAGAAAAGGCCATCAAAATCTTTGGAAATGCCACGAGCCGCCTTGTACTGATAGTGCTTAGGCCGAAAACAATACAGTTCAACAACACTGCTCTGACTTCAGTGAAAGAAATCCGCAGTGATTTAATCAGAAATAAATATCAGATTAAACTATATAAACAAACATCTTCCCTGAAAAAAGACGCTTAACATCAATACCAAATTGTCAACAAGATGACTTTTGAATGTCATCCGCCATTATCAAATTAATTATGTACATACAACCCTCCAATACACCCAAACCAACAACTGCTGTATCACCACTATTAATGAGTTTTACTACCCCAACAACTGCTGTATCACTACTAATAATGATCAGTACTAATAATGCGTATTACTACTCGAACCAGCAACTGCTAAATCACTACTAATAATATGTATTACTACCCCAGCAACTGCTGTATCACTACCCATAATGAGTATTACTACCCCAGCAACTGCTGTATCACTACCCATAATGAGTATTACTACCCCAGCAACTGCTGTATCACTACCCATAATGAGTATTACTACCCCAGCAACTGCTGTATCACTACCCATAATATGTATTACTACCCCAGCAAACTACTTCTGTATCACTACTAATAATGAGTATTACCACTCCAACGAACAACTGCTACATCACTACTAATAATGAGTATTACTACCCCAACCAACAACTGCTAAATCACTACTTCTAATGAGTAATACTACTCGAACCAATAACTGCTAAATCATTGCTACTACTGAGTGTTGCTACCCCGACCAACAAGTTATGTATCACTACTAATAATGAGTATTACTACCCCATCCAACAACTGCAAAATCACTACTAATAATGACTACCCCAACCAACAACTGCTAAACCACTACTAATAATGAGTATTTCTACCCCCAAACAACACTTGCTGTATCACTACTAATAATAACTATTACTACCCCAACCAACAGCTACTGTATCACTACAAATAATGAGTATTACTACCTAAAAACTGCTTAATATCTACTAATAATGAGTATTACTACTCAACAACTGCTGTATTACTACTCATAATAAGTATTACTACCCCAACCAACTACTGCTGTATCACTTCTAATAATGAGTTTTACTAACCCAATCAACAACTGCTGTATCACTACTAATAATGAGTATTACTACCCCAATTAACAACTGCTGTATCACTACTAATAATGAATATTACTGCTCCAAGCTACAACTGCTAAATCACTACTAATAATGATTATTACTACTCCAAACAATAATTGCTGTATCACTACTTATAATGAGTATTACTAACCCAATCAACAACTGCTGTATCACTTCTTATAATGAGTATTACTACCCTTAACCAACAACTGCTAAATCCCTACTAATAATGAGTATAACTACCTAAACCAACAACTGCTAAATCACTTCTACGTATGAGTATTACTACTCGAACCAACAACTGCTAAATCACTATTACTAATGAGCATTACTACCCCAACCAACGACTGCTGTATCACAACTTATTATGAGTATTACTACCCCAAACAACAACTGCTGTATCGCTACTAATAATGAATATTACTACTAAAACAAAACAACTGCTAAATCACTATTAATAATGAGTATTACTACCTCAACCAACAACACTTGCTGTATCACTACTAATAATAAGTATTACTCACCCAACCAACAGCTACTGTATCACTACAAAAAAAGAGTATTACTACCTAAACAACTGCTAAATCACTACTAATAATGAGTATTACTAACCAAAAACTGCTGTATTACTACTCATAATGAGTATTACTACCCCAACCAACTACTGCTGTATCACTACTAATAATGAGATTTACTAACCAATCAACAACTGCTGTATCACTACTAATAATGAGTATTACTATCCCAATCAACAACTGCTGTACTACTATTAATAATGAGTATTGCTACCCCCAACCAACAACTGCTAATTCACTACTAATAATGAGTATAACTACCTAAACCAACAACTGCTAAATCACTTCTTCTTATGAGCATTACTACTCGAACCAACAACTGCTAAATCACTGTTACTAATGAGTATTACTACCCCAACCAACGACTGCTGTATCACAACTAATAATGAGTATTACTACCCCAACCAACAACTGCTAAATCACTACTAATAATAAGTATTACTTCCCCAACCAACAACAGCTAAATCACTACTACTAATGAGTAGTACTACTCGAACCAACAACTGCTAAATCAGTACTTCTAATTAGTAATACTACCCCAACCAACAGCTGCTATATCACTACTAATAATGAGTATTACTACCCCAAACAACAACTGCTATTTCACTGTTATAATAAATAATATGACCCCAACCAGTTGCTGCGGTATTGATACTAAT
Organism: Pinctada imbricata; assembly: GCA_033119305.1. NCBI lineage: Eukaryota > Metazoa > Mollusca > Bivalvia > Pterioida > Pteriidae > Pinctada > Pinctada imbricata. The sequence continues at coordinate 4,792,397 of VSWD01000003.1, read as the reverse complement.
AATGAGTATTATTACTCTAACACAAAAATCCTGCATCACTACTACTAATGAGTATTACTACCCCAACCAACAACTCATGTATCACTGATAATGATGAGTATTACTACACAACCATCAATTTCTGTATCACTTCTAATAATGAGTATTACTACCCCAACCAACAACGCCTTATCACTACTAATAACGAGTATTACTACCCCAACCAACAGCTGCTAAATCACTACTTATAATGAGTATTACTACCCCCTGCTAACTCCCTCAATGGTATACTTTAACTGTATACTGTAGCTATAGAAAAGTCAAGTACAGTGCTCAATTTTCTCTGATATCTTCAACTTCAGGTTCATATCGAGGGGTTCTATGAGTTTTGCTATTAGTTCGATCTGCATGAGAACTATATCGTTTCAATAATAACACTATTGCTTTTTTTTAAATAAAACCATGTTTTCAGCAAGGTATTCGGTATCTTACAACTTTACCATTAGCTGATAACGTAGCAAATGGTAATCCAGAGTGCTTTAGGGTTAGTGGGTCCTGTAGGATATCACTGACGAGGGTTAAGTACTCGAAACTTACATGTTTGGTCCATCCTGTAAACTTATCTGTTCTTAAATGATGCTATTGAATTTGAAGACGTTTAACATAATTTCCAATCCATCCTGCAACGTCTTTCGGTAAATTGTGAATGAAAAAATTATACGCCCTTTGGCCATGTTCCTTTGTTAAGACTGAGGGGATCACTAACGAGGGTTAAGTACCCGAAACGTGAAAGTCTGGTATATGCTGCAAATTCATCTTTTCTTAAAATGCTATGAATGAGAAGACGTCTAACATCGATACCCTTTGTACATTGGAATTGATGGTCAGTGCATAGCCTTTTATGCTGAGTGTTTTGATTGTGTCACAGTTTAAAAGGTTTTAAATTTGTTCATTTGGGCTTCCTTTGTGTCTTGTCTGCTTTGAGTGTTACGATGTTTTGCTGTAGTCATTACAGCTGCGTTATATGGGCATCCTTTGTGTCTTGTCTGCTTTGAGTGTTACGATGTTTTGCTGTAGTCATTACAGCTGCGTTATATGGGCATCCTTTGTGTCTTGTCTGCTTTGAGTGTTACGATGCTTTGCTGTGGTCATTGCAGCCGCGTTATTTGGGCTTCCTTTGTGTCTTGTCTTCTTTGAGTGTTACGATGCTTTGCTGTGGTCATTACAGCCGTGTTATTTTGGCTTCCTTTGTGTCTTGTCTGCTTTGAGTGTTACGATGCTTTGCTGTGGTCATTGCAGCCGCGTTATTTGGGCTTCCTTTGTGTCTTGTCTTCTTTGAGTGTTACGATGTTTTGCTGTAGTCATTACAGCTGCGTTATATGGGCTTCCTTTGTGTCTTGTCTGCTTTGAGTGTTACGATGCTTTGCTGTGGTCATTACAGCCGTGTTATTTTGGCTTCCTTTGTGACTTGTCTGCTTTGAGTGTTATGATGTTTGCTGTGGTCATTGCAGCCGCGTTATTTGGGCTTCCTTTGTGTCTTGTCTGCTTTGAGTGTAATAATGTTTTGCTGTGGTCATTGCAGCCGCGTTATTTGGGCTTCCTTAGTGTCTTGTCTGCTTTGAGTGTAATGATGTTTTGCTGTGGTCATTGCAGCCGCGTTATTTGGGCTTCCTTTGTGTCTTGTCTGCTTTGAGTGTAATGATGTTTTGCTGTGGTCATTGCAGCCGCGTTATTTGGGCTTCCTTAGTGCCTTGTCTGCTTTGAGTGTTATGATGTTTGCTGTGGTCATTGCAGCCGCGTTATTTGGGCTTCCTTTGTGTCTTGTCTGCTTTGAGTGTAATGATGTTTTGCTGTGGTCATTGCAGCCGCGTTATTTGGGCTTCCTTTGTGTCTTGTCTGCTTTGAGTGTTATGATGTTTTGCTGTGGTCATTGCAGCCGCGTTATTTGGGCTTCCTTTGTGTCTTGTCTGCTTTGAGTGTTATGATGTTTGCTGTGGTCATTGCAGCCGCGTTATTTGGGCTTCCTTTGTGTCTTGTCTGCTTTGAGTGTAATGATGTTTTGCTGTGGTCATGCAGCCGCGTTATTTGGGCTTCCTTTGTGTCTTGTCTGCTTTGAGTGTAATGATGTTTTGCTGTGGTCATTGCAGCCGCGTTATTTGGGCTTCCTTAGTGTCTTGTCTGCTTTGAGTGTTATGATGTTTGCTGTGGTCATTGCAGCCGCGTTATTTGGGCTTCCTTTGTGTCTTGTCTGCTTTGAGTGTAATGATGTTTTGCTGTGGTCATTGCAGCCGCGTTATTTGGGCTTCCTTTGTGTCTTGTCTGCTTTGAGTGTAATGATGTTTTGCTGTGGTCATTGCAGCCGCGTTATTTGGGCTTCCTTTGTGTCTTGTCTGCTTTGAGTGTTATGATGTTTTGCTGTGGTCATTGCAGCCGCGTTATTTGGGCTTCCTTTGTGTCTTGTCTGCTTTGAGTGTTATGATGTTTGCTGTGGTCATTGCAGCCGCGTTATTTGGGCTTCCTTTGTGTCTTGTCTGCTTTGAGTGTAATGATGTTTTGCTGTGGTCATGCAGCCGCGTTATTTGGGCTTCCTTTGTGTCTTGTCTGCTTTGAGTGTAATGATGTTTTGCTGTGGTCATTGCAGCCGCGTTATTTGGGCTTCCTTAGTGTCTTGTCTGCTTTGAGTGTTATGATGTTTGCTGTGGTCATTGCAGCCGCGTTATTTGGGCTTCCTTTGTGTCTTGTCTGCTTTGAGTGTAATGATGTTTTGCTGTGGTCATTGCAGCCGCGTTATTTGGGCTTCCTTTGTGTCTTGTCTGCTTCGAGTGTTATGATGTTTTGCTGTGGTCATGCAGCCGCGTTATTTGGGCTTCCTTTGTGTCTTGTCTGCTTTGAGTGTTATGATGTTTTGCTCTGGTCATTGCAGCCGCGTTATTTGGGCTTCCTTTGTGTCTTGTCTGCTTCGAGTGTTATGATGTTTTGCTGTGGTCATGCAGCCGCGTTATTTGGGCTTCCTTTGTGTCTTGTCTGCTTTGAGTGTTACGATGCTTTGCTGTGGTCATTACAGCCGCGTTATTTTGGCTTCCTTTGTGTCTTGTCTGCTTTGAGTGTTACGATGTTTTGCTGTGGTCATTACAGCCGTGTTGTTTGGGCTTCCTTAGTGTCTTGTCTGCTTTGAGTGTTACGATGTTTTGCTGTGGTCATTGCAGCCGCGTTATTCGGGCTTCCTTTGTGTCTTGTCTACTTTGAGTGTAATGATGTTTTGCTGTGGTCATTGCAGCTGCGTTATTTGGGCTTCCTTAGTGTCTTGTCTGCTTTGAGTGTTATGATGTTTTGCTGTGGTCATTACAGCCGTGTTATTTGGGTTTCCTTTGTGTCTTGTCTGCTTTGAGTGTAATGATGTTTTGCTGTGGTCATTGCAGCCGCGTTATTTGAGCTTCCTGAGTTTCTTGTCTGCTTTGAGTGTTACGATGTTTTGCTGTGGTCATTACAGCCGCGTTATTTGGGCTTCCTTAGTGTCTTGTCTGCTTTGAGTGTTATGATGTTTGCTGTGGTCATTGCAGCCGCGCTATTTGGGCTTCCTTTGTGTCTTGTCTGCTTTGAGTGTAATGATGTTTTGCTGTGGTCATTGCAGCCGCGTTATTTGGGCTTCCTTTGTGTCTTGTCTGCTTCGAGTGTTATGATGTTTTGCTGTGGTCATGCAGCCGCGTTATTTGGGCTTCCTTTGTGTCTTGTCTGCTTTGAGTGTTACGATGCTTTGCTGTGGTCATTACAGCCGCGTTATTTGGGCTTCCTTTGTGTCTTGTCTGCTTTGAGTGTTACGATGCTTTGCTGTGGTCATTACAGCCGCGTTATTTTGGCTTCCTTTGTGTCTTGTCTGCTTTGAGTGTTACGATGTTTTGCTGTGGTCATTACAGCCGTGTTGTTTGGGCTTCCTTAGTGTCTTGTCTGCTTTGAGTGTTACGATGTTTTGCTGTGGTCATTGCAGCCGCGTTATTCGGGCTTCCTTTGTGTCTTGTCTACTTTGAGTGTAATGATGTTTTGCTGTGGTCATTGCAGCTGCGTTATTTGGGCTTCCTTAGTGTCTTGTCTGCTTTGAGTGTTATGATGTTTTGCTGTGGTCATTACAGCCGTGTTATTTGGGTTTCCTTTGTGTCTTGTCTGCTTTGAGTGTAATGATGTTTTGCTGTGGTCATTGCAGCCGCGTTATTTGAGCTTCCTGAGTTTCTTGTCTTCTTTGAGTGTTACGATTTTTTGCTGTGGTCATTACAGCCGCGTTATTTGGGCTTCCTTAGTGTCTTGTCTGCTTTGAGTGTTATGATGTTTGCTGTGGTCATTGCAGCCGCGTTATTTGGGCTTCCTTTGTGTCTTGTCTGCTTTGAGTGTAATGATGTTTTGCTGTGGTCATTGCAGCCGCGTTATTTGGGCTTCCTTTGTGTCTTGTCTGCTTCGAGTGTTATGATGTTTTGCTGTGGTCATGCAGCCGCGTTATTTGGGCTTCCTTTGTGTCTTGTCTGCTTTGAGTGTTACGATGCTTTGCTGTGGTCATTACAGCCGCGTTATTTGGGCTTCCTTTGTGTCTTGTCTGCTTTGAGTGTTACGATGCTTTGCTGTGGTCATTACAGCCGCGTTATTTGGGCTTCCTTTGTGTCTTGTCTGCTTTGAGTGTTACGATGCTTTGCTGTGGTCATTACAGCCGTGTTATTTGGGCTTCCTTAGTGTCTTGTCTGCTTCGAGTGTTATGATGTTTTGCTGTGGTCATGCAGCCGCGTTATTTGGGCTTCCTTTGTGTCTTGTCTGCTTTGAGTGTTACGATGCTTTGCTGTGGTCATTACAGCCGCGTTATTTGGGCTTCCTTTGTGTCTTGTCTGCTTTGAGTGTTACGATGTTTTGCTGTGGTCATTACAGCCGTGTTGTTTGGGCTTCCTTAGTGTCTTGTCTGCTTTGAGTGTTACAATGTTTTGCTGTGGTCATTGCAGCCGCGTTATTCGGGCTTCCTTTGTGTCTTGTCTACTTTGAGTGTAATGATGTTTTGCTGTGGTCATTACAGCCGTGTCAATTGGGTTTCCTTTGTGTCTTGTCTGCTTTGAGTGTTATGATGTTTTGCTGTGGTCATTACAGCCGCGTTATTTGGGCTTCCTTAGTGTTTTTTCTGCTTTGAGTGTTATGATGTTTTGCTGTGGTCATTACAGCCGCGTTAGTTGGGGGCTTCCTTTGTGTCTTGTCTGCTTTGAGTGTTACGATGTTTTCCTGTGGTCATTACAGCCGCGTTATTTGGTCTTCCTTTGTGCCTTGTCTGCTTTGAGTGTTACGATGTTTTCCTGTGGTCATTACAGCTGCGTTATTTTGGCTTCCTTTGTGACTTGTCTGCTTTGAGTGTTATGATGTTTTCCTGTGGTCATTACAGCCGCGTTATTTGGTCTTCCTTAGTGTCTTGTCTGCTTTGAGTGTTACGATGTTTTCCTGTGGTCATTACCAGCGCGATTTTTGGTCCCCTTAGTGTCTTGTCTGCTTTGAGTGTTACGATGTTTTGCTGTGGTCATTGCAGCCGCGTTCACTTTGAGATCCCAGCTTTCTTTCACTCAAAAGGCTTTCCAATTAATTCTTCATTTTTAGATACTTGTTACAATAAATCGATTTTGGCTTGCTTATTAGAACATTCATTATTTCTGGTGAAAAAGAGGATAAAAAAAGTTTTGAGACATTTTAACTATAAGGTTCTTAGCTATCACTTTTGTCTTTTCGTATGAAATTGCACTCAAATGATAAAATGACGTCACGTAAACCAGCTCATGTGATTGTGACGTCATTTTCATTGGTCTGTATTGGTCAAATGGTTACGTGTCAAAGTCTACGTAAATTCCTCCTTTATGTGAAATGTTAATTTGTAGTCACCATCGTTAGCTATGTCTCAACGAAGTTAAATTCTTAAATTGTTTCCAAAAAGACGCTTTGCATTTAAAGAAGTTCTCCATTCGTTGGTATTTTCACTTACATTTACTCGGTCAAATTACAAAGTATTGGTAATTCTAAAAAAATATTGACTCTTTTACCTATTAAACAGCGAATAATAAGCCCTTATCTACAAGGAAGCGATTTAACACATAACAAGACTGCAACTGCCGCCGAAATCGAATGTATAAATTGATGATGGCAGAAAAGTGTAGCACTACACATGTACATGATGACGTTGTATACATGTTGTAAATAGTAGAGTACACGTGTCTCTCTGTTTATAAGGTAGATTTATAATTATATTTCGGTTTAACCATTTACAGTGTAAATTAGACAGCAGTGTTTTAAAATATCTACATATCCATTGACGAATCGATCTAGGTGGAGGGGGGTCCCAGTCAGACTTATAGTTGTTACATTACATGAACACGGAAAAATGAAGAGATGGTAAAGATCGAAAGTATATGAAAATCTTAAGTCATTCCTAGGACCTCAAATCCATATTCTTATCAGCATATAGAATTTTGTTTCTATTGGATGAATAGGTGTCACTCCCATATTGGGAGTTCGCTTCCTTTCATGTGTTTGATTTTTTTCTTTGTTTGCTTTGGTTCCTTTTTATCCTGATTTTGTATGCCTTTTTCCTATGTATGTATTTTATTTCAAAATTAACGGCTTACTCCACCCCTATTCTTTCCTGAGGAAAAGCAGGATCGACTCCTCCTAGATTATTTTTCTGTCCATGCACTAGAATCCCTTTCTTAGATAAACTTTTTGGATTCTAGAAGTCGTTATATCCATACATGTACATTGGTTGAGCTTATACATATCTACCTTATAGTTTTAATATGAATATTTAGATTTGATTATTAAATGCTCTTCTGTCATGTTCATACTCATACACTCTCATTTAATATATCCTCTATTTTAGCATTTTTAAGGTGCGAATATGCCCTAGTGCGAATATGCCGCTTATGCAGCCCAGCACTTTATGGAAGAAGAAGAAAGGAACATACAATAGTTCATCCACTACATCCATTTATATCGTTATGAAAAATGTCTTCCCTTTGCACTTTTCTTTATTTCCGTTCATGTACAGCTATTCTGAGAAATTGGAAAAGGTGGTAAGATATATATATAATTATGTAAATTGGTCTATATCTGCTCTGAAAGAGATTACATTAATATTATGGGAATTTTTTTTGTCGGAATTAATTTTGATATGACATGTAATATACATGATCATCTCCACGATTAGAGAACTCCTTTAACTATAACTGCAAGTAGACATATACACATTATTTGGAAATTGATACAGAGAACCTAAATTAGTTTAGAAAGGCATTCAGTATTCGTCATGTATATTCTATTTTCAATATTACAAAGAGTGATTTTGATATCAGTTTGAGGAAGAGGGGATGCTCCCCAGCATGACCACTCTACACCCACTCAGCGAAACAAACCCACAATGAGTGATACATAAATGACATCAGACAAAAACTACAAACCACAAAAAATACACGACGAAAAATCAATAGAACATCTTACAAAACAAAAAAATCGAAACAGACGTACATAAACATCAAACACCAATGACAAGGGAAAGGAGGGGATCTCTAACAACACTAGGTTGCAGCACCCACAGCTAACCCCCAAAACCCAAAAAAATCACATAAAAGGGAGGAGGCCAATGTGCACCCGGCGCCGACTTCGGACTGCCATTTGCTATAAGCAAATGGTGCGGTTATCCATATTACGTGCGCACAACCCTCCTACTTATCCGGATACATAGAGGTCTCCATAGACGCACAATAAAATTGTATAAACATAAAACTTCTCGCTGTAACGTGACGTTACAAACAAGACAGTTTTTTTGTAACACAAATTCTATGTAAAAGGATATAAAAAAAACTCTATGGCATGCGTATAACAGTCTGTGCTCTGTTGGCTAAAGCGAGCTCAAGATCATTCAAACGAGCAGTCTGACCAACTTTCAGACAGGACAGAGAATCAGGACCAAGTATTCTCTTCGGTTGGCCAGTGTGCAACGTTTGGAGAGACACTTGTACAAAACTGTAGATTGTTCCAGTACCAAGCTCAGTGTTCTTTTGATGACGTTGGGATCATATCCTCGGTAAAGCAGGATACCGAAAATTTTCTTACATTTGTCGTTGAAGTTCGATCTGCCTTTGATCCTTCTGATTTTGTTTACTAAGTCACCGTTTACAAGTTTATGGTATCTAAATCCTTCATTGATAAGTTTGTGCTGCAACCTGGTGCTCCTTTGTTCTTGAAGAAAATTTCAAACCAATTTGTTATGCACCATACAAGTGTTCAGGATATTAAGTTCTCATCAATGATGCTTCCAGCCCAAAGTGATTTTCAGAGGCCGCCAAAATTCATTTTAGTAGCGCCCTCTGGTTCTATATTTTGAATTAAAATTTGTCCATTTTCTTAACAGAGAGTATGCAGCTCCAGATTCCCTGTAGGGTTGATTCAGTAGCATGTCCAAATAAAATATTTGTTCAAAATATGTTCAGATTCTTGTTTACTAAGAATTGTGTGACTTAGAATGCAGTATTGTGTTGAGGATCTCCTCCCTTCTCTAGCTGTGTTCTGTAGTTATTATTTTATATTAGTGTTCATGGATAATCATCGAAGAAGTACTAATCAGTTATTTAGTCTCATGTCGAGAAGGGAAGGAAAAAACATTACAATTATCATTGAAACAGTGTCAAGGCATGTCTTGTCCATATTGACTGTGGTTTAGCCTAGTCGAAAAAAGTTCGTCGTTTGACCAAAGTAGCTGTTACTAATCAAACATTATATCTTTAATCAGTGAAAATAAATCCTCTATTCCTTCATCCGGATAATAACACCAATAGTAACTGGTGTAGAAGATGACCGTCCTACGTCGGCACCGATTGCCTATTGGTTTAAGTGTAGAAGATGACCGTCCTACGTCGGCACCGACTGCCTATTGGTTTAAGTGTAGTAGTCAGTGTTTAGTGTTTAATGTTTCTATGTTTGTTTCGTGTTCCTTGTCCCATTTGCGTCTCTTGATATGCGTGTCTGCTCTATGTGTTTTGCAAGGGGTATTTTGGTGTTTTGCTGAGGTTGCTGCAACTGAGTGTTGTTGGAGATCCCATATTTCTTTCTTTCAGTTCATGTAATTGATTATTTAAGCATAGATAACAATAATACACCTATTCATAAAGAATAGTGAAGATGAATTTAAATTTCATTCACAGAAGGACCTGTTTCATGTCTTTCTAAAGCGTTTATTATTGTTACTGATAATCGTCATGACGCTTTTATTTCCATATCAATATCTTGGAGCATGAGATCTGTCCTGTGAAGCTACCATAAAGTTTTGTGTTTGGTTGATATCGGAGTATTCCCTTTCCTGAACCATTGGAGGTCCTCTCTGTTCTCGCTCTACCATTTGAATGTTACCAGAACGCTGTGCGCTGTCCATTTGCTGCATGTTGACTGGTCTTATATCAAAACTCATTGTTTCTCTGTGCATCGGTGTGTACGTTTCAGTCGGTCGTTTGCTGACTTTCTTGATCGGTTTCTCGTAATTTGAATATTTGCTGCATTTGCATATGTTCTTCCGGCTGAAGGTATTATAAAGATAACATTGATTATATCATTGATTTCAAAATATGCCAATGTCAATTCACATTTTAAATAGATGTTAAAGTATATAATAAGTTTGTGTATTTTTATATTTGATACGTTTAAATAAGTATATAGATAATACGTAAGGGTTCCAACTCTATACTTTTTTTAAGAAAATTTTAAATCAATTTTCATGCACCAGATACTTGTTTCGAATATAATTTCTCATCAGTGATGCTTCTCGTTAAAGTTCATTTCACTAGCACCATCTGGTTTTATATTTCAAGAATTTAAATTTGTACATTTACGTTACAGAGAGTGCGCAGCTCCAAATTTCCTGTAGGGTTGATTAATAAGCATATCCAAAAAAAAAAAATCTATGTTCAAAAAAGCATTGGAGGGATGATACTAAGATGTTTATCTCCTTTAATTTCGATATTTTTCGATGAAAATGCATATTTCCGAAATAGCGCAAAAATATATATGATGTCAAATTGATAAAGGGCCGAAACAAAGCTTCGTTCAAGTGACAAAACTGGAAAAAAGTAATAAATTCACTTAACAAATATCTAGTCACTAACGATTTTAACGGTTCCACAGTACACAAGAGTAATAAGTGTATATATGAATAATACGGAAGAGTTCCAACTCTATACCTTCTTGAAGAAAATTTTAAACCAATTTTCATGCACCAGACACGTGTTTCGAATATTAAATTCTAATCAGTGATGCCGATGGTATAAAAACAGTTTTAGAGCTGCATATTCGATGCATGAAAAGAAGGGAGGAGATCTCCAACAAGACCCCGTTGCAGCATCAACAGTAAAACACCAAAACACCCGATGCAAAAACACAAAAGACGAGTACAGCACGAGACGGAAAAGAGACACACGACATGTAAACATCAAACACAAAAGTCTACACATAAACCGACGAGACCAATGGGTAACTGGTGCCATGAAAAATACTGCAAGGTTCGGTTCTATGGAAATAAAATGTGATATTGACATAATCACAATAAAACAAATTGGAATATATTGATATAATCCAGGTTTCAAGCAAAATCAGCCACATCAAGAGCGAATAAGCAATAGTCAATTAAGACAAAGAAATGAATTATTAAATTTTGTTTGAGGTAGATTGTACCTCTGGTCCAAAATCGGAGAAAATGATGCATGCATATCCCATATTTTCTTTTCATATTATTGCACACTGGGTAAAAGAAATACAGGTTTCTAATATATACTAAAAAAAGTTATGTCCTTCTTTCTTGTATTGGTTTTACATGACCCGTGAAAACAAATTTTATTCAGAGACGGTATCCTCGAAAAATAATGTTTGAATTAAGTGTTAAACGGTATTAGAGCTGGGCGGTTTTATCGCGGTACCGGTATATTGCGATACCAGGCTTTGCAATACGTACCACGGTATTCGTTTTCAAAAACCGGTTTTTGACGATATTTTTTCATCTCCATATTTAAAGATGTTTCTTGTAAAATAATAAGAGAACGCTAATTCCTACTTGAAATAAAACAAAAGGGTAATTCTAATTGCCAAAGGTGCCAACGTGGGTGGGGGTATAGGCATCTATCGCTTTGTTTATCCATGCATTAATTTTGGACAGATTATTCTCTTCTATCTTGCTAATTGTCGTTCTGATGTGCATTTAGATATACATACATGACCCCTAAATTTGATCGTCGAGAATTACATCGTGCACATAACACCTCTTATTTTTAATATTTCGTCCGATAACAGCGGTGATAAAATCTACAATTTTCTTACTAGCCACCTTAATTAAACAAAGAATCTTCAGTTCTTTGATGCACAGTCTAATGCTAAGGATACCAAGGAATTTGTTCGACCTTTCAAATGCTTACGTCAACATGTCAAGGAGACATACATGTAGGATTGTCTGCACGCCATGTCCATCAAACATTTTCAGATTTTTAAAATAAAATTTTGAAAGCAAAATTGAGGCTGGAAAATGAAAATCATAAGGAATCTCAGTGTTATAAAATATTGCAATATATCGCAATATTTTTCCAAATATCGCAAAATATCGCAACACAAATTTGACCCGCGATACTCAGCCCTAAACTGTATATCAATTAATTGCCCGATTCTGACAACTATACTTGTCAAAATTTCTAACTTACCATTCTACGTGTAAGGATTTTCGTTAATGTGGAATTCAAATTATTTTAACGATAATTGGATTTGATATACAACATTTCACTCTTTACTTTAAAATCAAGAAAAACGAAATTTCTTTCAACGGAAACAGACCGTGACGAAATTTGAATTTTGAACACTTTTCATGAATTTCGCGTATTTTATCGGAAAATTACAATCAAACCACTTTTAAAGAATTGTTTCTACCAAGTTTGATTAGAAAAACATAAATTAAACGGAATGCATTTGTTACAAAAGCAATATTAAGCAAATAAAACTTAACGAATTTTCCATAAAAAAGATGCGTGCGCATAACTCTTGTGAGTAGTGCGTAAAATGAGCTTCCATTAAACAAACATATTTTTCTAAGCTTACTTTTCAAGAATAGTGTCATAGCACAGGAAAAAATAAATATCGCATTAGCAGGAAATGTTTCAACGCAAAAATCCTTACCCGGTATATCAATGATACCGGAAGTGTTACTGACTCGTAACGCATCAGAAAATTTGTAAGCATATCACGACGAAATAACAGTTTCAATCACCGATATTTCAAAATCCGAAAAACGAATCGCACGATAACCGTAAGAACTTTTCTATTGTAGCATTTTTCAGTAAAGAGACAAATTTTTCTAACAAACCGGAAGCTGATGTTTTTTTTTGCTAAAATGCTGTAAAAGTTGAAGATGCACATCGCAGGATGATCATTCATTCATTTACACTTAAAAAACTGTCGTTGTTATTATAAATATAGATATTAAATAATTGATTTCTACCAATCGTGATATTGAAGTAACTGGGAAAATGTAAGTTAGAAATTTTGACTAGTATATCTTAATAAGTTGATGTAAATGTGACGTCATCATAAAGGTTTAAACCAAAGGGGTTTCACCTATTTGATCCTCTCTGGTAAGGGTGGTTCTGGATCCAAAAGAATTTTTCTTAACAAATCGGTATCTGCACTCCCTTAGATACACTTTCAATGTACTTTTGGTATTTGACATAGTGCATGGCCGACTGTGGACTTCCGGCTGTCATTTAAGCTAAATTTTCTTATATTACAAGCTATTTGACTGATTTATGGATAATCGGTATCACAATTTTTTTCCGTTTTACAATGGAGAAATCTCCTTATTTATTTATACACTCTATTCTTTCGAAAGCAGTCAACCAGAACGAAGAAAGAGAGAAATTTTCCTTACAAGGTGAACACGCTTTATTTCGTTTAATGCCTGAGTGATAAAAAGATAATTTTGGAGTGTTTATTGAGTAAGTTCTAGTATTTCGAGGGTTATAACGATTCAGCTGCACAAGTGGTGACCTTTCATTTTTAGGGACATAAATTTTTTTTTCAGTATATTTTTGGTTAAAAACGTTTCTACAATGTAAAAAATGTGCATTTTTGGATTTTCCATAGGGTGCAATGTTAAAGTTGAGGTCCTCCGAATTTATAGACAATTAAGATATCCCCATAATCTAGGGTCCATTTGAAAAGTTCAAAGATGATAAGCACGAAAATTGCAACACAGTTCTCATATATATGTTAAAGGTCTTCAAATTGAAAAGCATCATTTAAGAACAGATAAATTTGCAGCATGGACCAGGCATGCACGTTTCGGGTACTTAACCCTCGTCAGTGATCCTCAAATCTAAACAATGTAATATGCCAGAAAAGTGTGAAAGTTACTATGTCCAACAACGCACCGAAAGACGTAGCAGTGTTTGTGGGATATGATGCTACAGAATGCTATCAAGATCATTTATGGCGTATTCATATCCAAATTGATACGCTAAGCCAGAGCAAGTACCGAATATACAAATTTTGTTCTGAGAGCTAGGCGTCTTTTAGATAAACTTCTCAGTCAGGGATACGTTTGTGACCGACTAACCTCGTCAATGAGGAAGTTCTACGGTCGATATGGGGAACTCGTCATACATTATGATGTCCAGAATGGTGGATGGTATTCTGTCTTTGAACCATCCAACGGCCGAATATACTTGTATCTTCCGAGATGGAAGTAACCGGATGTGACAAATCTATCGAATTAAAGTGACGGGTGTTACATGCAAGCAGGAGATGATTACTCTTCCTGGGCACCTGGTCACACTCCCATTTTGGGAGTTCGCTTCTTTTCACATAATAGAGGTTTTTCTTCGTTTGCTTTGGTTCTTGTTTTATTCTGATTTTGTATGCCTTCGGTTTATAATTTTCTAAATAATCGATTTTGTACTATGTATTGAGATATGGTCATTATCCATATTTCGCATCATAGGGAGAATAAAAGACCTCAAGAGGTACCAGAGGTACGCGCTACTTTAAAGCAATTGAAGTTTACAACATGTTGACTATTTGGACAGTAAGAAGTAATTTTGACAGGCTATGGAGACGTTTGATAGATCAAAAACTGTTACACAGAATGTAATTCTAATTCAAAATGATTCAAAAAGCCTACTAGTTAGATGACGGTCCCCTCCCTCTTTTTATATTTCTCCGTATTACTTGATATGCAACCGAGTAAACTCAATACAAAATATCACAAGGTAATTGAACAATGGAAAAAGTCTGAAACATCTACATAACATGGACGTCTAAAGGTGCCTCGATTTTAAGGACTGTAATGTTGGTTCTAGTTATTCTAGAAAGGATTACCGACTGACATCAACAAATATACAACTCTCAATAGATATATCAAATGATTGTTGGAAAGGGTAGGGTTAGAGTTATATTTAAAAAAGGTTTAAAATTCGAATTTTACATTGATGATCCGACTGTAGAATAAACAGAATTTAAGAAATAAATACCAGAAGTTGATAGCGATGACGATTGATATAAGTGTCAGTACAAGGAAGCATCCAGCAACTACGACAACACTGATTGTCCAGGCGAAAGGTATTGTCATCTCGCTACAGATAAAAATACAAACAAGTATAGAAAGCATCCAGCTACTACGTCAACATTGATTGTCATGGCGAAAGGAACGGTCATCTTTCTACAGAAAAAAATCAAACAAATATATAAAACATCCCGTTACTACGTCAACACTGATTGTCCAGGCGAAAGGTATGGTCATCTCGCTACTGATAAAAATACAAACAAATATAGAAAGCATCCAGCTACTACGTCAAGACTGATTGTCCAGGCGAAAAGTATTGTCATCTCGCTACAGATAAAAATACAAAAAAATATATAAAACATCCCGTTACTACGTCAACACTGATTGTCCAGTCGATAGGTATGGTCATCTCGCTACAGATAAAAATACAAACAAATATAGAAAGCATCCAGCTACTACGTCAACACTGATTGTCCAGGCGAAAAGTATTGTCATCTCGCTACAGATAAAAATACAAACAACTATATAAAACATCACGTTACTACGTCAACACTGATTGTCCAGGCGAAAGGTATGGTCATCTCGCTACACATAAAAATACGAACAAATATAGAAAGCATCCAGCAACTACGTCAACACTGATTGTTCAGGAGAAAGGTATTGTCATCTCACTACAGATAACAAACAAACAATTACAGAAAGCATCCAGCTTCTACGTCAACACCGATTGTCATGGCGAAAGGTACGGTCATCTCGCTACAGATGAAATACAAACAAATATAGAAAGCATACAGCTACTACGTCAACACTGATTGTCCAGGCGAAAGGAACGGTCATCTCGCTACAGATAATAATACAAACAAATATAGAAAGCATCCAGCTACTAAGTCAACACTGATTGTCCAGGCGAAAGGTATTGTCATCTCGCTACAGATAAAAATACAAACAAATATAGAAAGCATCCAGCTACTACGTCAACACTGATTGTCCAGGCGAAAGGTACGGTCATCTCGCTACAGATAATAATACAAACAAATATAGAAAGCATCCAGCTACTACGTCAACACTGATTGTCCAGGCGAAAGGTATTGTTATCTCGCTACAGATAAAAATACAAACAAATATAGAAAGCATCCAGCTACTACGTCAACACTGATTGTCCAGGCGAAAGGTATGGTCATCTCGCTACTGATAAAAATACAAACAAATATAGAAAGCATCCAGCTACTACGTCAAGACTGATTGTCCAGGCGAAAAGTATTGTCATCTCGCTACAGATAAAAATACAAACAAATATATAAAACATCCCGTTACTACGTCAACACTGATTGTCCAGTCGATAGGTATGGTCATCTCGCTACAGATAAAAATACAAACAAATATAGAAAGCATCCAGCTACTACGTCAACACTGATTGTCCAGGCGAAAAGTATTGTCATCTCGCTACAGATAAAAATACAAACAAATATATAAAACATCACGTTACTACGTCAACACTGATTGTCCAGGCGAAAGGTATGGTCATCTCGCTACACATAAAAATACGAACAAATATAGAAAGCATCCAGCAACTACGTCAACACTGATTGTTCAGGAGAAAGGTATTGTCATCTCACTACAGATAACAAACAAACAATTACAGAAAGCATCCAGCTTCTACGTCAACACCGATTGTCATGGCGAAAGGTACGGTCATCTCGCTACAGATGAAATACAAACAAATATAGAAAGCATACAGCTACTACGTCAACACTGATTGTCCAGGCGAAAGGAACGGTCATCTCGCTACAGATAATAATACAAACAAATATAGAAAGCATCCAGCTACTAAGTCAACACTGATTGTCCAGGCGAAAGGTATTGTCATCTCGCTACAGATAAAAATACAAACAAATATAGAAAGCATCCAGCTACTACGTCAACACTGATTGTCCAGGCGAAAGGTACGGTCATCTCGCTACAGATAATAATACAAACAAATATAGAAAGCATCCAGCTACTACGTCAACACTGATTGTCCAGGCGAAAGGTATTGTTATCTCGCTACAGATAAAAATACAAACAAATATAGAAAGCATCCAGCTACTACGTCAACACTGATTGTCCAGGCGAAAGGTACGGTCATCTCGCTACAGATAAAAATACAAACAAATAAAGAAAGCATCCAGCTACTACGTCTACACTGACTGTCCAGGCGAAAGGTATGACCATTTTTCTACAGATAAAAATACAAATATAGAAAGCATCCAGCTACTACGTCAACACTGATTGTCCAGGCGAAAGGTACGGTCATCTCGCTACAGATGAAATACAAACAAATATAGAAAGCATCCAGCTACTACGTCTACACTGACTGTCCAGGCGAAAGGCACGGTCATCTTTCTACAGATAATAATACAAACAAATATAGAAAGCATCCAGCTACTACGTCAACACTGATTGTCCAGGCGGGAGGTATGTTCATCTTGCTACAGATTAAAATACAACCAATTATAGGAAAACAATGACAAGATTTTATAAACAGGAAGCCGACGAATGTCCTGAGTTAGAATTAAATATCTTCTATACATTTTGGTGAGAGTGCTTCTTAGATTGCGAACCTGTTTGAAGTCCTTTTATATGTAAGTGTTTATAGTCATGAGTTATGACTTGTATGTTCTCTACTTAGCTTCTATTGTACATTTCGCTAAGCCATGCAATTAATATGTACATGCACAGTTTCTTCTCATCGACAACATGGAAAACATAGAATTTCTCACGCAATCAGAACATTTTTTAAAGATCTGAATTTCTTCTTCCAAGTGGGAACTTTTTATGAATGTTATTTGTGTGTTTCAACGGCATCACTTGCATGGATTATTTGTTTTGATTATGATAAAGTACCTTACTGTAAGCTGTACATGATTTGTCTTTTTTATATGTTGGTTTTCATGTTTGATTGTTATTTTTCTTGTCTTTGTCGTTTTGTTTGTGCTGATTCTCATGTATGAATGATATTTGTCTTGTCGTAGTCGATTCGTTTGTGTTGTGTTTCATATTTGAACGGTGTTTGTCTTGTCTCATTCGTTCTGTTTGTGCTGTTTTTTTTCATTTTTGAATTGTATCAGTGTTATCTGGGTTGTTTTTGAATTATTGTTTTCCTAGTCCCGGGTTCTGTTGTTCTGATAGAGTTTTTAGGTCCTGACTATTCTTCATTTGTTGTTTTATGCGTGTATTCATCTGATATGTACATTGAGACAATTCTCGAATTGAACAGGTTTTCATGTAACTGTTGGGACGGTTGTTCCATGCAATCAGGAGACGCTGACTCTCCCCGGGCACCTGGTGTCACTTTGGAATGAAAAATGTAAGTCATTCCGAGGTTCACAACCGTTCCAATGGTAATTCTCAAGATTTTGCCTTGCCCTCTCGACTTTAAGACTGAATTATTGATAGGTACTTCTTTGATGTGTATTACTGTATGATATCCGCGCGCTCGTCTTGTATTGAAATGAATTGATACCGCGTTGCGTCTTGTAAATGTTTCCCTAACGTAACTTTTTTGGAGGGGGCATGCACCCAAATTTAACAAATGAATAAAAGTCAAAAATGTTCAGACCTTTTTTAACAAAGTTGTAGTTTGACACCAGATGTAGAGATACATCTGTTTAAAGAGATCAGGGGAACCATAGGTATTCATATATATTTTCGATGACTTGACAAAATTTACAAAAGAAGAACAAAGTAGTGAGAACTACGCAATGGAGTCAATCAAATCATATACTCAAGCTTTTCACCAGGAAAAAGATACAACTCGTGTTTACGACTGCATAATAATAACAGAATTAAATCAGAAATGTTTATTACATATGCTTACTTGCCAATCAGAAAATATCATCCAAAAATAATTCTAATTAATATTATGTATCAACCATTATAGCTGGATAGAAAGAATTCATTATATTTTCTAGTAGGGCATAACCATAAGATATCTTTTTGATCCTTTGATTGCATTATGCCATTTTTATTCCTAAAACATCAGCTTTTTTCATGAGATTACGGGACTTCTGTCAACGTCGATTTGCGGAAATGTTCCAACTCTGAACATTCTTGAAGAAAATTTCAAACAAATTTTGACTGCACCAGACACGTGTTTCGAATATCAAATCCTCATCAGTGATGCCTCCAGCCAATGTGAATTTCAGACACAGCAGAAATTCATTTCAGTAGCGCCCCTGGTTTTATTTTTTGAATTTAAATTCGTGCAATTTCTTTGCAGATAGTGCGCTAATCAAAATTTCCTGTAGGGTCGATTCAGTAGCATAGTTAGATACAATTGATGACTAAAACAGCATTGGGGGATGGGACAAACACTACAGAAGTACCCATCAGTTATACAGTCTCATAGTCGAGAAGGCAAGGCAAAATCATTAAGTACACTCAGGTGTTAACCTCTTTTGATTTCGATGTTAGTTTTGGATAAAATGACAAGTTTTCCAAATAGCAAAATAAATAAATGTAAACGATGTCAAATTGATAAAGGGCAAAAACAAAATGCTTCTCCTTACAACTATACAATTTGATTATAAGATTCCTGGAAAATATGTAGAAGCATGTAAGTTTGATATACTTATCTTGTAATTTATGTGACATTCCTTTGCCATAAAAATGAGACAAGAAACGAAAATTCCAATGTCTGTACTAATGTATCATAAAGTTCACTTACCTCTCTATGGTTAAATCCCTGTATATTTCTTGTCCTCTCTTCTGCTTATTTATGCTTATAAACTAGCTATGTCGTCACTTGATCCCGTGCTTTTCATTGGTTAAACTGAATGACCTACACATAGTTTAAGCAATAGAGGGATACAATCAATGAACCAATTTGAATGCACAAATATCATTCTACAAATTAAATGCGTCTCTTTTCTTCATAGTGTAATTTAAAACTGCGATCATTTGAACAATCAAAGACACGACAAATGCTGCGTTGAATATGAAGAAATACTTATTCAAGAATAACATATTTCATGTATCAATTGAGAAGAACGATTACTGTTTTCTTCAATGTTTGAAGTTAACTAAGCTCTAGAAATGCACTTTTGCTTTGATATATTTAATGCTTTTGTGCCTTGCATATACAAACGTTTCAAATTCAAACAAAATAAAAATATTTGTTCTTGATATACATTTTTGATTGTGTGGCTGCTTAGGTCTTCTTTGGATCTTGATATTGCTGACAACTGTAACAATGGTTAAATAAAAGTAAAATATTAAACATTTTTTCCTTTCATATGAAGTGTTCGGAACATGCCTTTTTTTCAAAACTCTATTAAAACATATGAATGTTTTTCTTTTGAAATTTCGTCAGTTCTCATACTGTTGAAATATTTCTTCTCAGATAAAAGTTTATAATTGCCTATATTGTATAGTAAATTAGTCAATATTATAAGAATTTTCGGAGAAAGATTGAATATTAAGTTAATCGATGGATCGATCCGGATGGAAAACAACGTCACTTTTATGGGATCATGAGTTCTTCATTCTTACGAAATAAACATTAAAGAAGTACCTAACAGTTATTCAGTCTCAACGTCGAGAAATCAAGGCAAAATTGTGAGAATTCACATGGAAACGGTTACAATAGGAGGGGATCTCCAACACTCCCGTGTGGCAAACCTTAGTAAAAAATCATAGCAAGTGACACAAAAAGGACAATACACAATGCTAATCGGTACCAACAACATACTAAGTGACACGAAAGGGACAAAAAACAATTATAATCGGTACCACGACACAGGGCCATCTTTTAGATCAATAACGGCAAAAAGATCAGTCTGCTTTTACAAAGATTTCACCATAAAGGCATTTGAAGCATAAAATCGATGACACATGACCAATTCAAAGTATTACATCATTTTTTTCATAATTGCACACTAATGAGCGCGACAAATAAATTTCATCCCTGTTGATGAATTCATTTCATCAGAGATGATTGTATCTCATCAGAGATGATTGTATCATATTCTTTTGTCCAGTCTGAAATAAAGGAGGGGATCTTTAACTGGATTACCCTACAAAAAATTAAAACATCAAAGCATCCATATGTGAGGTCCCATATTAGAAAAGCACAAAAAGAGACCCAAGAGGACAAGTAATTCAAAACACTACACACCAGCCTACGAGGCAAACGGGCAATCGGTACTGACCTTCGGTACCGAGTCTTCGTTGTTCGCTTTGTCCAGCTTTGAATTTACTAGAAAAAAAAGGAAATGCATTTGAGATAATGATAAAAAAGGAAGGGATTTCTAAACATGTCTTCGCTGCGTCCAGCATCAACTTAAAATCACCAGAATCTGCAAGAAATGATTCTGTTTGGCTGTCTTTGAAATCACTGGATTTGTATTTGTAAATTAAGTACAATAGGCTTGAATTTAAATGATACACCTTTTATAAATCTCATCAAAGGGAGAGGTCGAGTTTGTTTTTAATTTTAATCATGTATAAATTTGTTTTCATAGCTGGCGTGAGGGTATCATTAAAAAGTTCGGGATGTAATACACAATAAAAATATTAAAGATACACTGAATGGGTCAGAATCATAAATTGCATTTAATACCGGCGATAGGTTGCTAGTGTAACAAGAAGGAAAATCTGCATGATACTTGTCATGAACAGGAATGGTGTAAACTTCTTTTGGTCTATCAAAACTTCAGGGGATGTGATTGACAAAATGAAATCAAGAAATTTTGAATCAAATACTATATCTTCATACGGCTTTTCTAACATGTACTGCGCTTCCTCACGACAAAATTAATGATCGACTTTCAAAACTCATTAAATGGAGTTTTGATCGAGAGGGGAAAACTTATATTTGTACATCTGAATCGAAGGGTTTCTTTTCCGCCATAGATTACAAATCATACAAATCATGGATATGTGGTGACCTGTGTATTGCCTTGTCCTTCCTTTTGGACAATATTTATGTAAGATTTGGTGAGAAACTCTACAAGCAGGTTGTAGGGATTCCTATGGGTAACTAATTGTAAGCCTCTTGTTGCAGATTTATTTTTATACACGTATGAAAAGGAATTTATCCAAAATCTTCAAAAGCGAAGAAAAAAATGATGTTGGTACTTCTAGGTACCTTGATGATATTTTTACTATCGACAAACCTGTTTTTGAAAAGTATAAAAATGTTATTTATCCACAAGAATTGACACTAAACAAGGCAAACGTTTCAAACACAGAAACACCATTTTTGGACCTAAATATCAAAATTGTTAATGGAGAGATCCATACAAGTGTGTATGACAAAAGAGATGATTTTGGATTTAACATAGTATATTTCCCTTGGCTTGACGGTGATGTTCCTAGATTACCGTCCTATGGTATCTATATTTCACAGCTCATCCGGTATGCTAGAGCATGTACTGATGTTTTGGATTTTCATAGTAGAAATTTACAAATTACCAAGAAACTTTTGGGACAAGGTTTTCGCTTTCACAAACTAGTAAAGACTTTCTGGAAATTTTACAAAAATATCGTCAACTTCTTTTGAAATTCTGACTAGTACAGGAAACAGAGTATATTACTTTTGGTATTTCATAATCAGCTTT
Source organism: Pinctada imbricata (assembly GCA_033119305.1). Classification (NCBI taxonomy): domain Eukaryota; kingdom Metazoa; phylum Mollusca; class Bivalvia; order Pterioida; family Pteriidae; genus Pinctada; species Pinctada imbricata. Next base: position 4,770,236 of record VSWD01000003.1, on the reverse strand, counting down.
AAGGTGAAATGATTAACAAGATGAAAAGGATCAAAGATTGACAACATCACTATCGAAAATGCGCCAGAAACACCAAACGCCTTTTATACCGTGGATATGATCCTAATGTCACCAGACGGACACTAGGCTTGGTACTTGACCAATCTACAGTCTTGTACCAGCGCATTCTTTAAACGTGCACTCTGACTGACTGTGACGACGGGACTCTATGACGAACCCTGTCCTAACCTCTTTAGAGAAGACAGGGCCCCAACCATCGGTCCTCTCTTAATGTCAGTCGGACTCCTCGGGTGATAACATACATGAGCTCACTACAGCCGGCAGAGCACGGACTGTATTACGCACGCCCTCTTATGATAACCATTTACATATTCTTCTGTGTTGCTTGGGCCCCTGCGTTTTGTGGTCTTAATTATGTGTGGTCATCTGACAGTATAGATGTTGTTTTACACCCCAATTGTACATTCTTCGAGACCTCTGGGTAATCGGAAAAGTGGCAGGGTTGTGCGCACGTAATCCAGGATAACCACACCTCCTGCTATTTCCCTGGCAGATGACCGTCCTAAGTCGGCACCGGTTGCCCATTGGTCTCGTTGGTTTATGTGTAGTCCTTTGAGTTTGATGTTTCTGTGTTGTGCGTTGACGTTCCTTGCTCCTTATGCGTCTCTTTCTGTGCATGTCTGCTATGTATTTTTGCAGTGGGTGTTTTGGGGTTTTGCTGTGGGTGCTGTATCCTGGTGTTGTTGGAGATCCCCTCCATTGTTTTTTAACCATCCTGCAGCCTTTTATCAGCCCAATTTTTAGACGCGCTGTCTGACTGACCATGACGACGGAATCCTATAACGGAGTATTTCCAAGATCATCTGTTCTCTCTGAATTTTAATCTCACTCCTCGGATGATTGCTTGCAAGATCGCCACGGATGGAAGAGCACTTACTGTTTACCGTATACTTTTAATCATACGGAGGTGTGACAACTCTATACCTTCATGAAGAAAATTTCAAACCAATTTTTTTCTGCACCAGACACGTGTTTCGAATATTGAATTCTCATCAGTGATGCTTCCAGCCAAAGCGCATTTCATAAGCAGCCCAAATTGATTTCACAAGCGCCCTCTTCTTGTTTTATTTTTAGAATTTAAATTTTTGCATTTACTTTACAGAGAGTACGCTGCTCCAAAAATCGTGTAAGGTCGATGCAGTGTTAAACGTCTTCAAAATCAATAGCATCATTTAAGAACAGATAAATTTACAGCACGAGCCAGACATGCACTTCGGGTACTTAACCTTCGTCAGTGATCCTGAATCTTAACAATGTCATATGGCCAAAGAGTGTGAACATTATTATGTCCAAAAATGTACCGAAAAACGTAGCAGGATGGGTGGGATATGATGCTACAGGACACACCTTTAAGAAATTTCAAGATGTTTTGATATCAGAAATTTTCGAATGCGTTGAAGAGACAGACGCTCAACCGAAGATGATCGAACTTGGCTACATGTGCCCTAAGGAACTCCCGGTGCACCAGCAGTGACACCCACCAAGTGGTTCAAATGTAAAAGGTCTTCAAATAAAGCAGCATCATTTAAGAACAGATAATAGTAGCATATCCAAACAAAATCTATTTTCAAAACAGCACTGGATGGATGGTGCTAAGACGCTAATCTCCCCAAATATCGATGAAATGGCAAGTTTCCGAAATGATGAGATAATTCAAGAAATATTGCAGCCATATTGTGTAAAAAATGAAATGAAGTTCTCAGGTGTTTATATGTTCAATTGAGTAATTTTCTGAATATTCCCCCCCCCCCCAAAGTCGTAAACATCAAGATTAAGATTGCATAAACATTTATGAGAACACAAAAAATAATTCAAGATCGTCTGGTTTGTTGTCATTTTGACGACATAGAAATATGCAATTTCGATAAATTTGTGCATTATCATGACAGTACTTAAAAGACTGAGTAACAATTTCGAATGAACCATTCAAAATTGACTTGATTGAACTTCTTGAGCATTATTTTTATAAACATGAATAGGGTCATACTAGTATCAGGAAATAAAAGAAACTGGTAACGAAAATATATCAAAATAAAACTGAAGTCCCTATTTCATCCTTCCAATAGATATCAACAAAATAAATCATCGAGCACATAGCAAGTTAGAACCGAACGTATGCCTAATTCGATACTCGTCAAAAATTACATAAGGAATCAGTTAAATATGATTAGAAATAATCATTTCAACGGAAAGAATGAAACTTGTGTTATTGTTATTGTGAAATATGTTATTATATCATGAGAACCAATCAGAATTGCCAACCAAGTGACGTCATTAAATACCAAAGTATATTTATAACAGATCTATGTTGTAAATTCAGATGGGAGCGACGGAAAGGTTAGTTATTGCCATTTTTTCTATTGCATGTTTCTGTTGACAAACATTTGATACAAAGATTAAATTTATTCCAATTCGACAGAGAATGATTTATCTTTAAATCTAAGTATCGAAAGTTATCTTAAAATAATCATTGTTTTATAAAGAAACCCCTGAAAATTGCACAGTTATATCTGAGTAGAACCATGTTACTTAAGTAAAAATCAAGTGCAAGATGACGATATCCATCAAGAATGTATGTAAAGGAATCTTGCATACAATAATGGATCCACTTAAGATTGTTTTTTTTTTTAGAATTTCCTTTATTTCAAATATTACATTTTCAAAATTATACCAAATTATACCAACCAAAAGTATTTGTATATCAATCCCACAAACAAGGGACCCGACGAAACAACAAATATCTAAGGATTACGTTTATTATGACAAGATAGTTCTGTTTCTTTTTATTATTTACCTCACTCGTTGGAACACATATATGGTTTTCTCCTTTTTTTATATGAATAGATGAACTATATCATAATGCCGTTTCAACCTTTTTTCAAAAGCATCCTTTTCAAAACAAAATTCACATTGTACACATCGATAATTTACATATTTAATTAGCTTATTAATGGCCTTCCTCAAAAACTTTTGGCCGCCTATTTCCTTACGAAAAAACTATTTGAAAGTTTGAGATAAGTCAAATTAAGAAATTACTCTGATTTCTTTTAAAAATTAGTTTTGTTTTAAAGAAAACCGGAGCGTTAAGCTCTGCTTAGGGAAACAAGCCTACAAGACTTTAACGTTTAATTTAAGCTCTGATGAGAGAAATAAGCCTTCAAGATTTTAATGTTTGATTTAAGCTCTGCTGAGGAAAATAAGCCTTCAAGATTTTAACGTTTAATTTAAGCTCTGCTGAGGGAAACAAGCCTACAAGACTTTAACGTTTAATTTAAGCTCTGCTGAGGGAAACAAGCCTACAAGACTTTAACGTTTAATTTAAGCTCTGCTGAGGGAAACAAGCCTACAAGACTTTAACGTTTAATTTAAGCTCTGCTGAGGGAAATAAGCCGTCCGATTTAAATGTTTAATTTAAGCTCTGCTCAGGCAAACAAGCTTTCCAAACTTTAACGTTAATTTTAAGCTCTGCTGAGGGAAATAAGCCGTCCGATTTAAATGTTTTAATTCAAGCTCTGCTGAGGGAAATAAGCTTTCCAGACTTTAACGTTCAATTTAAGCTCTGCTGAGGGAAATATGACTTCAAGATTTTAACGTTTAATTTAAGCTCTGCTGAGGGAAATAAGCCTTTCAAACTTAAACGTTTAATTTAAGCTCTGCTGAGGGAAATATGCCGTCCGATTAAAATTTTTAATTTAAGCTCTGCTGAGGGAAACAAGCTTTCCAAACTTAAACGTTAAACTTAAGCTCTGCTGAGGAAAATAAGTCGTCCTATTTAAATGTTTTAATTCAAGCTCTGCTGATGGAAATAAGCTTTCCAGACTTTAACGTTCAATTTAAGCTCTGCTGAAGGAAATAAGACTTCAAGATTTTAACGTTTAATTCAAGCTCTGCTGAGGGAAATAAGCCTTTCAAACTTAAACGTTTAATTTAAGCTCTGCTGAGGGAAATATGCCGTCCGATTTAATTGTTTAATTTAAGCTCTGCTGAGGGAAACAAGCTTTCCAAACTTAAACGTTAAATTTAAGCTCTGCTGAGGGAAATAAGTCGTCCCATTTAAATGTTTTAATTCAAGCTCTGCTGAGGGAAATAAGCTTTCCAGACTTTAACGTTCAATTTAAGCTCTGCTGAGGGAAATAAGACTTCAAGATTTTAACGTTTAATTTAAGCTCTGCTGAGGGAAATAAGCCTTTCAAACTTAAACGTTTAATTTAAGCTCTGCTGAGGGAAATATGCCGTCCGATTTAAATGTTTAATTTAAGCTCTGCTGAGGGAAACAAGCTTTCCAAACTTAAACGTTTAATTTAAGCTCTGCTGAGGGAAATAAGCCGTCCGATTTAAATGTTTAATTCAAGCTCTGCTGAGGGAAATAAGCTTTCCAGACTTTAACGTTCAATTAAAGCTCTGCTGAGGGAAATACGTTTAAATATGGTGCAGCAAACATACATGGATAGGGTTATGTTGCCTTAAGCCAAAATTATTCGAACCTGAAAATAGAACGATTTTACGGCCCTACTCGTATAATTCTGTAGAAGAAAGGAGAGGATCTCCAACCAGAGTTGGTTGACGATTAAGGGTGGCCGTTTGCCACACAAGTAGTAAATGATGTGGTTATCCGGATTACGTGCATACAACCCCAACTTTCCCAAAGGTCTTGAAAAACAATTGAAGTGTAAAAGAACCTCCTCACTCTTAGATGACCATACATGTTTAACTCCTTCAAATTCTTCATACAAGATGGCAAGATGAAGGGGTCCAGGCAACACAGATTACTATTGTAATGGAGAGGGGGCATACGAAATATGGTATCATAATAGATAATTAAGAAAATCATAAACCGAAGGCATACAAAATCAGGATAAAACAAGAATCAAAGCAAATTTATAATAAAGAATCAATTACAGCCAAGTGCCTCCAATTCTAAATATTTTGTATTTCTACCGGTACTGGATAGACGAACATTCTTACTTATACTATCTTTAAGTTGCTGTGTTTTCACTTAGAGTGTTTCTATGCTTTCTTTTGGGTGCTTTAAACAGAGTCTTGATAAAGATTCTTTGTTTCTTGAATAAGAATTTTCTCTCCTTGTCAACATCCATCACTATTGATGAAATTATCTTGACATTGCGGTTGTGATATCTCATGAAAATTGGAAATTTGGAATGTAGATTCGATTTGTATTACAGAAATTAAAAAAATATCGAGAGCGTTTGATAAGGTTTTTTGTAGTCTTTATGGTTTTTGTACATGACATTAGTTGAAAAAACTTTTAAAAATTCAAGAAAAAGTATTAAGATTAATTTTCTATTGATTACAGGATGTAACGCTATGGCAGGGAGCATATCAACAGTGTGTATTGTTATAATCACGGCCTGCTGCACAGTGGTTACCATAGTAACACTTATAATAGCAGTCCATTATTGGTAATATTTTTCACTATTCAACCTTATTGTTTTATTATCACGGCCTGCTGCACAGTTTTTACTATATTAACAGCCCTTTATTGGTAATATTTTCTTTACTATTTAAATTATTTCCTTATACTGTCCATTGTACAAGTAAAGGCCTTTTTAAGATAAAGTTGGTCTTTTTGAAACCATGACAACGATGGTCCATAGTATATGATTATTTACGAATAGGGAATTATCCTTGCGAGAGTTTTAAGGGTATAAAACGAAGGAGAAGAGTTCATGCGTTGTAAACTTTAAGATACAAAAAATGCTAGAATATGCATGGCTCAATGAATTGAGGATCATTGACGAGGGTTGAGTACCCGAAACGTGCATGTCTGGTCCATGCTGCAAATTTATCCGTTTATAAATGATGCTATTGAATTTGAAGACATTTACATTTGAACTTCTTGGTGAGTGTCACTGCTGGTGGACCAGGAGTCCCCGAGGGCACATGTAGCCAAGTTCGATCAACTTCGGTTGATCGTCTGTGTCTTCAACGCATTCAAAATTTTCTACTTCTAAAATTCTTGAAATTTCCAAAACGTGGGTCCTGTAGCATCATATCCTTTCCATTCTGCTACATCTTTCGGTACATTTTTGACAATATAATTTTCAATCTCTTTGGCCATATAACATTGTTTAGATTGAGGATCACTGACAAGGGTTGAGTACCCGAAACGTATCAATTAATCCGTTTATAAATGATGCTATTGAATTTGAAGACATTTACATCAATTATCCTCTTGTAAGATCATGAGTTTGTTCCGAATCTAATTTTCTCCACTCCATGAAATAGCTCAAAGAATTGCGAGAGAAATAACCTCCTTTTGACCAGCATCTTATCCATAAATAGAATGGCGAAGTCGCGCCCGCATGCGCTAATGAAACCTAGGTTCAACAACGGACTTATGAGCATGATGACTCGGCAAGAATTCATCTATAGCAATATTGTAGAATGAATACAAACCAAAACCTTGCGCTTGTAATCCTTTACCCCTATAAACCATATGTCAATAGAATGACTTATTAAACTCCGTATCAAATCTAATTTAATATAGTGCTTTGTATATGAAGTTCTAATCACCATTAGTATAAATCTATGTTCAATAAATTAACAGCAAACCTATTTAATTTGATATCTAGGCTAATAAACGCCAGATAAAAAAAAAACACAATTATGTATGATTATATGATTTTTTGTAGCCTTGTTCATATGTTCTCTGGTCCAGAGGCGTAATCATGTGAAGTTTTGACTTTAATTGTACATTTTGTAATCCTTCTCGTGAAGGTATAGAGTTGGAACACCGTATAATTATCATAACCACATATTCTTTGTTGCAGTGTGGAGCAGTTTAAATCGTTCCACGTGACTTGATAACCTCACCGTTTGCTACTTGCGTGACAAATGGCCGTCCAAAGTCGGCACCGGTTGCCCATTGGTCTCGTCGGTTTATGTGTAGTCTTTTGTGTTTGATGTTTACATGTCGTGTGTCTCTTTTCCGTCTCGTGCTGTACTCGTCTTTTGTGTTTCTACATCGGGTGTTTTGGTGTTTTGCTGTTGATGCTGCAGCGGGGTCTTGTTGGAGATCTCCTCCCTTCTTTATCGTTTAAAAGTGTATTACTTACTTCTTTCCAGCTCTGTCGCATGAAAGAAGCTTCGTTTTGGCCCATTTATCGATTTGACATCATAAATATTATTTTGCTATTTCGAAAACTTTTCATTCCATTCAAAACTATCATCGAAATTGAAGGAGGTTAACATCTTAGCACCATCCCTGCAATGCTATTTTGAACATATACTTTATTTGGATATGCTACTGAATCGACCCTACTGGAAATGTGGAGTCATGCACTCTCTGTCAAGTAAATATACAAATCTAAATTCAAAAAATAAAAGAGGGCGCTACTGAGTTGAATTTTGGTGGCACCGCTGGAAGCATCATTTATGAGAATTTGATATTCGAAACACGTGTCTGATGCAGGAAATTTTCTTCATGAAGGTTTAGAAAAGGAACACTTCCGTATAATGTATTTATTATTTATTATATTATATAGATAAAGGAGATCCTGACGACAATCTCAATAGCACTCACAATAGAGCACCAAATTTAGCATCGAAAGACCTCTAGCAAGCTAGAGGTGGGACCGTGTACCCTGGAGGACTATGCGTCCCCTGATTGAGTAGCCGCGACGGACGTCGATGTTCACGCTCGAAAATAAAAACAATATCTACAAAACACTGTCTGAGGTTAAGTCTATATAGAGAGTGCTATGACGACTATTTTAGGGGAAAACATTCAAAACACTTACCGTCAAAGACCTCGCGGGTTTGACAGTAAGTGACAGTAAAGAAGAAAATGTTTATATCTGTTGCCTGCAATAAGTGTATCACCGAAAACTGCCAATTGATTTACTTGCATAGAGGGTATTAACGCGCACAGATCGACTGAAAGTCGATGCACGTGCAATGATTGTATGTTGATCTACGCCAAGTTGGTTTCTGTCGATCTATGCACAGTGAATATTTTCGATCTACACGCAGTGACTTTCAGTCGATCTACTCGCAGTAATTGTAAGTCGAACTACAAGCATAAGTGTACGTTATCTACGCGCAGTGTTTTTTTTATCTACGTTCAGAAGTGTACGTCAATCAATGCACAGAAAATATAAGTAGATCTACATGCAGTAAATATCAGTCGATCTACGTGTAATGATATCAGTCGATCTACGTGCATTTATATTAGTCGATCTACGTGCAATGAATGTTAGTCGATCTACGTGCAGTGAATGTTAGTCGATCTACGCTCAGTAAATGTTAGTTTATCTATTTGCACTGTCGAATTAGACGGAAGTGATCCAACTCTATACCTTCTTGAAGAAATTTATTATGCACCAGACACGCGTTCGGATATTTTAATGATGAATGATTTTGTTCTGTATACAGTGACTATACATAAACCAATCGGCGCCAACCTAGAACGGTCATCTGCCATGTCAGTATCAAATGTTGTGGTTATCCGGGTTTTGTGCCCACCACTTTTGCACTTTTCATGTTACCGATAGATTTCAATGAACGCACAAATGCAGTGTAAAATAACTTTCTTAATGTAATTTCTTCCTTTTTGTTTCAGTACTAAAAACGTGAGTAAATGTGGGAAATATAAAAACTATGAGAAACCTCTGAAAAAACAGCCAAAAGAGAATCTCACCATGGCATATTCCGCCATGCAGCCAGCCCAGCATATTCCTCATCAGCAACAATATCAATATCAACAACAACAACAGCAGCAACGCCCCATGTCCACAGTACCTTCAACCGCCCGACACCCCCAGGCAGAAATGCTCTACTCTGACATTTAGTAAAATAGATAGTCTTGATACAATGACTGTGATTTGAAACGTTACACTAATGCTATTAATCTAAGTGATATTTTATCTTGACCTGGACACTCAGTAAGAACAATTCAATGTTATTCGAGGAAGAATATTCAATAATTAACATCTTCATTTGGAGATACTTTTAAATATAAGGGCAGAAATCATAAGATAAATATGACAAATGAGAAATTACCGTTCATCATCAAGTTAAACTTATTACTTAGTTTGTGTTTGTACATATAATGGAATTAAATCAATTACCAAGTTTATACAATGTTTATCAAAACTCGGAGAGAAAGGCGTTTTTCTTTTACAATTATGAATCTCAGTCTTATGGAAAAGTGCTGATCTTTGTTTATAAACGTACCAGAGAAGAAGTATCAATCATAGTTCTGCAGCCTGTTTCAAAGGTATTTTTTTTGGGGGGGGGGGGGGGGGGTTCGTAACTTTTGATCGCTTAGTACTTCTTAAAAACTAAACATCGCGATGTTTTGTTTCTGAATTCATATTTAGTATGCAGAAATGAAATTAGAAAGCACGCTCTAATATATAAATCAAAAGTATTTTAAGCCTTGATCATCATTGACGTGGACACTCAGTAAGAACAATTCAATATTATTCGAGGAAGAATATTCAATAACTAACATCTTCATTTGAAGATACTTTTAAATATAAGGGCAGAAATCATAAGATAGCTATGTCAAATGAGAAATTACCGTTTATCATCAAGTTAAACTGATTGCTTAGTTTGTGTTTGTACATATAATGAAATTAAATTAATCACCAAGTTATACAATGTTTATCAAAACTCGGAGAGCAAAGCGTTTTTATTTTACAATTATGTATGTATGTAAATGTAAACGTCTTCAAATTGAATAGCATAATTTAAGAACAGATAAATTGGCAACGTGGACCAGACATGCACGCTTCGGGTACTTAGCCCTCATCCCAGTCTTATGGAAAAGTGCTGATCTTTGTCTATAAGCCAACATACCAGAGAAGAAGTATCAATCGTAGTTCTGCAGCCTGTTTCACTGAGATACTTCAGATTTTTTTTTGGAGGGGGGGGGGGGGTTCGTTACTTTTGATCGCTTAGTACTTCTTAAAAACTAAACATCGCGATGTTTTGTTTCTGAATTCATATTTAGTATGCAGAAATGAAATTAGAAAGCACGCTCTAATATATAAACTAAAAAGTATTTTAAGCCTTTATTTGATCATCAAATCTACGAAAATTCCTGAAAGTTTTCGTAAGAAAATTGAGGCATGACTTGGTGCCCCGGAGGAGTATATGAGCGTACTCTGGCTGCATGAAGCATCCGCCGCGCATTCCAAATAGAAACGAGTCAAATCTGGAAATGTCCAAATGGTAAAAGACGGTAAAGTTGTACTCAAGAACCGATTTGCTTTCTCTTTAAATGAAAAGATACAGATTGGAGGACTAACACTAAGGTGATGGCTACTCAGTAGATTTTATAGCAGAGTTCAAGATAAAACGTTTTATGCATAATTGCATTAAGATGTGATCATACTTAAAAGTATTTCGTTGCAAATTAATTAAATCTTCCAGAAAAAAAATATTTGTAACTTGACAATTGTTTGTATACAACTGTTTATACGCTAAGGTGAATTACTGAATGGTCTACACAATAGGGGGAGGGGTTTATAAAAAGCCACCTTACGCAACAAACATTCTTTATAGATTTACATTTTCTGGTCTGACAAGTTTATAATTACAGAAATGAATTCTTACTGAAATGAAAATAAGTATCACTTTGTACTTGCTATGAATCAAGATAATATCTATCACTTTTTCTGTATTTTGATTAAGAAACCACGTGATGCCCTTATATGGTATTGTGAATAAACCAACTAAATAAAATGTTTAGATGCATTGTACATATCTCTATCATCATGACACATAATGTCCATATCTAACGTATGTTACATAAGAACAGGTAAGATAGTTTCTTCTTTTATAGGTTTTGGCTTTATTATTATATTATGATCAGTGTTTATGAGCTTAAATTAGAAAGTTCTGTTGTTTTATAAGTGATATTTCGTCTGCTTTAGACTTTTTTCAGTCCATTAATCCCTACACTAGAATAACAGCATGTCAAAATTATTATGATCCATTGTTTTCTTTCAACATTATTTTTTTATTCGAACCGATATGTAAGACCATCATTACAATCGATTTTAAACAAGTACAGTACATATTAAATGATATGACATTGATTTTAAACAAGTACAGTACATCTTAAATGATATGACATTGGAGGTCAAAATACGAGTCCTTCGCAGTGAACATTTCATCATCTGTTGCTAAAGGTTTCATGTGGACTAGTTGGTATTTTGAAAGCTGTCAAAGAAATGGTCTCATGGTCAATTTTAATCGTTTTTTAATAGTCTAAGTTCGAAGTCACGCTTGTACATTAATATTTACATTCAATTTTCAATATGATGTCATTGTTACAGTCTTAACCCAAATTTAAATCCATGGAAACCTAACTTCAAAGACGTTAACCCTAACCCTAATCCATGGACACCTAACTCACAGACGTTAGCACTTATGTAAAAAGTCATACTTTATTGCATCGAGATACATTTTAAAGACGTCATATTGGTAATATCGAATCACTATTTAGCTCTCTGACAGAATAAATCTGAAAAAGAAGAAGATGGGTAAATGTAAAGGATTGAGGGTATTTATGTAGTAAAAGTTATTCATATTCTATTGTGAGTGATGTTGAGATTATCTTCAGGATCTTCTTTAACTCATTTGTGTCACACTTATGCCCTTTGCCGTGTGGAGCTCGTAAAAAAATTCCCAGCGAGGGATTTGACAGTAAGTATTTTGAATATATTTCCCTGACATTGTCGCCATAGCACTTTCTATATAGACATAACATCAGACAGTGCATGAAGTTTATATACTTTTTTCATTTTCGTGCTTAAACATCGACGGCGGGTGCGGCTAGCTAACAGGGGATGCTTACTCCTCCCGGGCACCTGGTCCCACCTCTAGCTTGCTAGGGGTCCGTCGATGCTTATTTTGTGCTCTATTGTGAGTGCTGTTGAGATTATCGTCAGGATCTTCTTTAACTCATATCTCATTAATAATAAAACAAGATATCAGTTTTAGTATATATTGTCAATATACAATATACAGTGCTTTAATTTCCTCTTGCCAAAACTTTGTTTCGGGTTTATTCAGAAGCGTTTTAAAGTAAAATAAATATGGCCAAAAATCGTTGGAGGGTAGGCGCAAGGAGCTTTATTCTAAAGACTGAATAAAAAATGTGCAGAAACCCATCTAAGAACAGAGCTATGCAATATATTTCATATATCTTTTCATCTTCAAGAATAAATCACGTTTTATTTGATGATTGCAGCTAGCACTTCTAGAAACATGATTTAGAACCGAGGTTTGACATTCAAAATGAAAATATCCAAAACACGTGTCTATTACAACAGAATTGGTACAATAGAAGATATATTTCAATATTGACAAATTAAAAATGAAAATATTGATTTCTTTGTTTCGAATTAGGGATAAGAAGTTTGGATTTGAGTCAGTAGCAGGCATAAACTGTATTATTTTATAGTCGCAATTTTATCTTTCCCGCGATGCAAGTTTAGGAATAAATAAATTTTGTCTATGCATTCAAAAGGGGTATGATAGAAAAATGATAGAAAATGATAGAAAAATGATAGAAAGATTTTTGTATTAAGGAATATGTATCATTTAAGATTTGTTTTTGTCTTTTGATAATTTGAAATTTTGTACTGTTTTAATATATACTAAAATAAGAATTATTTTGAAAAGGGTAATTTTTTGTAGTTATTTCACCTTAATGAAAAAAATTGAAAAAAAATTGATGGCAAGATAACATAGTGGTAAAGTTATGATATTTCAATGAAATGTGATTATTTATATATTATATTTTTTAATAAATATGTTACCAATCGATATTTGATGCCCCATCCTTCTATGGAAAAATTTGCATAAAGTGAATTTTTCAGTAAAGTTCAATATTAATTCTAAGGACCCATATCTCTTGATATATCTTTTTGTCTAAATAACTAAATGGTCGAACACATTTATCTAATAATTACATCATAACTATGCTAGCATTTCAGAGGTCCAATTTCCATAAATGTGTGCTCTAATTACTTATCATTACCGATTGAATACCTTAAACAGGTTATGCTTGTATATCATTCAAATATAATTAATATCTCTTTTTGAATTAAATGCTCTAATGAGAATTATTTCTTTGCAGTGATGCGGAGAACTTGGCGTTTTTGTTGTCCGACGATAAGAACTTTAAGATTATATAGCCTAAATTGAACGGCATCAGCAAATGAATTGCGCGCTGTATATGACGTGAATTTTGATTTAATTTATATGCCTATCGTCTTTAAAGGAGAAAAATTAACAGTTAAAAGTTCACACATTAAAGACAACCTTTTGGATATATATTACCAATAATGTATACATGCACCAGACACTCAAGTAATACTATTAACAATATTCAATAAGAGAAACTCCAAATTAAATTTCTGGAGATTTTCAAGTTCTTCTCGTGTTCTTTTGCAGTTGTGGAGAAGTTAAGCGTTTAAACTTGTTTGTAGTGATTGGATGTTTAAAATGAAATAATTACTACTTCCCAGCTCTGTCGCTTGACAGAAGCTTTGGTTTGACCCTTTATTAATTCTACATTTTATTTGTCATGCTATTTTAGGAACTTGTCATTTTATTCAAAACTATTATTGAAAAAGGAGGTTTCTTGTACCATTCCTCCAATGAAATGCTTTTATTTAACTATGCTACTGAATCGACCCAAGAAAATGTTTGGAGCTACGCACTCTTTGCAAAATGCATCAATTGAAATTAAAAAAAAATATGCCTAGAGTGTGCTTCTAAATATATATGCCTATGTTTGAATGTAAACGTCTTCAAATTGAATAGCATCATTTAAGAACAAATAAATTGGCAACGTGGACCAGACATGCACGTTTCGGGTACTTAACCCTAACCCTGAATATCACTTCGGCATTAATTAAGTACAACTAAGGATACGAAGAAAATTTCAAACCAGTTTTATATGCTCCAGACACGTGTTTTGGATACTAAATCCTCATCAGTGATGCTTCCATCCAAAGTGTTTTTGACGGTCAAAATTCATTTTAGTAGCGCCTCTAATTATATTTTTTGAAAATAAATTTGTGCATTTACAGTGAGTGCGCGGCGCGGATTCACTATCCACAACACGTGTGTGATGAAAAAAAAATTGGTTTGACAGAATAAGCATCGAAATTGTGTTAGAATCATCGAAAGCCTTTTATACCGTCGACAAAATCCTTCACTAAACGGACACTTGGCTTAGTACTGGACCAATCTACAGCCTTTGCAAGCGCATTCATAAGAATTGCACTGTGACTGACTGTGAAAACAGGACTCCATGACGGGTCCTGTCCAAACATCTTTAGAGAAGACATCAGTCCTCTCTGAATGTCAGTCGGACTCCTTATTTCATTATATGCATGGGCTCGCCACAGCCTGCAGAGCACGGACTGTATTGCGTATACATTCTGATTTTTATATCCATTTACATATCCATCGGTGTGCTTCTGCGTCATGCCTCTGATTGTTTGTTCATCTTACTGTGAGAAGGTTATTTTACACCACCATTGTGCGTTCTTCGAGACCTCTGGGTAATCGGAAAAGTGCCTGGGTTATGCGCACGTAATCCAGGATAACCACATCGTCTATTACTGATGTGGCAGATGTCCGTCCTAAGTCGGCACCGATTGCCCATTGGTCTGGTTGGTTTATGTATAGTCATTTGTATTTGCTGTTTCTGTGTGATTTGGCGTTCCTTGTACCGTTTGCGTCTCTTTCTGTGCGTGTCTGCTTTGTATTTTACAATGGGTGTTTTGGGGTTTTGCTGTTGGTGCTGCAACTAGGTGTCGTTGGAAATTCCCTCATTGCTTTTGAAGTTGCCATCCAGAAGTTAAAAAGTAGAGTTTGAACAATTCCATATTATATAGAATGCAATCTGCTGTTGTCAATTTGATTTTTTTTCTTACTATGATTGTGAATACTTAACAGAGGATGTTGAAAACTTCTTCAATGTTGAATTTTAGTTTCACTCATTTATTTGGTGATCGCGAGCATGAGGGACATCAAGTCTTTGGAAGGGTACATTCAATTAAGGGATTATCTACAATAACAATCGTTTTCAGTTCGTTCAATGTTGACGTTGGTATCCTTTTTCATATTCTTTCTTCTTAAATTTTGCGCTCTTGAAGACTTTGCATGCATGAAATGAACACAACATAACCTTAAAATGATCTTTTTAGTATAGAACATGTCACAAGACGACGATGATTTCCCTACCTGTATTGTACTGGCGATTGCTTGTCTAGTGATCACAATGGTCACGCTAGTTATAGCTGCCCATTATTGGTAAGTTTTGACAGGAAGGATTTAAGTATTTTGAAATCTATTTTCAAATCATAAAAATAATGAAATTCTAGAATTGAATAAGCTTAAAAGCTTAAAAGATTGTTCATCATAAGAGGTAGGGCTACGAAGTCCTTAAAACGGCCCTGCAATTTTCCTTAAAACTAAACTTAATGATGAATACTTGATACATCGTATAAATTATAATGAATGTTTCCCGCTTTTAATGAAAGGAACATATCACCAACCGAATCACCATACGGAGTCTTCAAATGACGCCATTTTCACGTTATTGACAAAACATGGTCAGAAATGATCGATGTGTCTTTGGTGCCGAATTCCGATGTGGCCACATGCGTCGCGAAGCATTAAACTTTTATGAAAAGAAGATGATTATAGTGATTCATTTCATTTGAATTTTTTCATGTTTCTCGATGCATGTGGCCACTGTTAATTTAAATGAAACATGTAGATTTTACTGCAATTTCACAGAAATTTGCCTATTTTGGGGTTTTCAAAGGGCTTAAAGCTACTGATAAATGCATTATTTACAAAATCTCAGCACATCATTTAAAAAAGAACTTTACAAGTATCAAATCACACAAAATATTCAATGAAACCAAATTTTAAGAAACAAGGCCGTTTTAGGGCTTCGTGGCCCTACCCCTTTATGAATGCGAAGAAAAGTCTATGATTTGCTCTTCAACTTTTTATATTATTAGTTGCATAGGATTGTGTAAGTGTAGACGCTCCCGAAAGTATGAAAGACCATTAAAAAAACGTCAGGAGCGAGTTGATGCGACCTACACTGGGCTTCAGAGGACGCCAAATACACATGGCCAAGTAAACAGTCCACAAACGTCAAATCTCCATGCCGGGGATAGTTACCCTATGTCACGCCGCGCTGATAGACTCTCACCTCAAATGGACAGGAGACGCAGTTTGCAGAGCAGTCAAATGAATAATTATGTTTTTACCGTATGAATGATTGTTATATAATTACTTCATAATAACCTTTAAGTTATTTTGATTTATTTCAAAGAGTGAATTTTTTTTAATGTGAAATGATTTCAAAAAGTGAAACTTATTCATAGGTAAATGGTGGAGCAATTCCGTATATATGTGAAAACAAGACAACATTCAGACTAATTTTTAACGAATGAATATGAACGAGAAGGAGGTTATCACCAATGACATTAATTTTCTTATTTATTGTATCATTAATTGAAATTGAGTAGCGAATATCATCAATCAATTAATTTTTTTCTGTTATCACATATACTTCCAGGTTTCGCAGGTGATATTTAACTTTATATATTTGTAAATGAGATTGTGAGTGAATGTCAAATACAAGCTATAAAACAAATGTCATAATAAATAAGAATACAAACAATCTCAACGCATAGAAAGAAACAATACCGTACATCATATAATGTATACCGTACATCATATAATGTAAAGACGTTTAACATTATACCATACCGTACATCATATAATGTAAAGACGTTTAACATTATACCATACCGTACATCATATAATGTAAAGACGTTTAACATTATACCATACCGTACATCATATAATGTAAAAGACGTTTAACATTATACCATACCGTACATCATATAATGTAAAGACGTTTAACATTATACCATACCGTACATCATATAATGTAAAGTTCTGTCCGCGGAAAGTAGGCGCTGCCTGCTTGCCGGACGTCACTGTCACTTTAGCATTTCAATAGAAAGGTCGATCGAGGTTATTGTTTCTTATTCTGATTTTACGTAAGGTTCTTAATTTCAATATATTTCAACATTGGATCGTCCAAAAATGTTCACAGTCAAAACGTTGGTAGCTTACAAATTTATGTATGAGAAGAAGAAAGACGGGAATTTCCAACAAGACCCGGTTGCACTACTAACCATATATATAAAAAAACACCCTGAGTTAAAATACAGAGAGGACTTGTACAGCAAGTGACAAAGGGGACAAGGATCACTAAACACGACATAAAACATCAAACAGCAAATACTAAAAAAAAAAACAAAAAAAAAAAAAAAAAAAAAAACAAAAAAACGAAACAATAGGCAATCAGTGTCGGCTTAGGACGGTATCTTCCAAATAGCAAATGTTGTACATGTACTTAACCGGATTACATTATGCATGTGCATAATCCTTCCACTTTTCTGGTTACCCAGGTGTAGAAAACGCACAATGGTAGTGTAAAATAACATCCTCATTGTCAGAGGACAACACAGACAAGACAGCAAAACGCAGTGCTAACACTTCAGGAGTCCGACTGACGATGTACAATGCGTCATCTTATCAAGATCCCCGTAAATAAGCATCAAAGAACTACCAGTTACATGTATTAAATCACAAAGTCGGAGAGTTTATGCTAAGTCTCATCAAAATTTTCTTTAAATTTCTAAAAAGTGGGCCTTGCAGCATCATATCCCCTCCATCCTGCTACGTCTTTCGGTACGCTTTTTCGACATAGTAACTTTCATACTTTTTTGGCATATACATTGTTTAGAATTGAGGATCACTGACGAGGGTTAAGTACCCGGAACGTGCATGTCTGGTCCATGCTGCCAATTTGTCTGTTCTTTAATGATGCTATTCAATTTGAAGACGTTTAACATTCATACCACTTTGTAAGTGTCACTACTGGTGGACCAGGAGTCCCCGGGGGCATATGTAGCCAAGTTCGATGACATTCGGATGATCGTTTCTTCAACGCATTCTAAAATTTCTGTTATAATTTTTTTTTAATTTCTAAAAATTCGGTCCTGCAGCATCAAATCCCACCCACCCTGCTACGTCTTTCGGTACGCTTTTTCGACATAGTAACTTTCATACTTTTTGGGCATATTACATTGTTTAGAATTGAGGATCACTGACGAGGGTTAAGTACCCGAAACGTGCATGTCTGGTCCATGCTGACAATTTATCTGTTCTTAAAATGATGCAATTCAATTTGAAGACGTTTAACATCACTAAAAGTTCCATTGGAACGGTTGCGAACCTAGGAATGAATAACATTCCGAAATGAAAAGATAAAGTCGCAATGATCACAAGGGAACTAGTGGTAACAGGTAATACCACCGGGTTACCAGACGACGACGGCCTGTATAGGGAACAAGGGACAGCACGTTAAACCACCAGGATACATGTACCAGACCTTTATAGGGAACAAGGGATAGTACATAGAACCACCAGGTAACCAAACGATGGCGTCCCTTATAGGGAACAAGGGTCATCACGTAAAACCACCAGGTGACCAGACGACGGCGGCCTATATAGTAGATAAATAATAGATATTTAAGGAAAAATGTGTATGCATTCTCTCTCTCTGGGCTTAAACACAGTGTTTCTTCATCAGCACTTTTACCATAATCTATGGTCTCTTTTGAAGTATTTGTTGCACATTTCGATATATGTTTAACGAGAAGTATATTGCCTCCTGTACTACAATTGATATTTCGTTGATGTATCTTGAATGATACTGCACATACAATGCGCCATAACCAATTCTTTCGACAAAGTGTTGTCCCATCTGTTCGATACATTTTGCGTCGATGATTTTATGGTGAGACATAGGGTTAGGGTGTGCCCTGTAGCATCATATACCACCCATCCTGCTACGATTTTTGGTACGTTTTTGGACATAATATTTTTCACACTCTTTAGCCATATTTCATTATTTAGATTGAGGATCAATGACGAGGGTTAAGTACTCGAAACGTGCATGTCTGGTCCATGCAGCAAATTTATCTGTTCTGAAATGAACTTATAAAATTTGAAGACGTTTAACATAGCACCCAATCGAAATATGTACGAAAAATAAAATGTATTTTAGAGGTGCGTTTTATTCACTGACGTTGGCTGAAATACAATTACTCAAAGACAATGAACAATTCCGATTAATAATTGTGTCCCTTTAAAATGGAAAAACCCTTTTAGGAATTACTAATGGAGGAATAATTAATCAAGCTCGGTAGGTATATGTTTTAGTCGAATTACGATTTAAAGAGGCATTATATACTGAGCAAACAGTAAAATATCCTTATCTTGAAAGGCTGTCTCAAATACAGATGAAACATATCATTCCTCTTAATAGTAAAATGTATTTAATAAACGCTAGGCTGCTTTCATTGAACGGCTAAGGACTCGAATGCACTGATGCATGTCAAAGCACGGAGTTTTCTTTTTGTAAGGGTAATTGCAAAACTTGTTACAATCTTAGCACCATCGCTCCAATACTATTTTGAACATAGATTTTATTTGGATATGCTATTGAATAGACCTTAAAGTAAATTTGGAGCGGCGCACTTTCTGTAAAATAAATGCAGGAATTTAAATTCTGTGTTTTTTGCATGGGTGTTTTGGGATTTTGCTGTGGGTGCTGCAACCTAGTGTTGTTGGAGATCCCCTCCTTTCCTTTAAATTCTAAAAATAACACCAGAGCGCGCTATTGAAATTAATTTTGGCTGCTTAGGAAAAGCACGTTGAATGGAAGCATCACTGATGAGAATATAATATTCAAAATACGTGTCTGTGCATGAAAATTGGTTTGAAATTTTCTTCAAGAAAGTATAGAGTTTGAACCCTTCCACATTATTGCAACACTTTGTTCTGTTAGACTGCTTTCAAAGGAAAAGGGATAAATAAATAAGAACGGTTTCTCAAACACAAACCGAGAATAGAACATCTGAAATCTATTCCATGGTAACCCGGAAAATTATAGAAGATTATAAATCAAAAGAATCATGCGAAAAAGCCACCGAAAGGCCATAAATGGTCATGCACAATGCAAATGACTCTACATACATCGAAGGATAACCCGATACAGTTAATAGACGACTTCCATATGTTTATTCTATTCGAATAGGAAATTTTCGGTCAAGAAGCAGTCGAACAAGTATAAGCCATTTACTTTTTTAAATGTTGATGACGTAAACCGGGGATTTAGTTTATCGGTAGCATTAGAGAATCGGAAAAATGAATAAATATTGTTGACCTCAAAAAGTAGGTTTTTTGGAAATCGGGGGGGGGGGGGGGGTTCTGCCAATACAGGGGCTTTATTGAACAAGTGGGTATTAACATTTTTTCTCAGTATATTTCCATTAATTCTCTTATGCTCAATGATCTCTTGTAAACTAAAGGTGTGTACTATGTGTTTAAGAAGATTTCATATTTCACTTATCACTGATCACTAACAGATTAGCAGAGTCAGTGCTGTCATGAGTTCACTACTTAAAAAACTATGTATATACTCATGTTACTAATGAATTTTCTCCATTTTCGATATTTCAAATATAATTGTGCTTCAAGACGACATGCAACATATATTCAGATTCAACTGAAAGCTGCACATTACGAGGAATGAATACCACATCAGTAAAATGGGAATAGTGCTAAATTCAAAGAATTATCAATAGTTACTCTATTGAATTATATAAATCGTTTATTGGGCAACATACGAAGCATTCTAATTTCAAGTGGAAACTACAATGTGCTAAATTGATATAATGTATCATACGTTGAGCATCACCTCAGATAATTGCAAATCTTACCATACGTTTACTGTGCAGTAATAGCAATGCAAGAATTTTGAAGACAAATGACACAAACTCCAAAAGAGACAAAGGTTAATGTCGCCAACAAGTCAAGGATCAATTTTTAGAGACTTTAGAAAATCAGATCTGATATACATTAACTTCTCAAATGAAGAGTTTGTTCTCGGCTTTTAATATTTTCATCAGCTATATGAGTTAGAATTTTCTTTTATATTGATTTGTGTCACAAAAACAGATTTCTTTCTCAATAGTTAGAGATTGCGTTTCTATGAATGATGTTGACTTTCAGAATATTCATTTACTGGAAATATTTGCGAAAGTCTGCCTATGGTGTTTTTATTTCAGAATTAATGCGCTTTGTATGAGCATATACTGTGTGAAAAATCTTCTTGTTGAGGAAAAAGAGACTCGCCAGTATGAGTAACCTGCTTACTCAAGGTTACTAAGTGGAACGGATTATGATGTCACTGAAGAAGTTCTATGATCGCAACAAAGTACTTATTGCAAATTTAGACATATGCCTATGAAGGATTATTCAGAACAATCTTGAGTACGACATTTCCAATTACTGGATTTGACACTTTTCTATTTGGCATTCCGCGACGTTCACTCCTCCCAGGCACCTGGTTCGGCCTCTATTCGGGGGTTTGCAATTGCCTTGTTAATTGAATTTACACAATTATGCAATATTTCCCTGGATCTTTAACTCATGAGCTACGATTGGTATTTCCTTCTCTTTTCTTCATCTGGTATATTCTATACCAATCCCAAATGAGTTAAAGAAGATCCTGACGATAATATCAACTGCACTCACAATAGAGCACCAAATTGAGCATCGACGGACCCCTAGCAAGCTAGAAGTGGGACCAGGTGCCCGGGAGGAGTGAACGAGTGCCCAAGTTATCTTAAATAGCTAGATTTAAAAAAAAATGTTTTAAAATATTGTTGAACAGGAAAATACAATATCCTACTCAATGGCTAAATTTTCTGTTGTTTGAATTTGATGCACTTGGGCTCATCCGAGGCAGCGGACCCTGTCCTTTATCGACCAGCGGGCTCCCAAATAGGTGCACTCCGTACGGCGGCTTCGCCTATCATACCAAGCAGGCCGCTCATACCGCTACGCCGCGGTGACAACCCGCCGTACGGAGTTTATCGACTTTAAATTTTCTGTTTTATCAACAGAAAATTAAAAATATTTAATGGGAAAAAGCTATCTAAACGATTCTAAACAATATTCATATAAATATATATATATGCTTTCTGTTTATATGTATTTCAGTACTGCATTACCCTAGGGCGATCCACCCATTAGTACATAGGTAAATCCCGAAAGCCGTCGACTACCGAGTGGTCACGAGTCCGATACGATAGACCCTTGCCATCAAAACTTCATTTTTGTGAAGTCGAGATGTTGTAGTGGATAGCGTGCCGGACTCGTGATTGCCAGGCGGAAGGTGCCGTAGGTAGTGGGTTCGAATCCCTGGCAGGGAAGAATAGATAAATAGGGTACCTTGTTATAAACATGATTTCCTTGTGCTTTGTATATGTTTATTTCATGTATGTATAGTCATCTGACTATCCAAGGTCAATCGTACTAATTGGGTGTTAATGTACTGTTTCTTTTGTGCTTTCTGTTTATATGTATTTCAGTACTGCATTACCCTAGGGCGATCCACCTATTAGTACATAGGTAAATTCCGAAAGCCGTCGACTACCGAGTGATCACGAGTCCGATACGATAGACCCTTGCCATCAAAACTTCATTTTTTGTGAAGTCGAGATGGTGTAGTGGATAGCGTGTCGGACTCGTGATTGCCAGGCGGAAGGTGCCGTAGGTAGTGGGTTCGAATCCCTGGCAGGGAAGAATAGGTAAATAGGGTACCTTGTTATATACATGATTTTCTTGTTCTTTGTATATATATATATATATATATATAGAGAGAGAGAGAGAGAGAGAGAGAGAGAGAATGAGAGAGAGAGAGAGAGAGACAGTACAAAAGAGGTGAAAACAACCACGTTCACTATTCAGACAATGTCTGATCAGCCTCAGGAGACGCTGACTCTACCTAGGCACCTGGTCTCATCCCTCGCGGGGTCTGCTTTGGTTCATGAATTGAGAATATTACCTACCTGGGTACTAGTTATAGCCTTTCGAGCTTTAGTATAGTACAGGTTCTGACTAGCATGAGAGTGCATGTATGCATTTTTTTATGTACTTATGTCCGAACGGAATGAGGGACGTACTGTCCCTTGTTCCGTCTGGATACAAGTACAAATTCGTGTATCCAGAGGGCTCAAGGGATGTACTGTCCCTTCCGTTGGGTTTAAACACGTTTAGTGTCGTGGTCGCTTGTACCTTTTTTTGTGCTTATATATATATATATATATATATATATATATATATATATATATATAAATATTTCCCTTTCTCTTTCTTCCCACATCATTGTATTTCGGTAAACCACATTTCCCTGTATCGTGAAAAGAAATTTTGTTGACGGAATGCAAAAGATGTTTCACAATAATCCTTTCCTCTAGATCGAAGCATAGAATGTTAAATCAATTTTATGCCACATACGAACACCGATCTTCTTCCTCCTTGTATTATGTTATGCTCAATGTTACGCTTGATTATTGATCGATTTGATTTTACTGT
Organism: Pinctada imbricata; assembly: GCA_033119305.1. Taxonomy (NCBI): domain Eukaryota; kingdom Metazoa; phylum Mollusca; class Bivalvia; order Pterioida; family Pteriidae; genus Pinctada; species Pinctada imbricata. Next base: position 4,746,641 of record VSWD01000003.1, on the reverse strand, counting down.
TCTTGTGTTTAATTTTTGAAACCCAAGGTCATATTGCAAAAATCTCATTCAAAACAAAAACAAATTTTTATTTATAAAACAATTGTTAAAGTCTTCAAATTCATTAGCATCAGTTTCGAGCAGATAAATGTACAGCATGGACCAGACATGCACGTTTCGGGTACTTAGCCCTCGTCAGTGATCCTCAATCTAAACAATGTAATATGGCCAAAATCTGTGAAAATTATGTCCTAAATATACTGAAATACGTAGCAAGATGGCTGGGACCCAGGTATCAGAAATTTGAGAAAATTTTGTAAACAGAAATTTTCAAATGCGTTTGAAGAAACAACCAATCGAAAGTGATCGAGCTTGGCTACATGTGCCCTCGGGGACTCCTGGTCCACCAGCATTGACACTCACCAAGTGGTACAAATGTTTAACGTCTTCAAATTTATAAGCAACATTTTAGAGCAGATAAATTTACAGCATGGACCAGACATGCACGTTTCGGGTACTTAACCCTCGTCAGTGATCCTCAATCTAAAGAATATAATATGGCCAAAATCTGTGAAAATTATGTCCTCAATAAAGTCGTAGCAAGATGGCTAGGATATGATGCTACAGGACCCAGGTTGTAGAGTAAAACATTCTTACGAGAAATGTAAAAACCAGGCGAGCCGACGAAGACAATAACACAGTTTATTAAAATCACGAAGCGCAATGGGTTGTTTTGGTGTTTTGCTTTTGGTACTGCAACCAAGTGTTGTTGGATATATCCAGAGTCCATTGCAATGTAGCGCTGTAAAACACTCCGCGCTAATTTGAAAAGTTTGAATATATTCATATATCAAACGAACTGTGATACATGTATCTACTACAAGTCAAGTATCTTAGTAAGTAGGAAAAAGGGGAAGCTTAAGCAAGTACGACAAAATAGAAAGCTGAAAGATGATCTTCATTAGTCTTTACGACATAAAACAAGAAATTATCAAAGAAAAAAATCATAAAATGTCGTAAATCGTTTTTCTAACATTTTTCGAGTAATTGAAATAATTACCGTCCCTCTGCACAAAGTTAACCGTAGGTTTGACCTAATTTGTTCGTTTTATTACTGAATATACCTAGATTATCCATTTTTTCTCCTAAATCTTAAATTTCATGCAAATATTAAACTTAATGTATTTTTAGTTAAATATTTAAAATGATGTAGTCTACAATATGGGCTTTTAATTCCTTCTTTTTGTGTAGGGTAAATTCAGAAGCGTATCTAAGTGAAAACCAATAATCGTTGGAGGCTAGGCGCAAGGAGCTTAATTCTAAATATGACCCACCTAGGATGACAGGAAATTTGAAATATATTTCAATGCAGTGCGTAAACACTGAAACTAGGTAAGCGATATCCTCGGGGACTTACAGTCCACCAGCAGCGAGACCAGCCTAGTGGTTGAAATTGTCAAAATTGAAATATATGTTCTATAGTACCAATTTTATTGTACTAGACACGCGTTTCGGATATTAAATCCTCGTCAGTAGTACTTTGTGTCACAACAGTTTGAATAACGCCAGGGTTAATTTTCCTGGCGCCATCTACAATATTACACTATGCATCACTTTCCGGTCACAAAATTAAAAATTTTAATATATAGTTGGTTTGTGCTGGAATCAAGTCATATAGTTGGTTTGTGCTGGAATCAAGTCATATAGTTGGTTTGTGCTGGAATCAAGTCATATAGTTGGTTTGTGCTGGAATCAAGTCCTGTTGGAGAAACCTTACTTTCTTTTTAACATTTTGGACACTTACTCTACAATCCCACAATCTTAATTGAAAGAAAGACTCGCAAAACCTATAAGTAATGCGATAACAAGCAAGAATGGCAATCGCAAATACAAATTTATTGTTGTTAACTATTTAAAGAAGATCCTGACGATAATCTCAACACCACTCACAATAGAGCACCAACTTAAGCATTGAAGGACCCCTTGCAAGCTAGAGGTGGGACCTGGTGCATCCTCTGTTGGCTAGCCATACCCGCACGAAATTGAAAACAATAAAAAAAACTATGACAAAACATTATTTGTAAAAGAAAAGTCCGATTCTGAAAATAAGTAAACTGAAAAAGATATTATTCAGATGTTAAACTTCTTGATCGACAACAATGTTGTGGTGTTTGGAGGAAAGGTCTTCCAACAAATTATCCGAATTCCAGTGGGGACCAATAATGCCCCACTCCTTGCCGACAGTTTTCATTACTCGTACGAAGCTGAATTCATTCAATCTTTGTATCTGAAGGGAAAAAAGACTTAGCTTCTGACTTTATCTTCACTTACAGATATATAAACGCTGTGATGTCCATCAATCGAAGGGGGATCTCCAATAACACCAGTATCTCCAAAAATCAAATATCAATAATCCAAAAATCGCAGAATACCTTAGCAGAATCTATCCGTCGGAGCTTGAAGTCAAAGAAACTACAGAGAAAAATAATTCAGCATTCTATTTGGACTTCAGTTTCAGCATCACAAACTTTCCTTTTCTGTGTAGCAACACCCCTTCATCGCCTGCTTATGGAGTCTTCATATCCAAATCGATACGTTGTACAAGTAGCAAATATACAGATTTGTTCTGAGAGCTAGGTGTTTTTCAGATAAGACTCTCAATCAGGGATACGTTTGTGATTGACTAAAATCGTCACCGAGGAAGTTCTACGGTCGATACGGGGAACTCGTAATATTTCTGCCGAGTGTTTCATGCAAGCTGGAGATGCTGACTCATCCTGGGCACCTGGTCTCACTCCTAAACTTTGAGTTCGCTTCTTTTCATGTGATGGAGGTTTTTGTTTGTTTGCTTTGGTTCCTGTTTTATCCTGATTTTGTATGCCTTCGGTTTGCTGATTTCCTGAATTATCAGTTTTGTTCTATGTATTGGGATATGGTCATTGTCCATATTTGTCATTCAAGACATATGTCAACTATAATATCAATGTATTTGAAAAGAAAATATGTGAACACGAATGAGCAACACCGACCCACTTTGGCCTTTTTATCTCTGATAACTAAATGCGGAAAAACATTATTTCACTTATAATTTCTAAAAACAGCACAGCACTTTGATTTATGAGTAAGTACTTGTACTTCTATGATGATTTTGAGACATTTAAATAAAACATTAAGTCAAATTTGCTTTATCTCCGACTTTTGTTTCAGGTAAAATGTCATTGTCTCAAGAATTTACAGTTTGCCTGATTATTTCCCCGCTTTGTTTGGTTATTACTCTATTGACGCTGGCCATTACGCTGTATTTCAGGTAACGAGATAAATATCATATTCTTCTTTATAGCCCCCGTCTATTTCGGATAAAGATTTTTGTCAATAGGTTACTATATTAAATAGAAATATCAGTCTGTATATGCGAAGTTTTAAGTGATAAATCGTCCATGAAAAATATTTTTCATAACACGAGAGAAAATATACTCTAAAATAATATATACAAGTCTATGATACTTAATCAATTTTTAGCGGGTTATTGATAATGCATTGAAATTATGAAATGATAGAATAACTCTTCGTTCAAGTTTGTTTTTGAAACATTAGTTGCAGTAAAAGATGCAACTGTTCTGGGAAACGTAGATATGAGGAACCTCTTGCACGCAGAGAAAACATATCAACACTAGCATATACCGGTCTTGAACATAAATATGCGAGTCCACTATCACGAAGGACAGACACAACCGGGGCGGATTCAACAGACCTTGAACCAAGGTATGAAAAACCATTAGCAGCGGCTGATCCAAATCAAGCATATACAGACCTTGCACCTAGATATGAAAAACCATTAGAAGTGGTGGATCCAAAGCAAGCATACGCAGACCTTGCACCGAAATATGAAAAACCATTAGCAGCGGTGGATCCAAATCAAGCTTATGCAGACCTAACACCTAGATATGAAAAACCTTTGGAATTATCGGAAACAAGGATGGGAAAAAAATCAGCATATACGGAACTGAAAAAGGAAGGAGACGGCAAAACTATACCAAGGCAGCGGGTCCAGGCTGGAAACTTACATCCAGACTAGTTCATAGGATGAAATTATGAATATTTTTACAAATGCAAAATCTTCTTGACAATATCGTTTTTAAAAGGGGATGGATATGATCAGGAATGTTCGTAAATACAATTTCTAAAACATACAAACTTTGTCTCAAACTAAATATCAAAATTGATTTTCAAGTTTCCATGTCTATGACTTAGGCCAGAATATTTTTTAAGAAGCAATTTTCGAATTGTTTAATTTTATTTATTTTCTTTTATTATTGTTTTAGCTATTCCAGTAATCGTTAAGTCCCTTGACTATAGATAAAAACACGAATCAATATATACATTTTCAATCACATTATAGTTTCTAGGTGAATTTTAAAAGTATAATCTAATTATTAAAAAGTCTGTTATTAATTTTCTCCAATTTATTTGATGAATTAAATTGCACAAAATACTTTCTGTTTGTGCATTTCTTTGGAAGAAATAAGCACTAACAATAAATTTGTGTTTTTGAAAAGGCGTAATGTTAGTCTTGCTCTTTGTTCTTTACAATAATCATATTTGCTGCAATTATTGAAACAGATAAGGAAAAAGTTGTCTAGCTTCATTTTGCCCTCTCCGTTCCTATCTTTTATTTCATCTGTATAATTAGACAAAGGGGGAACAAAGTATCCATAACACATACTAGTACATATTTGAAATATAGAGGAAGGAAAAATTATATATTTGTATTTGTATGAGAGTACATTTCCTTCTTTAACGCTCTCTATGGAACATTATTTCCTCCAATACGTCCATAATAAGGAAATAAGTGACATTTCACGGATATAATAAACATAACAGTTCTTCCTCTCTTTACTTCAACAATTACATGTATACAATTATACAGGCTCAGGTCAAGAGGCTCTCATTGGTTCGAGATCTGATCACAAGTATCAAAGTATACACTAAAGTCCACTCGAAATGAACGAGGAGATCAACAATGGCAATATGCTGTACTTAAACTACATGAAGAAACGTGATAAATGTTATGGTGATCTAAACACTTACAGGAACAAAATATAAAAGAGAAAATCAGAGTAAATATTCTGTCTGTATCATGATGTAACATACTGTGTTTTCTTCAAACGACATCTACAAAGACATGAGATTGCTTTCATTTTAACAAAATAGGAAAATCTATCATTCTTAAAAATACGACAAAAAACCTAACCTATACCAATTTGTAACTTGCTGACCCTTCTTTTGGTTATTCTCTTATATTTTAATTTCGGGTTTCCTGTTTGACTTTCATTCCCTGATAAATTTATCAGCAAAACTGTAAAATAAAAACCGAAAATTTTACAGAGTAAAGGATCGTAACTCTTGTTGAATTCATATCGATATCTAAAAGTATAAGTAATAGTGTTTGTATGTGATCCTCAAACTCACCTATTTGCACTCTTGTTGGAGTTCATATTACTTTATTCTGATTATGATGAACTTAAGCTAAGTTGAAAACCATAAATAAAAAGACCATCTTCATATTACATTGTATATTACAGATGGATACATATAAGATAAATATTACTGATATATGGGTTAGTTTTAAAATCCGAGAGTATGAAAAAAAAAACCAAAGCAAATCTTCTGTCATCTCCTCACTGACCGCTGTAGGTTTAACATCTGTTATCGCAGTCTGATCTGGTCCGTTGTTTCAATTATACTATGTCAATATTTGAATAACAGATTGAATCGGATAATGTTAGGGTACCTCGTCAGGATAATGTTAGGGTATCTCGTCAGGATAATGTTAGGGTATCTCGTCAGGATAATGTTAGGGTATCTCGTCAGGATAATGTTAGGGTATCTCGTCAGGATAATGTTAGGGTACCTCGTCAGGATAATGTTAGGGTGCCTCGTCAGGATAATGTTAGGGTATCTCGTCAGGATAATGTTAGGGTACCTCTTCAGGATAATGTTAGGGTATCTCATCAGGATAATGCTAGGGTACCTCGTCAGGATAATGTTAGGGTACCTCGTCAGGATAATGTTAGGGTACCTCGTCAGGATAATTTCAGGGTACCTCGTCAGGATAATGTAAGGGTACCTCGTCAGGATAATGTTAGGGTACCTCGTCAGGATAATGTAAGGGTACCTCGTCAGGATAATGATAGGGTACCTCGTCAGCATAATGTTAGGGTACCTCGTCAGCATAATGTTAGGGTACCTCGTCAGGATAATGTTAGGGTACCTCGTCAGGATAATGTAAGGGTACCTCGTCAGGATAATGTTAGGGTACCTCGTCAGGATAATGTTAGGGTACCTCGTCAGGATAATGTTAGGGTACCTCGTCAGGATAATGTTAGGGTACCTCGTCAGCATAATGTTGGGGTACCTCGTCAGCATAATGTTAGGGTACCTCGTCAGCATAATGTTAGGGTACCTCGTCAGCATAATGTTAGGGTACCTCGTCAGGATAAGGTAAGGGCACCTCGTCAGGATAAGGTTAGGGTACCTCGTCAGGATAATGTCAGGGTACCTCGTCAGGATAATGTTAGGGTACCTCGTCAGGATAATATCAGGGTACCTCGTCAGGATAATGTTAGGGTACCTCGTCAGGATAATGTTAGGGTACCTCGACAGGATAATGTTAGGGTACCTCGTCAGGATAATGTTAGGGTACCTCGTCAGGATAATGTTAGGGTACCTCGTCAGGATAATGTTAGGGTACCTCGACAGGATAATGTTAGGGTACCTCGTCAGGATAATGTCAGGGTACCTCGTCAGGATAATGACAGGGTACCTTGTCAGGATAATGTTAGGGTACCTCGTCAGGATAATGTTAGGCACCTTGTCAGCATAATGAATATAGCCTGTATATATTTAATGTCACACCCGGCTCGCGTTTCTAGGAATATCACCATCATCAAAACAGGTATATCACGCTTACCAAGCCTACGTCATTCAGGTATGCAAATTAAAAACCGCCCAGTTGAGAAACCCGGTCTTTAATTCTACATAGCGGGCAGTGAGGAAATCAGAATTTACCCGTTCCCTGATATCGCCCCCATTTGTCTTTAACCGTATAGCGGTCAGTCAGGAAATGAGAATTTACCCGTTCCCTGATATCGCCCCCATTTGTCTTTAACCGTATAGCGGTCAGTCAGGAAATGACATATTTTAGAGGCATGTTGGAGGCTATAATAGAAGATAGGTACATTTCTGAAATTGTGTCAATTCCTCACTGACCAATGTAGGACTAACATCTATAATATAAATTTGGTCCGTTGTATCTTTTATACCCATCTTAAAATTTGATGGACAGCTTAAGACGGATAATGAAGCTTACATATCGATATATCTCGAAAGCCTTACAATAATTACTTCTTTCCAGCTCTGTCGCCTTAGAGAAGTTTTGTTTCGGGACTTTATCAATTAGAAACCGCATATTTACTGTTTTGCTATTTCGGAGACTTGTCATTTCATCCAGTAATGTCATCAAAATTGTTGGAGGTTAGTATTTTAGTGTCATTCCTCCGGTGTTGTTTAAGTCATGGGGTTTTTTTTTTACTGTCCTACTGCATCGATCCTACAGAAAATTTGAAGCAGCGTACTCTCTACAAAGTCAATGCAAAAACAGAACCAAATATACAACCAGAGGGCACTTCTAAAATGAGTTTTGGCTGTGTCTGAGGATCACTTTGGCTGGAGGCGTCGCTGATGGGGTTTGCTGTCAGAAACGCGTACCTGTTGCATTTAGGTTGTTTTGAGGTTTTTTTCGGCAGGGTAAAGACTTGGTACACTTCTGTTGTAACTAGGCCTGCAACTCTAAGAACTTCACTTGCGTAGACGCCGCTATCGCCAAAGCATGTATATACCGCCTATGTCACTCACGTGTGAATAATAATGAGCATCCTGTTGAAAAAAGAATTCGGCCTCTAACTTTCATCTAGGATTTAAGCGCGGGGTATTGAAACTTATCTTCAAAAGAAATAGAAAAGAGGGAATCACCAAGAAGTCTTTGTTGTGGAACCCTTAGCAAAACATTTAACGAAATTGCAAAGAAAACAAGTACAATATCAAGTCAAAAGGGACAAGGAAAACGTACAAGACATCAAAACATAAAACACAAAAGACAACACATAAACAAACAAGATGTAAAGCCAAGCGGTACCGACTTAGGACGGCCACCTGCCACTTAAGCAGCAAAATATTGTAGCTCTCCGGATTATGTTTGCATAACCATCCCATCCAGTTAGCCAGTGATTTTGATTATAAAAAGAGAGGAGGGTATCGCCAACAAAACTCAGTTGCAGCACCTACAGCAAAACATCCGATGCAAAAACACGGAGCAAACATTCTCAGAAATTGACACAAAAAGGGACAAGGAACGCCAACTCTCACCATAGAAACATGAACTCAAAAGACCACACATAAACCAAGGAGACAAATGGTAACCAGTGACGACTTAAGACAGCCATGTACCTCGTCAGCATAATGTTAGGGTACCTCGTCAGCATAATGTTAGGGTACCTCGTCAGCATAATGTCAGGGTACCTCGTCAGCATAATGTAAGGGTACCTCGTCAGGATAATGTTAGGGTACCTCGTCAGCATAATGTCAGGGTATCTCGTCAGCATAATGTCAGGGTACCTCGTCAGGATTATGTTAGGGCACCTCGTCAGGATAATGTTAGGGTAACTCGTCAGGATTATGTTAGGGTACCTCGTCAGGATAATGTCAGGGTACCTCGTCAGAATTATGTTAGGGTACCTCGTCAGCATAATGTCAGGGTACCTCGTCAGCATAATGTCAGGGTACCTCGTCAGCATAATGTAAGGGTACCTCGTCAGGATAATGTTAGGGTACCTCGTCAGCATAATGTCAGGGTACCTCGTCAGCATAATGTCAGGGTACCTCGTCAGGATAATGTCAGGGTACCTCGTCAGGATAATGTTAGGGTACCTCGTCAGGATAATGTTAGGGTACCTTGTCAGGAAAATGTTAGGGTACCTCGTCAGCATAATGAATATAGCCTGTATATATTTAATGTCACACCCGGCTCGCGATTCTAGGAATATCACCATCATCAAAACAGGTATATCACGCTTTCCAAGCCTACGTCATTCAGGTATGCAAATTAATGACCGCCCAGTTGAGAAACCCGGTCTTTAATTCTATATAGCGGGCAGTGAGGAAATGAGAATTTACCCGTTCCCTGATATCGCCCCCATTTGTCTTTAACCGTATAGCGGTCAGTCAGGAAATGACATACTTTAGAGACATGTTGGAGGCTATAATAGAAGATAGGTACATTTCTGAAATTTTGTCAATTCCTCAATGACCAATGTAGGAATAACATCTTTAATTTAAATTTGGTCCGTTTTATCTTTTATACCCATCTCAAATTTTGATGGACAGCTTAAGACGGATAATGAAGCTTACCTATCGATATATCTTGAAAGCCTTACAATAATTACTTCTTTCCAGCTCTGTCGCCTGAGAGAAGTTTTGTTTCGGGACTTTATCAATTTGAAACCGCACATCTACTGTTTTGTTATTTCGGAGACTTGTTATTTCAAACAGTAATGTCATCAAAATTGGTGGAGGTTAGTATTTTAGTGTCATCCCTCCGGTGTTGTTTAAGTCATGGTTTTTTTTTTACTGTGCTACTGAATCGACCCTACAGGAAATTTGAAGCAGCGTACTCTCTATAAAGTCAATGCAAAAACAGAACCAAATATACAACCAGACAGCACTTCTAAAATGAGTTTTGGCTGTGTCTGAGGATCACTTTGGCTGGAGGCGTCGCTGATGGGGTTTGCTGTCAGAAACGCGTACCTGTTGCATTTAGGTTGTTTTGAGGTTTTCTTCGGGAGGGTAAAGACTTGGTACACTTCTGTTGTAACTAGACCTGCAACTCTAAGAACTTCACTTGCGTAGACGCCGCTATCGCCAGAGCATGTGTATACCGCCTATGTCAATCAAGTGTGAATAGTAATGACCATCCGGTTGAAAAAAAATCGGCCTCTAACTTTCATCTAGGATTTAAGCGCGGGGTATTGAAACTTATCTTCAAAAGTAATAGAAAAGAGGGAATCACCAAGAAGTCTTTGTTGTGGAACCCTTAGCAAAACATTTAACGAAATTGCAAAGAAAACAAGTACAATATCAAGTCAAAAGGGACAAGGAAAACGTACAAGACACCAAAACATAAAACACAAAAGACAACACATAAAAAAACAAGATGAAAAGCCAAGCGGTACCGACTTAGGACGGCCACCTGCCACTTAAGCAGCAAAATATTGTAGCGGATTATGTTTCCATAACCATCCCATCCAGTTAGCCAGTGATTTTGATAATAAAAAAAAGGAGGGCATCGCCAACAAAACTCAGTTGCAGCACCTACAGCAAAACATCCGATGCAAAAACACGGAGAAAACATCCTCAGAAATTGACACAAAAAGGGACAAGGAACGCCAACTCTCACCATAGAAACATGAACTCAAAAGACCACACATAAACCAACGAGACAAGTGGTAACCAGTGACGACTTAAGACAGCCATGTACCACGCAGGAAAAGGGAATTATCTCCAGCATGACCACCATGCATTCACCCAGCGAAACAAACCCACAAGAAAGTGACATATAAACGACATCATACAAACTTCAAATCGCAAAAAGACACAGCAAAATACACTAGAACATCTCACAAAACAATCGTAACAGACGTACAGTAACATAAAATATTGATGACAGCACATAAAAGGAAGGAGACCAATGTGCTCCCGGCGCCGACATAGGACGACCATCTACTTTTACCTAATGTGGTTATCCGGATTACGTGCGCACAACCCTCCCGCTTATCCGGATACATAGAGGTCTCCATAAACACACAATTTTTGTATTAACATAAAACTTCTCACTGTAAGGTTACATCACATACAAGATAGTTAAACGCAGCGGCCTCTTGTAACACATATTCTATGTAAATGGATCTAAAAAATTATATGGCATGCGTATTATAGTATGCCCTCTGCTGGCTGAAGCGAGCTCAAGACAAATCACCCGAGAAGTCTGACCGACTTTCAGATAGGACAGAGAATCAAGCCAAGTCTTCTCTGACGAGATTTCAACAAGGTCCATCATGGAGTCCCGTCGTAGTTGACCAGTATGCAACGTTGGAAAAGACGTTGGTACAAAACTGTAGATTGGTCCAGTACTATGCCCAGCGTTTTTGTGATGTCTGTAGAATCGCATCCTCGTTAAAGCAGGCGACTGACTATTTTCTTAAATTTTTGGTTGAAGTTTGATCTGCCTTTGATCCTTCTGATTTTGTTTATACAGTCACCGTAAAATGAAGGCAATGGAATTCCAATGATACATACCCTGATGCCGGAGTCGTCCTAAATTTTGAAAGAAGTACAGAATAGTTATAATTGTAGAATTTCCAAAAAGATTTTACTAGTTTATGATATCTTAATATTTGACTGATAAGATTTTTTGTAATTTGTATATTTTTGTCATGGAAGTCCGAACCATGTGAGCAAGCTTTAGCGTATCTGATGAGCTGAGAGATGTAAATGCCGTACGATGGCAATCATCGCCATCAAGCCAAGGAAAATTAATTATGTTGAAGCCAAAGTATTCTCTTTTGTCCTTTATCTTTGTTTGAATTTCTCTGTTATTACTTTTGATATCAAGATCCAAAAATGGTGTAGCTATATCATTTGTGTTTGCTTTGTACAATGATAACTGCAAGTAGCAAATGGTTTGGATATCCGGATTACTTGCGCAAAACCCTTCCACTTTTCCGATTACCCAGGGTTCTCGAAGAATGCTCAATTGTTGTCTGAAACACGTTTCAAACGAGATCAGTGAGTGTAGAGGGATGTTAAATTGATATTGACAAATGTTAAAAGTTTTCAAATGCAATTGCATCATTCAACAACGGATAAAATTGCTGTATGGACCATACGCGCACGTTTCGGGTACTTAACCCGTGTCAGTGTTCCTCAATCTAAACAATGTAATATAGCCAAATAGTGTGAAAGTAATTGTGTCCAAAAATGTACCGAAAGACGTATTAGGATGGGTTGGAAATGATGCTACAGGACCCACGTTTCAGAAGTTTTAAGAAATTTTGAAAACAGAAACTTGCAAATGCGTTGAAGAAACGATCAACTTCTGTTGATCGAACTTGGCCTGTTCCCTCGGAGACTCCTGGTCCACCAACAGTGACACTCACCAAGTGGTACAAATGTTAAATGTCTTCAAATTCAATAGCATCATTTAAGATCAGATAAATTTGCATAAACCAGTTAAGACCGGTAAACAGAAACCAATAATCATGGTTTACCGACATAGCATTTAGAACGTAGCAACATACACAATTAAACAAAATAATAAATCATTCTGCAGAGAGGAAAATGTGATTTGCATTAGATATAGTGTCCAGGGCGAGTAGGAATCTCCTGCTTACTAGTAATACTCTTCGCTTTATCCGTACAGAAAGATCATAATCGGTAATGGTGATTATTTGAGGTGTCATATGATATTCTCTCTTTAGGATGTGGAATAGTCTGGAATATAGCTACCTTAAAGAAGACTCGTTTATACAGGAAAAATCAGCTTCCTAAGAGGTACTATATATGTACTCAAGAAACTCTTACCTAAATGGTAGAGAGTTCTGCGCTCGTTATATCAGTGGTTTATCACATGATTTCCCTTGCGGATTTTGATGAGCTTGTCTCCTTTGTGTTGTTCTTTGTGTCAGTGTCCTATGCCGTGGTTGTATACGAGTTGTATACACCTTGAACAGTTTTCTTTGTAGCTATAGCGGCATTGTTTTGTTAAGACTTTTTTCTAGTTTTACTGTCACACACTTGTTAACTGAATGGCTCTTCGACGAAACAAGATATTTTTAAGACTCAATTATATTAGATTATATTAAATTCTTAACATGATAGCAGTTCAAAAGTAAAAGGAGAGGATCTCGGTTGCGGCTTAACCCGATAAACACAAATGCAAAAGCAGGGGATAGAAGCACAAGAGACACCCAAGGATGAAAAGATTAGACACTTATCACTAAAGACGACATCATGGACCTACCAAAAAAACTACACATAAACAAACGAGACCACTGACTAACCTGTGCTGACTTAAGACGTAATACTAGGTTAATAGAGAATAATCTCATCCGGATTACGTGTGAACAAATCTCCTTATCATTGGTCAACCACTGGTCTCAAAATTAGTAAAAGGAAGGATATTTGTTTTCGATATGTAAATACCCTAATTCAATTATCAATTGTTAAACGTCTTTAAATTCATTAGCATCATTTAAAAACAGATCAATTTACAGCATGGACCAGACATGCACGTTTCGGGTATTTAACTCTCGTCAGTGATAATCAATCTAAACAACGAAATATGGTAAAAGAAGGGAGGAGATCTCCAACAAAACCCCGTTGCAGCATCAACAGCAAAACACCAAAACACCCGATGCAACAACACAAAAGACGAGTACAGCACGAGACGGAAAAGAGACACACGACATGTAAACATCAAACACAAAAGACTACACATAAACCGACGAGACCAATGGGCAACCGGTGCCGACTTTGGACGGCCATCTGCCACGGAAGTAGCAGAAGGTATGGTTATCCTGATTACGTGCGCACAACCCTCTCACTTCTCCAATTACTCAGAGGTCTCAAAGAACGTACAATTGTGGTGTAAAACATCCTCCTCACTGTAAGATGACCTCACACAAACAAGACCGCGAAACGTAGAGGCCCCAGAAACACAAGTGAACATGTAAATGGATACAAAAAGAGGGTATGCGTAATACAGTCCGTAATACAAGATGACTGGGATATGATGCTACCGGACCCATTTTTCAGGAATTTTGGATTGCGTTTGAAGAAACGACCAACCGAAATAGATGGAACTTGTCTAAATGTGCCCTCGGGGACTCCTGGTCCATCAACAGTAACACTCACCAAGTGGTACAAATGTTAAACGTCTTCAAATTCATTAAATATCTTTATACCAAGCTAATTAGAATGTGAATAACTAGATACTAACGTTATGTTTGCGGACGGTAAATGCTGATTTTACAGTGCAAACATCCGTTTTTCTGGCGACGCGTTAAACACTCAGTTTGTGACCGTAAAATCAGCATTTACCGTCCGCAAACATAACGCCAGAAGCTAGTTATTTCCTAATTAAACGATAATACTGCGGTATACAAACTAGGTCCTCATCCAATTTACCATCAAAAAGTGTGTCCTGATAAAAAAAAGTACCGTTTTAAACTGACCATTGTCAAAGCGCATCGTCCGTCCTCTGTCTGTATACTCAAATCCTCTTCCAGGTTTGTGTTTTCCGCGATCATCACTCAAGGTACCCCTATAACTTTTTGTTTTTCGTGCCGATCGGTCAACAAATAACCTCTACTCTGATTGGCTGAAACGTTTTTTACACATCCCTTTAAACGCTGACTCTCCTCGGCCACCTGGTATCTCTTTGAAATGTTATTTATTCCGAGGTTCGCAACCGTTCCTATGGAAAATCTAATGATTTTGCCTTGCCTTCTCGACTTTGAGACTGAATAACTGATAGGTTTTTCTTTAATATTTTTTTTCAACCTCCGCAAAGAATTTCCCGAATTTTTATATCAATCAAGTACCCAAGGCCCTATATCAAATTGTATTTTTCATGCGGATCGGCCGACATATATATCCGTGGTAGGTTTATGTAAAGGCCATCCGGATAGCAAATGCGTTTGCTGTGCTTTTTACGGATGGCCATCTATAGTTGGCAGCGCATGCAATGATCTCACTCTCTATAATGCAATTTGTTTTGGTGTATCTAATTTGAATATTCGTTAGATCGTTTGTCGCTGTTTGTCGTCGATTATCGGTGTCCTTTATTTGCGGAAGCTTTTTAGACTGATGCCTTATTATCAGTAGCAGACGGTGTGGTTATCCTTGATTACGTGCACTGTTCCGTTTACCCAAAGGTCTCGAAGAACGTACAGTAGTGGTGTAAAACAGCCTCCTCACTGTTAGATAACCACACACAAACAAGACCGCAAAACGTAGGAGCCAAATCAACACAGATGAATATGTAAATGGATATAAAACGAGGACGTACGTAATACAGTCCATGCTCTGCCGGCTGCAACGAGCTCATGTATGTTATCACCCGAGGAGTCCGACTGAAATTCAGAGAAGACAGGTTGTCGGGGCTCTGTCCTCTCTAAAGGTTTGGACAAGGCCTGTCATGGAGTCCCATCATCACAGTCTGTCAGAGTTCAAGTCTTAAGAATACGCTGGTTAAAGACTGTAAATTGGCCTAGTGTCCTTCTTGTCACATTAGGATCATATGCACGGTATAAAAGGCGTTTGATGATTCTGACGCGCAGTTTCGATGGCTATGCTGTTTACCTTTGAACTTTGTTATTTTGTCAATTATGTCAACATTAAATGCAGGCTGTGAAATACCCAAAATAATATACTCTGTTGCTTGTATGGGTCCGAATTTCAAAAGAAGTTTACAATAATTTTTGTAAAATGTCAAGAAAGTCTTCACTAGTTTGTGAAAGTAAAGACCTTGACCTACAAGTGTCTTCGTAAGTTGTAAATTTCTGCTATGAAAATCCAAAACATCAGTACATGCTCTAGCATACCGAATGAGCTGTGAAATGTAGGAACATCACCGTCAAGCCAGGGAAAATTTACTAAGTTGAATGCAAAATCATCCCTTTTGTCATAAACACTTTTATGAATGACAAATTTGGATAATTGCCATATCCCTACATACAGCACATAATCGATGATTCAGAAAATCATTAACCGAGGGCATACAAAATCAGGATTAAACAGAAACCAACGCAAACAATCAAAAATCTCTCCATTACCAAATTTGATATTTAGGTCTTAAAACGGCGTTTTTGTGTTTGTAACGTTTGCCTTGCTAAGAGTCAATTCTTATGGATAAATAACATTTTTAAACTTTTGAAATACAGGATTGTTGGTGGTAAGAATATCATCCAGGTACCTAGGTACCAATGTAACATTTCACATTGTCATGTTTTCTTTGCTTTTGAAGATTTTGGATAAATTCTTTTTAATACGTGTATATAAATAGATCTGCAACAAGAGGTGCACAATTAGTACTCATAGGGATCAACTAAAGCCTGCTTGTAGAGATTCTCACCAAATCTTACATGAATGTTGTACAAGAGTAAGGACAAGGCAATCGGCAATACACAGGTCACTACATGATTTGTATTCTTTATCGGAAAAGAAATCCTTTGATTCAGATGTACAAATATAAGTTTTTCCCCCTCAATTAAAGCACCATTTGATGAGTTTTGACAAGTGATCATTAATTTTGTCGTAAGGAAGCGTGGTGTACATATTTGAAAAGTGGTATTAAGAAATCGTATTGGCTTGAAAATTTCTAGATTTCATTTTGTCATTCACATCCCCTGAATTTTTAATAGACTAAAATAAATTTTCATCATTCCTGCTTAGAACAGTTTCACAATATTTTGCTACGTGATCCTTTTTTGATGTAAGTGCTGACATCAGATTTCTAGACAAAATTGTAGTTGAGCAGTTGCTAGAATTAGCAATGTATCGAAATTTGTAAGGAGACTTGTGCAGATTTCGGTATGTAGTATATTGTAGGAAGATCTAATTTAGAAATAGGAATGTTGAATGAAGAAATTTCACTATTATGCACCTCAGATACAGATTACAGCCTCTAAACTTATTTATAGAGTTCCGTCTTTCAAACACTTATTATGGTCCTTTTATCTAGTTTCAATTGTGGTAATGATCCAACAGTACGTATATATTGAAATATGTTTGTCTTAAATTTAGATTGAAAGAGAGAAGGGGATCTCCAACAACACATGGATACAGTACCCACAGCAGAACACCAAAATATCCCATACAAAAACACAGAGTTGACATGTATAGCAAGAGACGCAAAGGGATAGGAACACAAAAACCCCCAAAGACACATCACGCAAAAAAGACCACACATAAACCAACTATTGAGAACACGAGAAATAATATGGTTATACATGTATGCGATATACATCACCCTTACCAACAAAACATAGAAGGAAACAGAAAAATATTACAACGCTATAAAATTTGAAATTAAACCGTAGAAGGTGCTATTTTGGTTCATATGATTTGAATCCAGGTGTCAGGTAAGTTTTGTAGGATTTTTAATATTTGGTTTTCTTAAGAAATCTAATTTTCACACAGATGATATGGGAATTGACTCAATGAACTTGATTGCACAAATAATGAAAAAGGCAAATAAGAGAATAGAAAATACAGAAAAGACTTCACATGAAACGTGACAGCCGACTATAGACTACCAACCGTCACTCAGAAAGAATTGACGCATTATGTACAATCGTGTTTATTGACCGTTATATCAATCAAATCGGCGATAGTAGAATACATCCGAATTTCAAAGGTGATGGAAAAGCGACATTTTGAACGAATTTATCATCCCTATATCAAAACGAGAGTGATGAAGCCGATACTGATTCATGCAGTTTTAGATTAAGGGAATATTAAAGACAATACAATAGTAAGTCGTCTGTCTGCAATCGATATAGTTATGCCTTGAGATAAGATGTTTTCTTCTCGTGTATTTTCTTTCTTTTTCAAATTTCTATTAATTGTTTTTGTCCATTCCAGTCCACATTAATTTTAAGTATCTTTATCCAAACACAATATAACGCTCAAATCAAAAGAAATAAGACTGTTACAACAGTTCAGCTCTGTTTTTGTTATTGAAGTCAATTTTCAATTTTCAGGTATATAAGTATGCTAACAGATTTGACATTATCAGCCAATGAATTTCTTTGCTTTATTTACAAACCAATCGAATTTCAGCATTGCTCATAGTACAATTTGTTCATAGCTGAACATGTTTGTACTGCCTGTGTATTTTTTAAAACAAGATACAAAATACATTCATTTTGACATTCCACGGAAGTTGGAATCCTTCGACATTATTTGTTTCTTGGGAAAACATTACAAAAACTGATACCGGATACTTGACGATGTGAGCACTCTTTGCAGTTAAGTGCGTTGTTTTTAAACAGGTTAGTAATAAATTAACTTTTTATAATCAATTGCTTTAAGTATATGGATGGTTAAAACTGCATGGAATGTTCCGTTCCCATGAAAATCTGCAGCATATCTTAACTTTGGTCTCGTCGGTTTATGTGTAGTCTTTTGTGTTTGATGTTTACATGTCGTGTGTCTCCGTCTTTTGTGTTTTTTTGCATCGGGTGTTTTGATGTTTTGCTGTTGATGCTGCAACGGGGTGTTGTTGGAGATCTCCTCCCTTCTTTCTTAAGACATGTCTATGTCAATATTATCAGAAGAACACAATCTTACTTGATCAAATTCACAATTCTACTTAAAAAAATTGTATTAATAACAAATAGTGGCTGTTTTTTTTTCATAAAACTTCAATGAATATCTTTGTTGAAGAATCTGTACTAGACAAAAATAAATATCGATATTCATTTGTGTTGCTTATATCCTAAATATATATTAGATAGAAGACTCCGGAAATTTTCATTCTTTAACAAGTAATTTCTAACTAAAGATAGAATGATAACTCTTCCTATTATTCTATATTCTTTGCGTACATTAAAGTCGGGATGACTATTTGATGTAGAGTCGAACAAAAGAAAACTATTTCTATAAATGTGACAAAATGTTTACGCAAATAATCAGCATTTTACCTCGAAAAAATAGTATCTAACTATGTGTTTTAATTATGAATATACTACTTATTAAGGAGTTTTAAAGATATTAGCCAAGTTCGATCAACTTCGGTTGATCGTCTGTCTATTCAACGCATTCGAAAATTTCTAAAAAGTGGGTCCTGTAGCATCATATCCCACCTATCCTGCTACTTTTTTCGGTACATTTTTAGACATAATAATTTTCATTCTTTAGCCATATTACAATGTTTAGATCGAGGATCACTGACGAGGGTTAAGTACCCGAAACGTGCATGTCTGGTCCATGCTGCAAATTGATCTGTTCTTAAATGATGCTTTTGAATTTGAAGACGTTTAACTTGTATTGAGATGATTATGTATTTCAAATATATCTTAAATAAGGCATTGTACAAACTGATTTTGCCTTTTTTCCAGTGATTTAACATTGAAGAACGTTTTATTTTCTCATACATTGAGCACTAAGCATATAACATTTAATGGACATAATTTTCTGAAGTACCGTTTCGAATTAAAAGCAGGGAGGAGATCTCCAACAAGACCCTGATGCAGCATCAACAGCAAAACACCAAAACACCCGATGCAAAAACACAAAAGACGAGTACAGCACGAGACGGAACAGAGACACACGACATGTAAACATCAAACGCAAAAAACTACATATAATCCGACGAGACCAATGGGCAACCGGTGCCGACTTTGGACGGCCATTTGTCACGGAAGTAGCAAATGGTGTGGTTATCTTGGATTACATGCGCAGAACCCTCTCACTTCTCCAATTACGCAGAGGTCTCGAAGAACGTACAACTGTTGTGTAAAACAATCTCCTCACTGTAAGATATCCTCACACAAACAAGACCGCGAAACGTAGAGGCCCCAGAATATGTAAATGGATATGAAAAGAGGGCATGCGTAATACAGTCCGTGCTCTGCCGGCTGTAGCGAGCTCATGTATGTAATCACCCGAGGAGTCCGACAGACATTCAGAGAGGACAGGTGGTCGGGGCCCTGTCTTCTCTAAAGAGGTTTTGAAGGGCCCGTCATGGAGTCCCGTCGTCACAGTCAGTCAGAGTGCAAGTCTCAAAGATGCGCTTGTACAAGACTGTAGATTGGTCAAGTACCAAGCCTAGTGTCCGTCTGGTGACATTAGAATCATATCCACGGTATAAAAGGCGTTTGATGATTCTGACGCATTTTCTACGGTTATGCCGCCTACCTTCGATCCTTCTAATTTTGTTTATCATATCACCATAAAAGACAGGTTGTGTAATACCCAAAGTAATGTACTCTGTTGCGTGTATAGATCTGGATTTTAAAAGAAGTTGACTGTAATTTTTGTAAAATGTCCAGAAAGTCTTAACTAGTTTATGAAAGCGGAAACCTTGACCGAAAAGTTTTTTGGTAATTTGTAAATTTCTACTGTGAAATTCCAAAATATCACTACATGCTCTAGCGTACCGGATGAGCTGTGATATGTAAATGCCGTATGACGGTTATCTTTGAACATCACCGATAAGCCAGGGGAAATTTACTATGTTGAATCCAAAATCATCCCTTTTGTCATATACACTTGTATGAATCTTTGGGTTTACCAATGCCATCAAACATTTTAGATTCGAAGATTGCATGATACAAAACAAAGTTTGTTTATATCTCAATTGATGCGTTATGCCAGAGCAAGTATCAAATACACAGATTTTGTTCATGGAGCTAGGATTCTTACAGCTTCTCAATCAAGGATACGTTTGTGACCGACTAACATCGTCCGAGAGGAAGTTCTACTGTCAATACTGGGAACTCATCATATACTATAATGTGCCATTGTCCAGAATGGTGCATGATTTTCTGTCTTAGATCATTTAAACCACCCAACCACAGAAGAATTTGCTTGTATCTTTCGAAATGGAAGTTACCAGATGTGACAATTCCACCGAACTGAAGCGACGGGTGTTCCATGCAAGCGTAAGATGCTGACTCTTCCTGGGCACTTGGTATCACTCCAATATTTGAAGCTCGCTTCTTTTCATGTGGTGGAGGTTTTTGTTTGTTTGCTTTGGTTTTTGTTTATCCTGATTTTGTATGCCTGATTGTCTGAATTCTCGATTTTGTACTGTATACGGAGATATGATCATTATCTATATTTTTCATAGATAACCAACTTAACTTAAAGACCTGTTGTCAATTTAGCTCCTCGTCAATCCATTATTTGATCTCCTCATCAATCCATTATTTGATCTCCTCATCAATCCATTATTTTATCTCCTCATCAATCCATTATTTTAACTTCTCATCAATACATCATTTTATCTCATCATCAATCCATTATTGTTTTATCTCCTCATCAATCCATTATTTAACTCCTCATCAATCCATTATTTTATCTCCTCATCAATCAATTATTTGATCTCCTAATCAATCCATTATTGTTTTATCTCCTCATCAATCAATTATTTGATCTCCTCATCAATCCATTATTTCATCTCCTCATCAATCCATTATTTTAACTCCTCATCAATACATTATTTTATCTCCTCATCAATCAATTATTGTGTGATCTCCTCCTCAATCCATTATTTGATCTCCTCCTCAATCCATTATTTGATCTCCTCATCAATCCATTATTTTATCTCCTCATCAATCCATTATTTGATCTCCTCATCAATCCATTATTTGATCTCCTCATCAATCCAATATTTTATCTTCTCATCAATCCATTATTTTATCACCTCATCAATCCATTATTACTTTATCTCCTCATCAATCCATAATTTTATCTCCTCATCAATCCATTATTTTATCTCCTCATCAATCAATTATCTTATCTCCTCATCAATCCATTATTTTAACTCCTCAACAATACATTATTTTATCTCCTCATCAATCCATTATTGTTTTATCTCCTCATCAATCCATTATTATTTTATCTCCTCATCAATCCATTATTTTATCTCCTCATCAATCCATTATTTTATCTCCTCATCAATCCATTATTTTATCTCCTCATCAATCCAAATTTCATCTCCTCATCAATCCATTATTTTATCTCCTCATCAATCCATTATTGTTTATCTCCTCATCAATCCATTATTTTATCTCCTCATCAATCCATTATTTTAACTCCTCATCAATCCATTATTTTATCTCCTCATCAATCCATTATTGTTTTATCTCCCCATCAATCCATTATTTTATCTCCTCATCAATACATTATTTTATCTCCTCGTCAATCCATTATTTGATCTCCTAATCAATCCATTATTTTATCTCCTTATCAATCCATTATTTTCATCCCCTCTATTTCGGCCTCGAGCATCACGTGTTAGTCATGAACTGCGAAATGTACATAATAATACAGAAGTGTTCCAAATCTATACCTTCTGGAAGAAAATTTCAAACCAATTTTCATGCATCAGACACGTGTTTCGAATATCAAATTCTCATCAGTGATGCTTCCATCCAAAGTGCTTTTCATCAGAAGCCCAAATTTATTTCACTAGCGCACTCTGGTTATATTTTTAGAATCTAAATTTCTGCATTTACTTTACAGAGAGTGCGCGGCTCCAAATTTTCTTTAAGGTCCATTCAGTAGCATATCAACACTGCAAGAAGAAATAAGTGTTTACATTAATAATACGGATGTGTTCCAACTCTATTTCAAACCAATTTTCATGCACCAGACTCGTGTTTCGAATAAGCCACAATAAATAACATACATTTCAATACTGATTATCTCAATTATTTGCGACACACCGGAAGACTGTTATTCGTTAAAACATTTCAACCAATAAATCTTGAAATTTTTAAATGAAAAATACCTCTTCACGATGAAAGTAATTAAAAGAATGTTTTTGAATTGATATTTTACTGATTCTAACATATAATTGTTAACAGTAAGAGTCATATGTCAGTCGAGACGCATTCAAATACATATGTATATAGAGAAACTTCAGAAGTAATAAAGATGAATATATAAACGTATGAATGATTTATTCCGTGACAGTTAACCACGTACGAATTCTAACTGTTCCAACCAATTGTAATGACTTCAGATAAGTACTGCACTAATAAACTTGATCTAATGTGTTTTTTTTCCAGATCGAGTTGTGGACTTACATTAACTGACAAACATCAAATTATTTCAAAAAGTATGGGATTTGCAGAAGATTTTCCCTTTTGTATTGTAATAGCAGTCTGCTGCTTGATTCTCACAACCATCAACCTTGTATTTGTTATCTATTTCAGGTAAATATGTTCTCATATATTTACATTTTTTCTCTAGTTTTATATGGCAAAATTCGACCTATCGCATTCTTAACATCAATTCTCTATAAGCACCAGAAATTTATCATAGGGGCCAGCCACGCTTTGTCACAGATCCTTACGGTTTTTATGCATATGATAGGCCATGATGAAAATATTTGAAAATGACGAAAATATTTCATATAATTAGCTGGTAGCCATGGAAACGGGATGTAAACGCTGAAAAAATGCAATTTTTAGCTTTTTGAAGCCTCACAGGATCTAATTAACACATTTTCTTCCAACTATGTGACTGAATCGTAATGTTTGATCCTAAGTCTTTGTGAGAAAACCATTAGATAACGGGGAATATTAAGAATACGGAGTTAGCATGGCAACAATTTTACCATTACTCGAAGATAGCAATTTTTCATTTTTAACTTAAATAAAGGTAAATGGAGAAGTTTTTATGAAGTTTAAAGTCAAAACTAATCAGATAGCAATAAACGAATTGTATTTTTTCTTGGTTGTCTAGGCAATATTGATGGAATCCAAGGAAATTGCTCTTTTTAGTTCAGATACCTTGATTCTGAAAACATGAAAAAACTATTAATTAATGATAAGCATTTAAAGGTTATCTTAATAGTTTATCAAAAATATTTTGCTCAATATTAAGAGAAATATTCCGTTGCTAAGGAAATATATAGAAGATTAAAGCTTCAAATTTGAAATAGGTTTGTTTGTTTCCTTGGATACGGCCATTTAAAATTGATATAATGGATTTAAACGTTTTCTATAAAAAAGAATTAAGCAACCTACTTTTATAAAAAAAAATTTCTTTGTAAAACAGCTTCCAATTTGATTTGACCAATTCCATATGGTCAAATTGCTTTGTGTGTTGTTAATAGTCTTTTATCTAAACAAAATCATCAATAATTTAGATTTCATATTCTTTATTTCAGTACATGTATTACACTGTAAATACGAAGAAACAAATTCAATGATAATCGGATCTAAATTACAGATTCTAAGTTCCTAACAACTAGTTGTTAAGATAGACTACACTCAGTCCTTCACACATGCCTAAGAGCTACATGTTAAAAGCATCACAATAAGATACTGTTTGTATCACTAACAACTGGTTGTTAAAATGGAAATGCTTCTTAATTATAAAACTACATAATTCGTTACCTTCTTGACAATCAGTTGTTAAAATTCAGAATCTTACAAGCAATATTTTCTTAACAACTGGTTGTTAAAATTTTTGACTAAATTTAGAATCCAACAAGGAGTACTAAATTCCTAACAACTGGTTGTTAACAATCCTCTCTTGACAAATGTTTGTTAGGATAAAAACGCTCAATGACTTCAATTTCATACTTTGCATTTACAGTATGAATTTTACTTATTTAGTATGTTAATTAGTAGATAAGCAAGGACATTTATAAAACAAATACAAATAATTCCTAATAGCATTTTGTTAAGATATGTAGCTCTATCAATATTAAATTATTATCTCTAATGTCAGTAACAACTTGTCGTTCAGATGTGAGTGATCTTAATTTTCGAATTATTGTTCTTAGGAACTCTTGGATACCTTTGCAATATGTTTGAATATCCCGGTAAGTTTGATGCAAAATGGTAAAACATCGAACCGTAATAATTACTAGACAACTTTTTAACAGTGAGATGAAAATCAAGGTATGCACAAAAAAGTTACACATTAACGGCCATCGTTCACAATTGTCGTTTAACTGTACATTTACATATACAGCATGGATGACATCTGTTTTATTTTAATATGAAATATATTCTGAATCCCTTCTCCTTACTTTATTCTGTCCAAAGCAAGTGTCTTGTATAATACATTCCAGAAGCAAATGTTTCCATTCCTCATTATGATGTCGTGCCATTGTCCTCACACATACGGTTTTTTAATGGTTCTTGGCATCCATTTAATATATGCCATTTTGCTCATTTTAGCTCTTTTAATGTTCGTCTGCTTAGTGTCTTCTATTTGGGCCTCTATCATTACTGCTGAGACATAATTTGTTGAATTCCTAGTATATAAATCACGAATATCATTGATGTATATATTGATCCATTATTCTTTGGAACCACTAATTTGGTAGTCCGGGTGTTTGTACTTTGACTCCATCCTTCTTGCCTTCAATTAGGTTAACACAAGATAAAATCATCCTTGATTAGTTGATACATCAAGTAAACTTGCTTGAAACGTGTAAAAATCAAAGTACTCGATAAGGCACGGTGTTTAATTCATTTTCAAAAGGTGTTTTCAATACTCCATTGTCCTGAAGACGTTTGCAAGAATTTTAAGTGCTCTGCAGATGTATTCCATTATCCTCTCTACAGTTGTTCTTTTCCTGAAAAAATTACAGAAAATTGTGTTACTATGTGGTTGTCAATAAATATTTACCACTATCTTCTTGCTTTGTTATCGTGCACGCTTATTACACTAAATGAAATTCTCATTGTCTAAAGATAATAAGAGTGTAAAGAAGTATAATGTAAGTATTGACCATCCTACACCTAAAAATAGCAATATAAGGAATGCTTGTGATGCCTGCGAAGAGGCTTATTCTTGAAAGCGGATAAAATTATTGGTATAAGTAGAACAGTCTTGTCAAATGAAATTCATTTATGTGAAATATCATACCTATTAATTACAAATTAAAAGATATGGTCAATCTCAAATTTTCAGGAAAGAGTGTCAGTCATCTAGGTCAAGGTCGTTACGTAAAAAGTTCGGTAACAAAGCGAAGTTATCATAAGAAATCAAGGTGTGACATATTGAAGCCCTATCACTTACCAATAAATAGATATCTATGTCAAGGTCACTAGGTCATATATATTATTACTTTTTTGAAAAGAAGATCAATTATGTAGGTCGAGGTCGCTTGGTCCAAAATTATGGTATGTGTAGAAAGATCTTGTCACAAGAAATACACAAGTGAAATATCAAAGCCCTATCACTTACCAATCAAAAGATATACCAAATCTTAACTTTATATTAGATTTTAAAGAGTGGCTCCAATCAGCCACTTACCTCAACTCATTTAGACCCGACACTAATTTGGTGTTTCGGCGATGTGATACGTGCGAGGTTAATTATGAATATACTAAGTTTCTTTGTATTTCAAACAATATATCTTTTAATATATTGCAAATCCGCCATCGTCAGGAGTCCATTTGCATAATAATTTAATTTTTGCAGAAGTGAGCATATCGCTCAAGTTTTTTGCCTGCGGTACGCAATGATTGGCATGTTTGAAAAGACATTCTTACAATGTGTGAAAATTGTCACCCGGCACCACGTATGCGACAATTAGTCCAGTCAAAGTAATATTGAACCTTGAACTAATTGCAACACAAACTTTTTGTATTTTATGTGTTTTAATATGATAGAGTAAATATGAAATTAAAGAGTCTACCAAAAATATTGGCGTGGAACACATTGATATCCACCCTCAAAGTTTCGTTATTTTTAAATACACTTCGGTGCTTCCATACAACATGATAAAACGAAATCCGGATATCGTACTCATATAATAATGTCTGTTTTCTGTACCTGATTTCTATGAATTATTTAATTTTAGATGTGAAAATTTTCTTGACACATAATGCGTGTGGATAATTTGCTCCTTATTGGTATTTTATCTTAATAAACAAGCTTGTATTCATTTGCATTTAGTATGACAAACGTACTTCCGGTGACGACATGACTACTCGAATACAATTTTCTAATAATAATTTATGTGGACGCTTAGTTCGTAATGCATTAAAAACAAAGAAATTGTATAAAACATTTAGACAAAGAGTATTATGTGATATCTTATAGAGACAATTAAAAAATACCGGTTTAATATGCGCCATTGCAAGTTTAAAAAGTACGTGTAAGGTGGTCCGTCAGGGAAATAATTCTCATTCCATTACAAGAATACAATAAAGTTACTCTTATTGATAATGGCTTAAGGATGTTAATTATTTAATCGAATATATTTCATGAACAAATTATTTCTCTTAACACACAAAACTCGTAGCATATTGCATATACACAAATGGCTGAATACCGTTTCCAAATAAAAAAAAAGAAGAAGAAAAAGGTACAATATTCTTTAACGTCATTCTTATGAAGTGATTCAGAAAACCTCGCTTGTTCCATGGGTTGTCCGACGTATACTCTCCACTGTATGTGTAGGTATACATTGTACTACGAAAAAGTCTATTCTTATCCGCATTTAAATGCGTTTGAAAAAAAAAATGATGTATGGTGTATTGAAATATATGATGTATGGTGTATTGAAATTATGACAATCTATTGATCTGCTGGCTGTTAACATTGGAATAGATAGAAGTGCTCTACTTTCATAAGTCAGAATATAACTTTTTTTTATATAAAGATTCAATTCAGTTTACTTCTCTTCGAATAATATGCTCTTGAAATACGAACTACATATTCTGTGTTACACTGGCGTGAGTTACATGTTATATTCTTTGTTATTACGCTTTCGGGATTTGGGCACCTAAGAGTCCACAAATGATGGATATAATATAGGAATTTGTTGTGGATCAAATCGAAGAACTACTAGATCTATCTATACATCATAGATTAATGTGCAGTCCAGAGAGGTTATCGGACTCCCCCCCCCCCACCCTTGTGTTCAACATAACGTGGCCTTGTAATGAAATTTATAGTGTACGTATATTTGTCAGTATTTGAAAATGCGCTTGCCAGCTTTAAATACATGATCAATATGAAATATTACAGTCTTCCGAAACGTGTCCCCGATCACAAATTGTTTTCTTATCGAGACTAAAAAAAGGAAAACTGATTGTACATGCGCGACTAGTTTTTATTCGGACTTTGCGATCATGAAAAATCAACTATAATAACTTATAACTTATACGTGAGGTTATATTTAGGTTTTATTATAAAATTGTATAAGGTAACTACTACATGTTTGCGCTGACTTTCAAATGTCCTGACCCTACTTTCACAATTTCTATATCAGACTATGAAGAAACGCAGTATTTGCAAAAAAAAAAAAAAAAAAAAAAAAATCATATGATGTCACGTATATCTATATGACAATCGTGTGATGAATTAGATTTTTACGGTGTTTATTAATTTTCCAAATTTTATTGTCTATGATGGAGTGGAGAGGGTGCAAGGAAGCAAGAGTCTTCATATCGAGTCTCTTTTTTAAATAGTCCAAATGGCTTGTATTGCATATTTTGTTTTTCTTGTGATAACTCGGAGTCAATTCAAATACCGGTAGATATGGTATTTGTTATGAAAAAAATACATAATGTGCAATTTCATAAATAAATGGAGAAGTTCTGGAGAATAAACCAATAATTTCCCGGTAACTTAGTATTTTTTAATTTGTTTAACAAAATAAACATGTATTTCAATGCTTCAAAATAAACAGTTGAAGAATTTATGCTATTAAATGATAGCATGAAATGTCAGCGATTCCTTCAAGAAGATGACCTATTTCATACTGTTTCAGATGAATGAATTCTCAATGTGGAAGGAATGAAGATATGGGCTCTTTTTAAAAATCTTTACTTTGACTGTTTAAACATGCAGAAAGGGCGGATCTAGAGGGGGTTAAGGGGTCCTTAGGAGGGAGGGGTTCTTACACCTCCTCTGGACTTTGCATAAAAAAAAAGAAAAAAACCTCGCAGATTTTCCCCGTTTTTATGTTTTTATGAATCTATCTTTTTAATCATAGACAGGATCCCCTCCCCCGACGGGTTGCCCCCCCCCCCCCACTGGGAAAATCTAGATCTGCCCATGTATACATCGTGTATAAAGCAAGGCACGTGTACAGGGTTCTTGGGCATGAAATAGAGGTGAATTATGACGGAACACTTTTTTTATTGTTACCACCCTAGATCCACACATGAAAGTTGGCTTAAAATGATTTTTGGTTAAAAAAAGAAAATTATTCCATTTTCTCCATAACCATGTATGCAAAAATAAAGATGAAACAAAGAAATGCGTTTTAATTTTCTAAAAAAAAATCATACGATAATTGCACTTTATACACATCCTCAGGTTAGCTAAATAGGCCTATTCGGGTCTCAGGGTCTCAAAATTAAGAGGTTCTGTACGTGAAATGTTTGTTCGTGTACTTATATTTAATTTAAGAATAAAACAAAATGATACAAATGTACCTATTATAAATACATTAAGCCATTATGTGTGAAAGCTCTTTTTCCAGTTTTCAGAGATTTCATTACTAAATTTCGTCTTTTTCCCCCAAAATAATGCATAAAATACAGTTTTTCAAATCATCAGATCGCTTCATGGAACAACGTTTTTACGTTATTGAAAAATAGGAACTGGTTTGGTCCAATTTGGATGAGAAATAAATGAGTAAGATGAATTTTCCAGTTTTTCGCGATTTTTAGTTGGAATTTTCATATTTTCCGAAAAAATCCAATTTCCACGGGGTTGATTTTGGTAGACAATTTCTCCTGAGAAAGTCACTACATTAAGGTAATCAAATCAACAGAAAAAGTTTGTGTTGCAATTTGTTATAGGTTGGGCCCCTATATGCTGTACTTTGACTGGACTAAATATGAGGACGTGACACCTACCAGTGTTTCGGGCACTTTTAGGTCATTTACAAGGATAGTCACTCATCAGAGGTCCGTCCCAAAATTTAATCAATTAAAATTTTAGTTAATATGTGAATTTGCAACAAACATGTATTATTATGAATGTTGTCATATTGTTGCACTCAATGGTGTCTTGTTTGTTCAATGGCAAAGTAACTTTAATCACATCAAGTTGTCATAACCTGCAGACTTAAACTAGCGCAAAGTCAGGACAATAAAAGGTTAATAACTCCTTGGTGTGTGGCCACAAGGAGGTCGAGTTGATTGATTGTGTATTGTTGATTGAATCGGATAAAATGATTATGGTTTTTTGTTCAACAAATTATCTTGCTCTTCTTAGAATGTGTATATATATTCAAATTTGATCATAAATGAAAAAAATGTCACTCTAATAGTGACAGTATATGATGACGTCTGTGTACTGCTATGGTTTAGGCAGCTGGTGATAGTATATTAAACTCGCATCAATTTGATCTACTTGGAACTTCAGTTCAGAAAAAACGTGTGAAGCGCGCTTCCATGCACAAATCATATTGTTCAATTATGTTTTATATATTTATTTTTTTCCATATTTTTATGATACTCAAATATGTGCTACAGTTTTGTCATTTAATAGAGGTTTGGATTCATGCTGCATTATTTGTTTAACTAAGCAGTGTCATAATTACTTGGACACCAAGCATGATATTCGATGCAATACAGTCTGAGGAAATTTATGTCTGTCTGCTATTTGCTGCCGAGCGTGCGTCGAGGTCAATTTCTTGATTGCCCCACGTTGATTCTAGGTATCTAACAGTTCTATGAGATTTTTATTTCCTTCTAAGCAACTGTCGGTGGCTTCTGGAAAATCTTGCATAATTCTTCATTCTTTCTAATTATGCCCAACGTTTGCGTAATATTGTACCCAGTTTACGTACTCTTTAATTGAAGTGTGTTATAAATACAAGAGGTAGTTCTTGTTTTCTATTTTTGTCTTTTTTGTTTAAGTAGTTGATTTCTTAAATACTTTGCTGATTAACCTTGACCACAGATTATTTTATCGATCTCCACTCTATGATATCCGCGATTGTAAGAAAGTCTTTCCAAACATGCCAATCATTGCATACCGCAGGCATAAATATTTGAGCGATATGCTCATTTCACCAAAAATTAAATAACTATGCAAATGGACTCCTGTCGATGGCGGATTTGCAATATATTAAAATGTATTGTTTGAAATACAAAGAAAACTTTGCATATTCATAATTAACCTCGTACGTATCACACCGCCGAAACACTAAATTAGTGTTGGGTCTAATTAAGAGAGTTGAGGTACGTGGCTGATGGGAGCCACTCTTTAAAATCATGGTATGTGTAGAAAGGTTTTGTCACAAGGAAAACACAAGTGAAAAATCAAAGCCCTATCACTTACCAATCAAAAGAATACCGAATCTTAACCTTTTTTTTAAACGTAGGTCAAATATGTAGGTCAAGGTCAATAGGTGATAAATTATGGTACAAAATGTATTTGTAGAAAGGTCTTATTACAAGGAATACACATGTGAAATATCAACACCTTATCACATGCCAATCAAGAGATATAGCCAATCTATATTTTTTTTTATAGTAGGTCAAATATCTAAGTCAACGTTACAAGGTTAAAATCGTGTTATGTATGGAAAGGTCTTGTCACAAGGAATACGCATGTGAAATATCAAAGCCATTTCACTTACCAATCAAAAGTTACAGGCTGTGACACCAAAAGTGTGACAGACAGACAGACGGACGGACGTACGGACGGACAGACGGACAACGGACAAAGTGATCCCTAAACGTCGCTATGCTTCGCAGGCGACACGAAAACTATTAAAATGTCTAATTTTTCGTTACATCCCAAATATTCTCAAATTGCTGAAGATATGGTTAAAGTTATACCATATATAGTGGACAGAATGATTCTAATAAAGTCCCATCTCTGACCATTATCTTTGGCATATTAGCTTGAAGCCATACATATCAAATTTCCAATATTTCACTTTGACCTTATTACACAATAAAGATCCAGACTTGGTATATTTTCCATTAGAAATCTGGTCTAAAGATTTCATATTATCTACTTTAGTAAATACTATGTGCGGCCTTGAGTTTTGAACATCGAAGAGGAATACAATAAATATTACACATAAAGTAAATACATTTTGATGAATTTCTGTAAAAAAAACCTCTGGAGAGCATACAAGAACTTTAAGTATGTCATATCTGCAAACTTAAGTTTTGAATCAATACAAAAGGAACAGATCTATGAGGGGTTGGATAGAGCGAAAGGGAGGGGGAAGAAGGGGTGGGAGTAGTGAGGAGGAGAAAGAGATATAGTATGGAGGGTAACAGTGCATGTAACTAAAAGGGAAATAAATTAAATATAAATTGTCTTGCTCTTATGTATTCAATCACTGTTCACGTATATTTCTCGACTTGAAGAATTACCACCAAATTCACAATTATTTCCGTCAAGCTTCGCACGCCGCAGTTTTCAATAATCATATTTTCAAAAATGTTATGCTCCCTTTGCTCGACATTGAAAACAACAACACTTGTAAGGGACTATGAGTACTTTATACCTATCAAATTTCAACAAAATCCCTTCACTGTTCCTGGAGAAGGAGTCGAAAATTTGAAATGTTTACTTCGGACTGACGACAGTCGACGGACATTTTCTTTTGTACATCTACCAGTTATCCAGACAAGGAAGGTTTCTGTTTCAAAAAGAAAAGATAAGGGAAAATGTATAATGATTTTTAAGAGAACTATTTGCTTTTGTTTACTTCATCCAAATGATTTTGTATGTGTCAAATAAAACGCCAGCCATGCAAAGCGTGCATCCCTTCATAGAACAACAAAAAATCTAAGTTATTTTGTCTAATCAGCTTAAAATGAATAGCGTTTCCTTATATTCCCCATTGTGATCTTGATTTCAACCTCTGACCTTGAAATGCAATAAAAGTTGTCCTCTCACTATGGACAACTTACATGCAAAAAGTCTTATGAATGTTGGAGGTAAGCTGTGGTTTCTTGAGTGTCCACAAAGTTTTTCTATTACCGTCCAGAATAACCTTGGTCTTTGACCTCTGACCTTGAACATCGTACATTAGGTGTCGCCCTCTCACCATTTACAACTTGCATGCAAAGTTTGATAGAGACTGAAAGTGAATTGTAATATTTAGAGTGTCCATAAGGTTTTCCTATGATTATCAATAGTGACCTTGACCTTTGACTTCTAACATTGAAAATCAATGGGTTTTGACATCTCACATATTCATGTCCAACTAACATACAAAGTTTGATGAAGCTTATCACACTCTTTGGTCATATTATTTTGTTTAGACTGAAGATCACTGATGAGGGCTAAGTACATATGTACCCGAAACGTCCATGCCTGATCCATGCTGCAAATTTATCTGTTCTTAAATGATGCTTTTGAATTTGAAGACGTTTTACATTGGAAATTGTAGTTTTATATTTCGGTATGCAGAGTTTGTAGATGATAAATCATTTTGTACAATTTTACTGCATGAATATTAAAATAAATGATTTCTCATATGATAAACCTTTAGACATGAATTTATTTTTCTAATTTCATGATAATTTCTGGTTGATAGCTGATAAAGTTGTTTAATTGATTTGATTATTAGATTTTATATTCGTTTCTATCAACATTTTCACAGATGTGAGGGATTTTTATCTTGACAACTTGTTAAACACAAATTGCTTTCTTACGATCGTAGGGATCTACACTTATCAATGCACATCTGATCTTAAGAATCAGTTTCCTTTCTTTTTGCTTTGGTTGTCAAACATAATTTTCAATTTGTAATTAATAACTATTGTCTAGCACTGTTCTTGACCGTATTGTGTTCTCTGTTTTGATTGGTCAAATCATTGAGAGAGGAGGAGTTTTGTTTAATTAAGATTATGTTACTTATAATGTTTTAGTGAGTGTTTAGATCATCTTTGCAATTGAATGTTTAAGAATTATTTACTGGACTTAAACAAAAATATGAAAAATTATGTTTGGATATGAATAAAATATGAAAATTAGCATTACGACGTTTTGACTGATGCAGTGCAAATAAACAACAAGTGTAGAGAAGAAACATAATGAAATTTGGTGGTGAAAACTTTATACATTTGCATAAACGTAATAATAGACCTTTAGACCTTTAGAGTGTCGGCAAGGTTTATCTGATATCACCGATTATGACCTTCGACCTCTGATCTTGAAAACCAACATGATAAATATGTGACGTTTCATCTTGAATTTTCATCGCTGTAGGTCAACAATTATTGATGAAATGGCTTGGAAAAACTGTTTTAAAAATGCTGTTGTCCACAAATGCAATTATTTGTTTGAACTTGATTTTGATCTCCCTCTGACATTAAAGCCATCAGGGTATCTATTTAGGTATGAATTTATCTTAGGCCAGAAGGATGAATATTCAAACAAATATAAGTTCAATATCTGTATCGGGATACTGAAATTTAGTGAATGAAAGTCACACAAATTGTGAAAATAACAATGAAATGAGCAAAGCCCAAAGGTTATTACCTTTGTTAAAACGGTCAATAATCAAGAGGCCCAAGGGGGCCGCAACGCTCACCTGAGTTTCAGACAAAGGAATGATAGTAGAAATTTGTATACGTAGGAGGCCCTTGAGTATTTGCTTCCTTAAGGTTTCATGAAATTTTATGCAGTGGTTGCAAAGAAGTTTAAATGTACCAGCCAATCAGAGCCCTTGGTAGCCATATTTGTTGACCGATCGACACACACAAAAAAGACACAGACTTGTTAGATGTCCTTAAATTGAGTATTTGCTTCCTGAAAGGTTTCATGAAACCATGTGCAGCGGTTGCAGACGAAAAGTTAAAAATATATCAGCCAATAAGAGTCCTTGGCAGCCATGTTTGTTGTTCGATCAGCATGAAATATATAAACTTTGTAGAGGACCTTGAGAACTTACTTCCTGTGAGGTTTCTTGAAATTCTGGGAAATGGTGACAGAGGAGAAGGCAAAAATGCGTCAGCCGTTCAGTCCTCGGCAGACATACTAGTATTTGTTGATCGATCGGCATGATAGGGAACCTTGAGGACTTGCTTTCTGTGATGTTTCGTGAATTTCTGTGCAACGGTTGCTCAGGAAAAGTGTGTTTGCAAAACAGAACCTTCGGCAGCCATTTTTTTTTACCGATCTGCACGAAAAACACAAACTGTGTAGAGGACCTTAAGAGATTATTTCCTATTAGGTTTGGTTACATTCTGTGCAGCGGTTGCAGATGAATAGTCGAAAATGCGTCAGCCAATCAGTGCCCTCGACGGCCATATATAGTGACCGATCGGCACGAAAAACACACTTTTGGTAGAGAACATTGAGTACTTGCTTCCTGTAAGGTTTCGTGAAATTCCATGCAGCGGTTGCAGTGGAGATGTCGAAAATGTTACAAGTTTACGCGGGACGACGACGGACGGACAGACGGACGGACGACGGACGGCGCGCTATGACAATATCTCACTTAAGCTTCGCTAAAAAGTGAGCTAAAACTAAACTTGAACTTTACTTGTTTACACTATAATTAATGTATTAAACATTAGTTTGATCCAAACCAAATTCGAACTTGATACTGCGAAAAAAATCAAATCTGCTGAAGTGTAACAGACACACGGTCCAACCGAAAAACAGGCTGGAAACTAGGGGACTAATGAGTGACGGTATGAAAAACAGACGTTGCTTTCTGGAAAATCTTATCAGATTATTGTTCTGGTATTCCTTTTCCCGAACAGAGTTTGACCTCCAAAACAATCGTGTTCCTCTTTAGACTAAAAGCAATCAACGGTATTTTACCAGTCAATGCACCAGAATTCGGATACTGTACTGCTATCAGAAATTGTAGAATTTAGTATGTATTTTCGGTTACACACAGCAATATAGCAAATTCTGCATAATGACCTAACTATTACAATCCTGACAAAATTCCATTTAGGATCTAAATTTAAAATTACTTCTTAAAAAAGCTAGACAAATAAACGTATCATAGATACTGAAGACATTGCGCACGTTTAAGGGAAAAGAATAGTTAAGGGGCTTTGCCGCCCCCCCCCCCCACCCCACCCAAACACACACACTGCCAGACATATATCTGATGAATGATAAATTAGAGCAAAGTTTATATGATGCATGCAACATCATTGTGCAACATTTTTCGCATTGTTTCATAAATATTTTTCATTTCGCCCTAATATTTTAGTATCGTAAATTATTTAATATCATTTTTTGAGTAAATTTATTTTACTTCGCAAAGTACATATCCCCTTTAAAGCTACTTTTTTTATTGCTAAAATCCTCCTTTTCAAATGAAACCATTTACAAGACAGTAATGATTCTCATTATTATGCTTAAAATTCATTTCTGTTAACTATATTTCCATGACACATTATCGTGATCACGAGGAAAATTAATCATTGATATATCGCATCAAGTCGTCGTGGTTTCTTCAGATCCCTGCTAAATCACCCTTGTGTTAAAGATTGATTATGCATGTATTCCCTTAGTGGCATACCTTAATCGTCCCAATGGTGAAGCGGAAATCGTTCTCACGTGCCGTTCGTTAAAATACTTCTTTTTCTTTTTGATAATCTTTATTTGCATATTTGCATATAGATAATATTTCTTATTACTAAATCAAAATTTGTGCATATGTAAATGAATAAATAAGAAAAAAAACGTTCTTCGCAGGCAGTAAAGCCGCTGCTGTTACGTAAACGTATTGGTAGAATGACAAAAGTATTGATTAAATTATTTGCAAAACGTTTGCAAGTACTCGTTATAAATAAACTACATACTCCTATGATACATATAATATCTCCGCCAATAAATACACGTTCTTGACCTGTATTAATGCATTCTAATTGTTATTAAAAGATGATACACAAGTCATCCGGAGTAAAAAAAACATGTTACATAAAAGAGATGTCTGGTTAATTATACTTCGACAACTGTGCTATGTTAGACTAAATAATCCAGTCTCTCCGCTGCCGCTACCAGCGGCAGCGGAGAGACTGGATTATTTAGTCTATGCTATGTTGAGATCATGTGCAGACGTGAAAAGCTTTTTTGATTTTTATCTATGAAACCTCTATGTGCTCTGCAATGTAAAGTCTTGTGTAATGTGAATTTAAATCGTCCTTATTTTCTCATTCTTTACACATGTTGGAATCGGTAATGTTCACTGACCAGAGTTTGTGCATGGGCAGAAAGCAAGCTGAGAAAGGTCAACGTAAGGGCACATGAATTAAAACTTGTTGGGGCTTTAAGAATTCAGAAAACCACTATTCTTGTCCTGAAAGGCATTAATCCGACGTTTTTTTTTTTTTTTTTTTTTTTTTTTTTTTTTTTTTTTTTTTTTTTTTTTTTGAAACAACCTTTTTATCAAACCTCCGTCATTTGCTTTGAATAATAACATGCGTGAAAATACGCAAATAAAAAAAAATGCAATTACTTACACCTTTATATTGCTTTTAACAATTAGATAAAAAGTAAATGAAGATCCACCCCCCCCCCTCCTCTTACCTCAAAATTAGAAAGAAATTAAGGTTGTCATTTAGAAACCCAATACTCAAAGTATG
This sequence comes from Pinctada imbricata, assembly GCA_033119305.1. Classification (NCBI taxonomy): domain Eukaryota; kingdom Metazoa; phylum Mollusca; class Bivalvia; order Pterioida; family Pteriidae; genus Pinctada; species Pinctada imbricata. The sequence continues at coordinate 4,709,301 of VSWD01000003.1, read as the reverse complement.
ACATGATTAAACAGCGTTAAGATTGTAATAATATAAAGATTAATATGTAGTTATAAAGTGTAAAGCTTAACATTTTATAGGGATGATAATAAATGCGAGTTTTACACCGTACGTCTTTCATAATTTACCAATTGCTTTTAATTTTGTACAATGAGAATATAATACAATCTAAAAGAATAAATTTGTATATAAACAAAATATCTGACGATAACGATAAAACTTTTATTGACCTTGTCTACGAATTTATCCAGCAACCTGCTTTTAATAGATTATTTCAATTTTAATGCATAAGTATATCATCCATCATGTTTTGAAAGTTTTACTGGACAGAAAATATCACACGTGAAATCTAAAGATATGAATTTGATATATCTATCCAACGCACCTTTATCTCTACTCATTTAGGGCGGATTTAAAGCTCTATCATGTCTAAACTCCGATGATAAATCAAAAGAAATCACCACAATACTAGTGCTCCATCGCCATTATTAATTTTTCATTCATTACGATGTAAAATATTTTTCTGTGATTAATGAATTCTAAATATCTTACCTCCTCACTGCAACAATCCGAGCTGCTTTCCGTTTTAGACATTTTGATTCAGAAGAAATTGATTTGAAATGATTGGCTGAAAATGGTAACCGGAAGTCATGGTAAGCCAATGAGATTTCATCTCTGAATTTGAATGATCACTGGCAATGGTACTAATGGAGGATGAGTTGTGCAATTCAATCGTTGAGCAAAAAGCGCAAACAAGGACAATTAATTCGAGTTTAGTAACAAGAAAACAAAGAGTTGGTGAACATCATGAACATGGTAAGTCTTCTTATTTATCTTCTTGGCTTCTCTGATAGATTGTTAGATATTACTTTACGCTTGTTTACATTAAGTGTACATGTATTCAAAGTAAAAAAAAATTAAATATGTAAGTTTTCTTTCTTATGTAAGTGTACCATGCGGATAAACTGTCGATGCGACGATGTTGTCCTAGCCCCCCCCCCCCCATTTCTTTTCTCACTTTTAACGTGATTTTACGCAGAAGCCGGCAGAGAGAGTAATACACCACTGTGACAGTATTTCTATTTCCTATTAATTAAGATAATATTCAAATGACATTGGTCTTAACAGAATGAAGTGCATAAAAAGTCTTAGTGTTGTATACCAAGCGAAGGATACCTTCAACACCCCCCCCGAACGTTATCGGGATCTAGAGCAGTTAATATTGGGATACCTTGGTAGGGGGGGGGGGGGGGGGGCTGACAGATTCCAAAATATGGAACAGAAATTGCTAACACCCCGGCTACAGAATCAAATAAACATATAATGCAAAACAAAACACTTAAACTAGATTTTAACAGTTTAAGGTGAAAAACTAACGACCCCCTCCCCTACAAAAAAAGAAAGAAGTAAATAAAATAGAAAGAAAAATTAAAATTATCAAATATCAAAATTCAATCTAAATAATCTTTGATAGGGAGCAATCAGTTATTCTTAATCTGAATAAAATGACATATAAATTTAGCGTTTTGGTAATAAAAACTGATGATCGAATTAGGTCAATATTGTAACATTATATTTCTCGTGTGAAAAACTAGTACGACTTTCATTTTCTGATTTCCCAATACAGATTGCTTGAAACGCCACTTAGAGCATCACTTGGTCATTATCATGGGTTTGCAGATGGAGAATTGACATTCCCATAAATTAAAGATGGACGCTGGTCATTACTTGAATTAACCATATCAAACGCCATTAAACTGTTAACCCATGGGGGATGTAAACTGATGGGACACGACGGAGTTCCGAGGCCATCCCATGTTTTGTTGTTTTATCTATTTCTATTTTATTTAAATATTCTGACTCATACTGGATCTAGAAATATTTTTTGAAAGGGGGGGGGGGGGGTCCAAAACATCGGGCAAAAAAGTAAGGGTCGGTTTTCGTATTCGGTTAACCGATAATAGCGTCTTCGTTGCACTGTAGATAGGGATTGGGACCCCCCCCTTTCTTGATCTGCGCTAATAATTGCCGCCTATTACCTTTTACTGAATTTCACTGCTTACATTATGGAATTATAATAATACAGACTTTGTCCCATTGATCCTTGTCAATATACTTTAGGGGACTCAAAATATATTTGAAAGAATGCATAGAAGGAGATCGATAACCTAAAAAATCAAGTGAAGCTTTCAAGAGCGGAGCGAGTTGGAAATCTTTTGGAATACAGATTAACTATAGATAGTTAAATTTCGATTAAAAGGCATTCTGTCTTTATATATTACATTATGATACCTCCTGATTGATATATTTTTTTTTCGCGGGGGGTGGGGGGTTCTGATCAAAGGGGTGGGTTGCAACCAGCGAATAAATACCGATAACAATGCAGATATTTCATCAAATGTATGTTAATATTATGTAAACATTTTCTCGACACAAGGGCTTATATGAATAAATAACGTTCCGTTTACCCTATCGTCAAATACTTCCAAACTTCTCCCTACCTCTTTTCGCGCATGTGCGACGACCATTTTGAATTGCCTCTATATCACAGGATCAATTTGCGATTGCATAATTCTCTTGCAAAATTCCTGTGTTAAAACCCCGTATTTTGTGGGGGGGATTTTTTTTTTGGGGGGGGGGTTGTTTTTTATTTGTTTGTTTTGTTTTGTTTTGTTTTTTTTTTGCAGTATGCAAAGAAGGTCAAAATTGCTTTCTCCCGATATGGGCAGAGAAAAAGTAGGAATACGATCAGTCCGATTGTAAGCAACATATACTACGTATTTTTTCTTTATGTATTTTTTGGAGGGGGAATGTTTAAAATAACTAACCCAGTATTTTCAACATTTCAAACGGTTCGCTATTTTCTATTTCTGTATCTTAAAAACTACAAAACGTTTGACATGTTATCGGTCTAATAATAAGAAAGTTCGCAGCTCGGACGTTCGTAACCCCCCCCCCCCCCCCATCTTCTTTCCATTCGTTCTTCATTAGGAACTGATAAATCAAATAGGATAAATCTAAAACAGAAGAAAACAGACAGTGAAAAAAAAAACCCAGAAAGGGGAAAGAAAATAAAAGAACTCTCGATCTCCTCTCGGGTGAAAATAATATTTTAGAATATAATATTCTTTAGGTCGGAAGAATTCTGTCTTTATCCCTTGTTTGTAACTCTCGGATTTCAGACACATATTTCACGCTTTAAAGAAATTAAATGTTTTTTTTTAATAGAAATATTGATTAAATCGAAATTATTATTGTTTCAAGGCCGGGCCGGGAAGAGGGCGTTGAAAAATGACAAAGCTCGAAATCATCAATGATTTTATTTAAATTTGAAATATTTAAAAAAAAATTTCATTATTATTTCTAAGGCGAAAAAGGAAAATCTTTTGGGGAGGGGGAGTTGTTGCAGAAAAACACCGATCTCTGTCCTCGGGCTTTGTTTCTAACATGTCTAATGTTGCAGATGAATAAGCATGATAAGAATTGACGTCCCATTAATTAAAGATTAATTCTCACACAGTGAACGCGCAGTAGAATAATTTACCCACTGCTGCTATAAATTGATATGGCTCACTGATAGCCTAAGGATCGCTAACGAAGAACTTTGTAGGACATCCGTCCACTTACAGATAAGAAAACCAAGGGGATCACGAAGAAATAATGATGTGTTTGTTTTGCGGGGGGGGGGGGGGTCTTTTTGCAAGAATTAAACAAAACTCTTGATGGTCGGTACACTGAATTGCATTATAACAACTTTTTAAATGCACACAGGTGACATAAGGTGTCTCAAATTACTTTCATGAGGTCGTTTGATATTTTTTTATAATCATGTCATCATCAAGTGAGTACGGAAGCCCATTAGTGCCAAATATGAGAAAAAAAAGCGAATGAGAAATGTATAATTGTACGAAAATGAAAAATAAATATAGGAAAATGAGAAATATACGTGCCAAGGAATCCATAGCGGTTTAGTTTCTACAGAGTAAACCGTTATAAATTATCATCTATTATGGTACTAGCTGCTATATTAAACTACCGTATCAGAACGACCGGCAGATTCGGACAGAATTTGTTGGCATGGCTATTTCTAAGCACGCAATATCTGGCAAAATTCATTGAATTTTCAAAATTCTCCTGTTCTCTTCCAAATAAAGATATTTACATAAAATAAGCTGTGTTGTCTTCTTTCAACTTTGATCTAAGGATATTTTAAATGCAAAAACTTCCTGCTGTATTTTTTGAATTTATATGAGTTTTTTCCGCGAGGCCCGAGAGGGATAAAACAATCTGTAAAACTTGCATAAAATTAACAAGAAAAAGAAATCCGTGGCTTTGTATTTTAAATCTTTTCCTTGTTCTTTGTAAGTGACCATTAACAAACTTTATCAGGTGAAAAAAGTATGCATATATCGATATACGACATGCAATAAGGCAAAAACGCCCCCCCCCCAACCTAATTTCACAATCCCGCATTTTTCTCTGTCCCTACGGTATAAGCTAAAAATGAAACTCAAACCCGTAGGCTAGACTCTGAACTTGCAAGTTTTTTCACTTTTAAAGAAGTTAAGATCCAATAAATGAAATAAATATTTAAAACAAATATATTCGTTTTCATCAAGTTGAATACATTAATTTCTACAGAATAAATCGTTATTTATCATCTATTATGGTACCAGCTGCTATAATAATCTACCGTATCGGGACGACCGGCAGATCTGGACAGAATTTCTTGGCATGTTTAGGAAAATGAGAAATATATTTGAGGAACATGAGAAATATATTTAGGAAAATGAAAAATACATCTAGGAAAATCAGAAATAAATTTAGAAAAATGAAAAATAAATTTAGGAAAATGAGATATATATTTACAGAAAGTGGAATGTGGAAACATTTCACTAGCCCTTAGCCACTCCCAGAATATTAATGAGATGCATAAGGTCTTTTATTGACTTCACTTCAAAGCAAACCCTGCTGCTTAATAATTTTTACAAGATCAAGATGCATGGTAAAAGTATTCGTCTCTGATCTAACAAAGTGGCGAGCCAGCCGGCCACTGGTCAAGGATATATATTATGTTAGGATCTCTATCTCTCACCTAATACTTTGAACTCTGTATCTATGGAAAGCCAAAGGGGTCACAATTCTAACATTGCAACTCTGCAATTATATATTCGTAAATCAAGATTTGTAATTGGTTCTTCTGTAAATATACATTTGTAACATCTGCAACTATGCAGTTCTAACATTGCAACTCTGCAGTTCTAACATTGCAACTCTGCAATTGCAAAAATTCGTAAATCAAGATTTGTGATTTGTTGTTTTGTAATTTGTACATTTGTAACATTGCAATGAATGTGATTCATCTTTCAGTAAATGGACATTTGTTCTCTGTTCATAATTGAAAATTCATTATGTAAACACAACATGCATACGGCCTAGATGACTGACACTCTTTCTTGAAAATTTGAGATTGACCATATCTTTTAATTGGTAATTAATCATGTTAATAGTTATCATGATATTTCACATAAATGAATTTCATTTGACAAGACTTTTCTACTTATACCAATAATTTTATCCGCTTTCAAGAATAAGCCGCTTCGCAGGCGACACAATCATTCCTTATATTGCTATTTTTGGTGTAGGATGGCCAATACTTACATTATACTTCTTAACACTCTTATTATCTTTAGACAATGAGAATTTCATTTAGTGTTATAAGCATGCACGATCACAACGCAAGAAAATATTGGTAAATATTTATTGACAACCACATTGTAACACAGTATTCTGTAATGTTTCAGGAAAGAAACAGCTGGAGAGACGATGATTTAGTTAATCTGCAGAGCACTTAAAAATCTTTGAGGATACCTTTTTATTCTTGCAAACGTCTTCAGGACAATGGAGTATTGAAAACACCTTTTGAAAATGAATTAATCACCGTGCCTTGTCGAACACTTTGATTTCTACACGTTTCAAGCAAGTTTACTTGATGTATCAACTGATCAAGGATGATTTTATCTTGTGTTAACCTAATTGAAGGCAAGAAGGATGGCGTCAAAGCACAAACACCCGGACTACCAAATTAGTGGTTCCAAAGAATAATGGACCAATATATACATCGATGATATTCGTGATTTATATACTAGGCTTTTCAACAAATTATGTCTCAGCAGTACTGATAGAGGCCCAAATAGAAGACACTAAGCATGTAGATGAACATTCGAAGAGCTAAAATATATAAAAATGGTTGCCAAGAATCATTTAAAACCCATATGTGTGAGGACAATGGCAAAGCATCATAATGAGGAATGGAAACATTTGCTTCTGAAATGTATTATACAAAACACTTGCTTTGGACAGAATAAAGTAAGGAGAAGAAACGACAATTGTGAACGATGGCTGTTAATGTGTAACTTCTTTGTGCATACCTTGATTTTCATCTCACTGCTAAAAAGTTGTCTAGTAATTGTTACAGTTAGATGTTTTACCATTTTGCATCAAACTCACTGGGATATTCAAACATATTGCAAAGGTATCCAAGAGTTCCTAAGAACAATAATTCGAAAATCAAGATCACTCACATCTGAACAACAAGTTGTTACTGACATTAGAGATAATGTTATAATATTAATATAGCTACAAATTTTAACTAAATGTTGGGAATCATTTGTATTTGTTTTATAAATGTCATTACTTATCTACTAATCAACATACTAAATCAGTAAAATTTACACTGAAATTGCAAAGTATGAAGTCATTGAGCGTTTTTATCTTAACAAACAGTTGTTAGGAATTTAGTGTTCCTTGTTGGATTCTAAATTAAGTCAGAAATTTTAACAACCAGTTGTTAAGAAAATATTGCTTGTAAGATTCTGAATTTAACAACTGATTGTCAAGAAGGTAACGAATTATGTAGTTTTATACTTAAGAAGCATTTCCATTTTAACAACCAGTTGTTAGTGATACAAACAGTATCTTATTGTGATGCTTTTAACATGAAGCTCTTATGCATGTGTGAAGGACTGAGTGTAGTCTATCTTAACAACTAGTTGTTAGGAACTTAGATTCTGAAATTTAGATCCGATTATCATTGAATTTGTTTCTTCGTATTTACAGTGTATGTGTGAAGGACTGAGTGTAGTCTATCTTAACAACTAGTTGTTAGGAACTTAGATTCTGAAATTTAGATCCGATTATCATTGAATTTGTTTCTTCGTATTTACAGTGTAATACATGTACTGAAATAAAGAATATGAAATCTAAATTATTGATGATTTTATTTAGATAAAAGACTATTAACAACACACAAAGCAATTTGACCATATGGAATTGGTCAAATCAAATTGGAAGCTGTTGTAACCTCATTAGAAATTTGATTTCAAAAGCTTTAAAAAAGTCGAAAGCAAGAAAAATTTTTGTGTCAATCGGTCTTGTTTCCATAGTAACCGTTCAAAAATGTGTCTCGTTTTCATCGAAATGGAATTCTATTAATAAGGTCAATTCTGATGGAATGGAAATTATAACTATAATAACACTTCATTCCTAAAATTCAACATTTTTTCAAATGGTTGCCATGGTAACGTTTACCCCACCAATTTTATTTAAGCTTTAGAAAGGGTGCATTACATCTTTTATCTATCAAGTAAATAATTATTATTTATGAAGCTCAGAAAGTTAAATTTATCAGTACTTCAAACCCATGGAAACGAAAGCTATGGAGATTGAGATCTTTAATAACCTACTAATTTTAGTGTTTATTGTAAGTTTTTTTTCAAACTAATAGATAAAATGGCTAATTATTATCTCAAAGCAATTTTAAAACAGAAAATTAAATTTGACCTCCTGACGAATTTTGGCAGAATAAGCAATATTTATTACCATGGTAACCATGTGTAATCTGGAAAAGATAATGAATTTGATTGAAAATCTCATAGCCTCTATTTTTGAATTTTATAATAATTGAAATAATGAACCATTTGTAGAAGATACAGTAAGGCTTCAAAATTGTTTGAATTCTATATTTTGGTACCTTATGACCTGGCTACCATGGTAACCAAGTCACTTGGCAACAATATGTTGATGATTTTCTATTCCTGACATTTTCCCTACCCATGTATGAAATTTCATGAAAATCGGAGAACATGCGTGGCCAAAACATTTTGGTGCTTAAAGAGAATTGGTGTTAATATATTTACACTCTACATACTGCGACGACGGTTTCCATAACGGGTCATGTCCAAACCTTGCTAGAGAGGATAGGGCACCCATCACCTGTCCTTCCAAATGTTTGTTCTACTCCTAGGTTGATTACATGCATGTGTTAACTCATGCCGACAGAGAACGACTGTATGAACTTTGTTTTCTTTTTTCAAGAAAATTTACATAATTATTCATCTTTGTGCTTTATAAATATATTTTTATACCCCCGCCATAAAATGGTGCGGGTACATAGTGATACACATGTCCGTCCGTGTCTGCGTACGTCCGTTCCACCTGTGGTTTCTTAAAGGAATTTGTTACAGATAATCAATTTATTTTCGTATATAGCTTTTACACCAAGAAATACAGGTCACGTTCGAATATGGGTCATGTCCTTTAATTACATGCAGAGTTATGTCCCTTGAAACTTAGAAAAAAAGTAATTTTTTTTGTTTCTGGACATTTGAAGGAAAACTGTTACAAATAATCAATCCATTTCTTAGATATAGCTTAATCATCAAGAAATACAGGTCAAGTTCGAATATGGGTCATGTTCCTGAATACATGCAGAGTTATGTCCCTTGAAACTTAGAAAAATTCAAAAATTTGTGGTTTCCAGATATTTGAAGGAAAACCGTTACAGATAATCAATTCATTTCTTAGATATAGCTTTAACACCAAGAAATACATGTCAAGATCGAATATGGGTCATGTCGCTCAATTTTGTCTAGAGGTATGCCCTTGAAACTTAGAAAACTCAACGTTGTGTGGTTTCCGGACATTGGAAGGAAAACCGTTACAGATAATCAAGAAAGGAGGGGATCTCCAACAACACATCGATTCATTTGTTGAATGTAGCTATTTAAAAAAAAAAACAAATACAGGTTAGGTTCAAATATGGGTCATGTCGCTCAATTTTGTGCAGAGTTATGTTTTTTGAAACTTGGATAAAAATCAGTTTTTGTAAGGGTATTATTGATCCTTTGATCAATATTCTTTTTTATTCTTTCTCTCTGTCCATGCTATAATTGCTAAGTCATGGAATTTTTTCTGTTTTTAATTTCTTTACATGAAGTAAATTGAAGAAGATAATTATAATAATCTCAGTGTCCTTTATATCCTCCATTGTGTTCTTAAAGCTGCAGAAAGCGATGCAAGAAATACAAGAAGTATGAGAAACCATTGAGGAAACAGACTGAAGAGGAAGGGAGGGGAGCCTATGCTACACTTTCAGGGACACAAGAAACAAGTTTTGGATTAGGAGGAGACAATCTTGGCGGTTCATCGACAAGAAGATAAACAAGTTCAAACAAAACTATTTTGATTGTAATTGTGACATTGTTCTTTAAACAAATATATGAAATTACAAATTAAAGTCCAATTAAGATAGACTTACGAAGAACTTAGGTAAGTTTATATCTGTAGGAGGTATCATATTTACAAGTTGCTTTGTGGGACAGGGCCAGGATGACTATACATCATTATCACGCCTCGTTCTAATTTCAGCCAATCGTCATTGGCAGCGACAGGATGGCTATACATCATTATCACGCCTCGTACTAATTTCAGCCAATCGTCGTATAAAGGTTACATAGTTTATACTCTGACCGATTCGCAGGTCACTAAATTCTCAAACGTAAAAAAGAAAACGTTAGGGTTATAAAATGTTTTTGCATGAAAATGTGTTTTTATTGTTTGTTTCTGCCATACGTCCTATTAATGGTTGCTGTGTGAATATGCAGTGGATTCGGCATTCGGCCTAAAAACCCCCAACACACAGATTTACACACCTACTTTGCCAGGATTAAACCCCATTACAAATAAAATGTGATCATGTCCACTTTACAGAAAAGTTAAGTCTGCATCCTTTCTCGTCTACATGTATTGGAGATTCTTGTGGATTCGCAGGACATGATTTATTTCTATGGTGATATGTGTAATATGTGGGCAAAACATACTCACTCATCCCTTTCACTTCAAGAGAATGTCTCGTGTACTTATAGTGCACATGCTATTCCATTTTTCTCTTTTTAAGTTTTGTTTGTATGGTATTAAATCTCTTTTTAATTCTTTCCTTGGCGCGTTGGTTCAGGATTTTGGAACATGCAATTTAATTTCAATGTACTTGCAGTAGTATTTCATGGTCTCTGTTTTTATAGTTAATCATGAAGTTTCTTTTCATTAAGTGTTTCTTTATTTATTTGTGTTTTAGGGAGATTCTTGTTACATGATCAAATAGTGTGACATTCAATTTATATATCTTTAATAGAAATAAATGAAGGGAGTGCCACTTTGACTTATTTTGTCATCTCAATTGCTTTGGTGAAGTTCCTCTGATGAGGACTATTTATTCGGATGCATGTCTTGTGTAGTGGATTTTATTTGTAATATAAAGAGGATAAAAGAAATTGATTTTTCTCTATTGAAGCTAAATGAAATACGTACGGACTATACAGCTACTGAGTGGTTGATTATTCTTTTTTTCAAATTTTACTTTTTTGTTTCAATGTTTACCACATCCCTTCTTTAAAAGTTTGAAATTTGATTGGTAAATGTTAGATGTTACTCTGATCAGAAGTATATATGAACCCTCTTCGTGTGACTGCTTCAAAGTATATCAGTTAGGTTTTGTAGATAAGTATATCTGTTCTTCGAAACTTCTGGGTAACTGGAAAAGTTGGAAGGTTGTGCGTAAGTAATCCGGATAACCACATCATCTGCTACTGACGTGGCAGATGGCCGTCCAAAGTCGCAACCGATTGTCCATTGGTCTCGTTGGTTTATGTGTAGTCATTTGTGTTTGATGTTTCTATGGTGTGATTTGGTGTTCCTTGTACCTTTTGCGTCTTCATGTGTGTATGCTCTGTTTTTTGCATTTGGTGCTTAAGAGTTTTGCTGTTGATGCTGTAACCTAGTGTTGTTGGAGATCCCCTCCTTCGTTTTTTTTTTCAGTCGTTATTTAGATCTTTTCCTTTTTATGGTTGGTAAGTTTATATTTATTCTTTTCTGTGTCTTTCGGCCAGTTGGATACAAACAAATACAAGCATATTATTTTTCATTGTTGTTCTGCCATTATCATTGACCTATTATTGTTTACAAACAACATTTCATTTCTTCTTTATAGTTGTTCCTAAAGAAGATTTCTAAAATCCAATATGAAAATATTTATAAGATACCTCTTACACTTATATATGTTATTTGTTGTTTTTGTTTTTTGTGACATTATTCTTTTGTTTATATAAATTATATGTCTTTGTTTTAGTTATAAGCAATAATAATATATACGAGGACTGCTCCAAAAATTCATGCATAACGAAAGGATCTAAAAAAATAGATAAAACATTGGTGATTTCCTTATAATTTTGAATACATATACGAAAAACGATTGGTCAATGACATCTTTTCGAATCCCCTTTTGAACAACAGGTTCTAGGTCACGGAGCAGCTAATAAAAAGGAACGACGTCGTCAGATGCCAGCATAAATTTGACATTTTAAAAGAAACAAAACACCTCTCATCTGTACAAAATTTAAATAGCTGTACATGTATTTTGATAAAAAAGGAAGACATGGTCTATTTTCATGTGCATTTCTACCTCTATATCATAATGTACTTTCCTCTTTAAATCGTTCAAAGTCAGGTCATCACAAAGGGAGAAAACGGCATCACTTTACTCATTTTCGTTTACATTTTGGTTCAACTCCAACTACAATTGCGCGTTTATGTATCTATTCAGCATAAAAACACATTCTTCTATTTTAACAACATTAGTTTTGATGTATTTGGTCCATATCAATGAGTTAAAGAAGATCCTGACGATAATCCCAACAGAATACACAACAGAGCACCAAACTAAGCATCGACGGACCTCTAGCAAACCAGAGGTGGGACCAGGTGCCCGGGAGGAGTAAGCATCCCCTGTTGGCTAGCCGCATCCGCCGTCGATGTTCAAGCACAAAAAATGAAAAGTTAACAAATGAATATATAAAATATATGCACTGTCTGAGGTTATATCTATATAGAAAGTGCCATGGCGACCACGTAAGGAAAAAATATTCAAAACACTTACTGTCAAACTTACTGTCAAGGTGCATCTATCAGTTGTTAAGTCTCTGTTTGTTTTATTCAACCGAAATTCGAAAGTGAATGACTGTCTTATGCTCCGTAAAGTACGTCATCAGGTTTTGGATTAATTTAGCAACAATATCATCCATAAAATCCTCATAAAATTCGTAAATCTATTCCGATTCTACAAAAAATTCGACAAATGATATTTTGAATGATGCAGAATTTTCGATAGTCGAGTATTCTTTCTTGTTTTATTTAGCAATGTAACGAAAGGGATGGGTTCATTTCAACAACTCAAATTTCACTGCCCCATAACCTCTAACCTTTATGTATAAAGGTGACAATCATGCCCTTTTTGTAAATTATTTTAAGCTGATATTTTTGTTTTCTCTTTCGGAATGTATCCCTTTCATATTTAGAAAATTTCATTCGCATACTTCAAATGTGATTTTAAAGGCATTTGTACACGAACTTTCGGAACAGCCCTCGTATGTTTAACATGTATGATGATTTTTTCAGTGCAACGTATGTATGCTTTTTGTCGTCGTATCATTTTTGACTATTTTGTTTATGTCTTTTCTTTGTCATGGCATAGAAGCATTTCCTCATTGCAAACAAAACGTTTACTGTGTTTTTCTCTCGATTTTTGCATACCATTATTTATTTGTCAGTTTCAGTCCATGCTATTTGTTCCTCTTTAACACCCTTAATCGATGCACTATCAATACCCTATTTTGAGTTCAGCCGGAGTAAAAAATTTAACATATCAAAGCCAGATGGCAATGAAAAGATTGAAAAAAGTATGTTCATTATAGGATATACTCGTTTGTTGTGATATATTTTGAGGTTCAGCAGATTGATTCAGAAGTGTATCAATATTTAATTTAAGAAACACATACACATATTTGATTCGGGTTAAATTCATGTGATTTCAGCTTCCACATTACTAACTTCCCTTTCTTGAGTTGCAACGTTCCGTCTTCTCCTGCTTATGTCTTTTTTTGTTTCTCAGCTGATACGGTACGCTAGGGCATGTTCCAAATTATGAAGATATCATTGTTAGAGCCAGACGGCTTGCACGTGAGCTAACTCTTCAGGGTTAAATTACACAACGGCTGAAATCATCATTGAGAAAATTCTCTTGTCGCTACGGGAATATCGTAAATGCATATGAGATCCCCCTTTTAGGAATGACCAGTGGCATTCTGGATTGCGATTGAATGCCTGTCATCCTCACAAAGCAAGTAATATTTACCTGATACGAACACCACAATGTACAAAATTTGACAGAATTTCATGGAGCTGTTGCGACGGGTGTTGCATGCAATCAGGAGACTCTGACTCTCCCTGGGCACCTGGTCTCCCTTCGGGTTGTGATTCATTCCGAGGTTCGCAACCGTTCCACGGAGTTCTAATGATTTTCTTGCCTTCTCGACTTTGAGACTTAATAACTGATAGGTACTTCTTTCATGTTTATTACCTTAAGACGTTTATGCAATTCTTCGATAACGAATCTATATTAATGAGCATAATGGAAAAAACTCATCCTTTCTAAATCGAATATGACACCATGACACTATATTATCTTTTATTATCAAACAAAGTCAACTTTTAGCAATTTCTTTCAAAGCAGAAATGTTGTCGTATGGTTGAGGAACTAATATCAAATCACAAAGATTGCATCGATCAGTTTTGCTTATTAGCGGAAATTGTCAAACAACGATGAAAGAACACAAAACCTCGCGAGACAATGAGGGAAAATAATGTCATTTTGATTGGTTTGTAATATCTATCAATTTTAGAATATTACACGAAAACTTTATAACAACAATATACACCTTTTGAATATGCGGACTTATTTTAGTTTGCAGATACCAAAAAAAGTGTTCGGTCTAAGTATGATAAGGGGATTTAAACTATAAAAACATGAGAGGAATGATCGATCATTGTATTATCAGAATAATAGATTTGAACGCTTTCAAAATAAGTTAGCTAGTGTAAATACAAACAGTAAGTTTCCAGTACAGCCATGATAATGAGAAGTTAGCTAGTGTAAATACAAACAGTAAGTTTGCAGTACAGCCATGATAGCTAGTGTAAATACAAACAGTAAGTTTGCAGTACAGCCATGATAGCTAGTGTAAATACAAACAGAAAGTTTCCAGTACAGCCATGATAGCTAGTGTAAATACAAACAGTAAGTTTCCAGTACAGCCATGATAATGAGAAGTTAGCTAGTGTAAATACAAACAGTAAGTTTCCAGTACAGCCATGATAATGAGAAGTTAGCTAGTGTAAATACAAACAGTAAGTTTCCAGTACAGCCATGATAATGAGAAGTTAGCTAGTGTAAATACAAACAGTAAGTTTCCAGTACAGCCATGACAATGAGTAGCTAGTGTAAATACAAACAGTAAGTTTCCAGTACAGCCATGATAATGAGAAGTTAGCTAGTGTATATACAAACAGTATGTTTCCAGTACAGCCATGATAATGAGAAGTTAGCTAGTGTAAATACAAACAGTAAGTTTTCGAGTACAGCCATGACAATGAGTAGCTAGTGTAAATACAAACAGTAAGTTTCCAGTACAGCCATGATAATGAGAAGTTAGCTAGTGTAAATACAAACAGTAAGTTTCCAGTACAGCCATGATAATGAGAAGTTAGCTAGTGTAAATACAAACAGTAAGTTTTCGAGTACAGCCATGACAATGAGTAGCTAGTGTAAATACAAACAGTAAGTTTCCAGTACAGCCATGATAATGAGAAGTTAGCTAGTGTAAATACAAACAGTAAGTTTCCAGTACAGCCATGACAATGAGTAGCTAGTGTAAATACAAACAGTAAGTTTCCAGTACAGCCATGATAATGAGAAGTTAGCTAGTGTATATACAAACAGTATGTTTCCAGTACAGCCATGATAATGAGAAGTTAGCTAGTGTAAATACAAACAGTTAGTTTTCGAGTACAGCCATGACAATGAGTAGCTAGTGTAAATACAAACAGTAAGTTTCCAGTACAGCCATGATAATGAGAAGTTAGCTAGTGTAAATACAAACAGTAAGTTTCCAGTACAGCCATGATAATGAGAAAAGAAACCCTGTTATTTTCGACATGGAAAGAAAATTAAGTATAAATGTATCATGTAGTTAAACAGTATCAGAGGGACAAACAAAGAGTCGACTTCAATTTCGGATGACTGCATTTTAATGAGAATGGATATATGAAAGGAAGATCTGCAGTGTAATATTTATGTTCCCTAGAATCACAGTGTATTGAACAAACAAACCTACATCCCTCATTAAGAGGAAGAATTACCAAAAAGAATGCGTAAACACCAGGAAACTTAAAGAAAAACACACTGAAATATCGAAAACGTGGCCGTATGATATGTATATTTTCGTTAGTATTAAGGACGGTTCCCATTCATAGCAAAGGCACATTTTTACTGAATAATTAGTATCTTAGTATATTAGTATATCACAATGTTTTGTCTTAAGAATTATTATGTTTACAAGACTGTTTGGAAAATGTTAGGGTTATGATAAACAGATAAATTTACAGCATGACTGGTCCATGCTGTAAATTTATCTGCTCTAGAGTGATGCTTATGAATTTGAAGACGTTAAACATTGGTACCACTTGGTGAGTGTCACTGCTGATGGACCAAGAGTCCCCGAGGGCTCATGTAGCCAAGTTCGATCAATTTTGGTTGGTCGTTTCTTCAAACGCAATTGAACATTTCTGTTTATAAAATTTTCTCAAATTTCTAGAACCTGGGTCCTTTAACATCATATTCCTGCCATTTTGCTATATCTCTCTGTATATTTAGGACATAATTTTCACAGATTTTGGTCATATTACATAGTTTAGATTGAGGATCACTGACGAGGGTTTATTATCTGAAATGTGAATGTCTGGTCCATGCTGTTAGTCATCTACTCTAAAATGATGCAAATGAATTTGAAGACGTTAAACATTAACCAATCTAACAATTGTTATTGATATTACATCACAAAAGTTGACAGACTATTGCAGGGAAGCCATTATTAAACAAACAAAATATTTTACAAGCAACACGCAATCATGTTTCTTCCAAACATTTACTTATTAAATTTTGAACGTCATGCAAAATTATAAAATTATAAACCTCCCATCTTATTCTTATGATAATCTATAGTTCAAGCAGATAACCAAACAATTATGTTTCTTCCCGCCTTTTCCTTATAAAATTTTGAAGGTCTGCGAATATGACGAAAGCAGCAAGCAGGAAAAGTATGAACGCCCCAAGAGTGCTCCCTGTCATGACTACGGCAGGCCGGGTGTCCATTACACTTATCAAACCACGCTTGTACAGGGACGTCGTCTTCTTTGGGACAGTCAGTATCCGTTTAAGTTCTTCAAGTTTCACCTCCAGATCTTGGCTTGATATGGTGTAATTTAGGCAGCACCAACACGAGTCGTTAACATACATATTCGTTGTCGGTTGCTGATTTGCTATAAGAATATAATTATCATATTACATTTTCAGAACATGACAGATATTTGGTCTAAAAACGTAATACAGATGATAGCTTGATGGTATATTCTATTGAATTTAATATGTATTTGCTATTCCCAAAACTCTAATATATGGGTTAGGGTTTTCTGAGTAGCAACATCCCTTCATCGCCTGCTTATGGCGTGTACATATCTCAGTTGATACGCTATGCCAGAGCAAGTACCAAATATACAGATTTTGTTCTGAGAGCTAGGCGTCTTTCAGTTAAGCTTCTCAGTCAGGGATATGTTTGTGACCGACTAACATCGTCACTGAGGAAGTTCTACGGTCGATATGGGGGAACTCGTCATACACTATGATGTCCAACTCTCCAGAATAGTGAGAGATATTCTGTCATAGACCATTTGAACCATCTAACCAAAGATTGTACTCTTTGTCTTCCGAAATGGAAGTAATGTGACAGTTCTACCGAATTGAAGCGGCGGGTCTGCATGCAAGCAGGAAATGCTTACTCTTCCTGGGCACCTGGTCTCACTCCCAAATCAGGAGTTCGCTTCTTTTCATGTGGTGGAGGTTTTTGCTTGTTTGCTTTGGTTCCTGTTTTATCCTGATTTTGTATGCCTTCGGTTTCTGATTTTCTGAATTATCGATTTTGTGCTGAATAAAGGGATATGGTCATTATCCATATTTGTCATATACTAAAGGTATTTCTAAGCTATCTCACAATCAGTGGAATACGCACCCTGTGTAATACTGAAGGTCGTGATGTCTTCACTGTTAGTAGAGGAACTTGTTATTTCTTCTGTGTCTGTCGCTGTCGATGTTACTGTACTTGTCATGTCTGATTCTAACGTTGAAGTTTTTACCGAGGATTGCGACTCTGTTGTTATTTGTGTTGTTATGGCCGACGTTTGCGACTCTGTGGTTTGTGCTGTTGTAACAGTGCTTTCAAGATCTGTTGTCCTTTGTGTTGTTATAGCTTCCACGGTCGTTGTAGGAGCCTGGAAATTAAATGTGAAGTTCCATTTAATTTGGTTCCCTTGATTTATATTGACTAACTATTTCACTGAAAAAAAAAGATTCATTTTAATCAATGGAAGGGATAAAAATTATATATCATCAACATTACATGGGATTAACATCATAGGACTATCCCTAGTACTATTTGGTCATATATCTTATTTAATTATGGTACTTAATTGACCCTAAAAGAAATTTGAGTCGCGACATTTTTACAAAAAAAAGATGGACCTAATCCAAAAAAAAAGAAAGAAAGAAAGAAAAAAGAAAAGGGCGCTACTAAAATAACTTGTGTATGGAACGACTTTAAGCCTGAAGTACCACTGATGAAGACAACAATTAGAAAAAAGAAGGGAATCTCCTACAACACTCGGTTACAACACCCACAACAAAACCCAAAAACACCCAAAGCAAAAACACAGAGCAGACATGCACATGAACAGACACAAAAGGGACAAGAAACACCAAATCACATCATAGAAACATCAAACACAAATGACTACACATAAACCATCGAGACCAATTGGCAATCGGTGCCGACTTAGGACGGTCATCTTCCGCTTCAGTAGCAGTCTGGATATCCAGATTACAACCGTCCCACTTTTCCTATTACCAATGAACTCTCGACGAATGCAATTTTTTTGTATGAAATAGCCTCCTCACTGTAACATGAACATACAAACAGGCAGCATGACACAGGGTTAACACCTCTTCGAATTAAAATCATTTGCATAATTTTTCCATTTATCTGCCTTGCAAATCATCACTGATACTATCCCCACTCGTTGTCGAGACAGCTTGACACTCTATTTTTCTGCGCATGAATATACCCCTGTCTTCTTTTTAGATACAGCCTTCAAATAATATAAAAGAGGTATATTTTAAGAGATTTCTGCGAGAATGTGCTCTCTTTTATCGATTGAGGCGGAGTTTTCTTCGCTCTCGAATGCTTTATCTATATTGATTTTCAAAACGAAGATAATCTTAAATTTTCATTGTTAATATATATATTTATCACATGATACACCCGTTATGCAGTTTCATAAAGGCATTTCATTAATAAATGTTATGATAACACGTTACATATCGGTCTGCTTGAATGCATTGGTCAAGTATGGAACTTCATCACCTACACTGTGTCAAATGTGACCTTTCAAATATCGGTCAGATGTTTAATTCAGACGCAAATTCAATATCAATGATTAAAATTGTTGTTGTGAAATAATTATTGCATTAACGTACTATACAAAATTGAAATATTTTTCTCTTTACGCATAGAAAACCTATACGATGTGGAACTACTTCTTATGTCCTGGCAGACAACTTCTCGGTCACGGCGTAGTTCGCCTCTAGTTCTCAGAAACGTTGATCTCACTTTGGAAATACACATTGTTTGGCAGAATAATTTGATAAAAAGAATCTCTAATGCATTTTCATTTCATACGATGTATTATGAAACATGTTGTGAGTTATATATCACACAACTCTTTTCATAATACATCGTATGAAATGAAAATTCATTTGAGATCCTATATTTATGTTACTACATTTACTTTATAAATGTTGTCATTTAATTCACCAGATACATACTCTAAGGACAGTGGGAAATTTAATGTGACCGCATGCGGCACGCGTCCAATCAAAAATTAATAAAAAGTATAAAGTATACATTTTTCTGCATGCAATAAAAATCCATAATAATCACCTTAAAACGTATGAAATTAATTCTTTCATAACGGAAAGTCGTTCTGAATTTATTTTAACACCTTTTCAGCCCAAAACTCTGTTTCAAGTTCGAAAATATTTTTGGTGCCCTCTTCTGATATAAAATTCTGGATCCGCACCTGCTCTTACTTCATTTAGGTTCTTTCCATAATTTTTATTCATTTTAGATTATAGAATAAGTATGTTTCTTCATTAATCATATTTCAAATTTTAGAAGTTAATCATTATTTCAATATTTGTTTTTATTATGAGTTTAGAATATAATGAGTGTGTTCTGAAACACTAGGTCCCATGTATAAGGCGAAGTCCAAGAAATATCAAAGTCGTAGAGTCAAACAATGGACCATTTCCTTCATGCTTACAATACTTATGAAGTTTCATTTATCAGATCATATACGGTAATTGGTCAATGTAAAATTGGTAAAACAAACACCTATTGTTTTCTGCATTCAGGGAATAGATTTCATTTGAAATGTTGGCATTTCGGGAAGACACCGTATATACAGTCCTCACACGACTGTATCCTATCAACATTGATTTTAGAATGAACACTTCCCTTGTAAAGGGGCAAACAAGTATCGTTCTATCACTTAATGAGATCAGGATTCATCCTTATACATTAACCAGTATAAATGTTTACTGAAACATAACGTAAACCATATATGGAAGCTGTTTGAATATCAAAATAACGGAATTCATCATTACACATTAACCGGTAGAATTGTATGCTGAAACATCATTTACATCACATGACCAAACTTTTTGAATATACATCCGTAAAAGAAAGGAGGGGATATCCAACAACACTCGGTTGCAGTACCAACAGCAAAACCCAAACAAGAGCCCCAGGGGGCACAACGCTCACCTGATACCCATGCACGCTCTAATTGACATACTGACATTGAATACTGATAGTGCCAGTACCAGGATTTTAGCCCACAACCTTTCTAAAAAGATTTTTGCCGGATGCAGAGAAGTTTTTTTTCAGACAACCTTTAAAAGTACAAAAAAGAAAAAATAGCCACATTTCAAAACAATAACTTTTTTACTGATTTGAAAAGACGGATAAAGTGGTCCAACGTCATATGCCCAGCTAGTATAGTTCAATTATGCAACATCAAAAATAAAATCATATTGTACATTAATGTGCAGCAGAAAAAGAATAAAACAATGAAATGATTTCATAAATTAACTTTATCTAAAATTGAACACAAAACCTTTCATTATTGATAGCTAGCATGCCAGAAATCATAAAGCCTGTGTTTGTGAAACGAGAACATCCCCGGCGGCATCTTTGTTAGTATAAAGGCCATTTTCTGTTAAGTATGTGAGAGGTCAGGGTCAGCGCAATATTGGTATCAATGGAAAGATCTTGTCACAAGGAATACACATGTAAAAATTGAAACCTCTATCACTAACCATTCAAAAGTTATGCCCAATGTTAAAGTTTTTGAGAAGTACGTCAAAGGTCAAGGTTATGGTCACGAGGTCAAAAATTTTGGTATCAATGGAAAGGTATTGTCACAAGGAATACACATGTGAAATATGAAACCTCTATCACCAGCTTCCATTTAAAAGTTATGCCCAATGTTAAAGTTTTTCGGAAAACAGACAGACAAACATACAGACGGACAGGCCAAAAACTATATGCTCCCGAATCTTTTATTCCAGGGGCATAAAAAACAAAGATTTTTCGGTTTTGTCTTTATTCATATTAAAGTATACTGAAATCTATGAATGCTTTTGAATAGTATTGATTTCATCTCAAATACATGAAACGTACAGTTAAAATCGTTTTAATCCAATATTTATCACTTCAAGTGAGTTGTGTAGAAATTGGGCCAGTTTGTTTTCCAAAAAGCAGTGTATGGTGTATCAAACCTCATGACCCAGTGAAGCCACTTGAACAAATAATTTTCAGTGAATATGCTGAAATGCGGCGCTTCTTGCCTATGCATGTTTCATCAGGCGTCGCATTTCAGCATACGCTGTTCAACAACTCAAGTGGTTTCTCTAGGTTTCGTAGTTTGAAACAAATTAAAAGGCCCATGAAATTGTTAAGCTTGTCCAACTAGCAGACCTACGACATCGTTATTTACTATTAACAAATTGTTTTACCTCATCAAAGGTCTGTTACACGGACAAGTTGTTAGCGGAGAGAGTTCATGAAATGTATCGGTTGCATAGGATTTGCAGACAAAAAGTTATTTGGTCCGATAAAAACTCATCATGTATCTATTATTTGAACAGATAAAAATTCCCAAATGTCTTATCACAGGAACCTGTCATTTTATGAGAGAAAATGTTTTATTATTCACAACCTCAGGCCTCTGTGTTCCTCTTAGAAATATTATACATACAAGATGTCGAACACAGTGGCTTATGGTTGTAAATAATAATTTATTTACTCTATTTAAACAACAGCTTTCTGTGGTCCAACATTTCATAGGAAGATTTCAGGAACTCTGAACTGAATTATTCATTTCAAGAATTTCAGATATTAAATGTCCTATGCATTCTCAAAATCCGGAGGAAGAGATTACTCATTAGACGTTTCTTCAAGAAATCAGTCCGTAAATTACTTCATCTAAGAGAGTCTAAGACAGAGGAAATTCGAGCAAACAACAAGGGTTCTGGGACAGATACCTAACATGGGACGCCACACTTTCACTTCGGAGAACGTGTGGCGCAATGACGTCACCGGGTCCTGTCCAGATCTGAACCCTACACTGACCTGTCGTTACCTTCGAGTAACTTTACTGATTAATCCCCCCTTTTCTCCCCATCCCTCCCCATCCCTCCCCATCCCTCCCCTCTCAACCCCTACCTCTAAGGCTTGATCAGATGTACCCGTACATTACAGCCCGTGGGTAGATCAGGGTCATTAGGTGTAAAATGATTTTTCTCACTATCAATGGCTAAGGTCCACCCTGGATAAACGAGGAGAAAGTATCGCGACTGCCTTTAATACTGGAAGAGGGGAAACAACCAACCACAGTCTGTACAGACAAAGGCCAAGAATTCAAATCTAGGAGTTTTAATGCGCTCCTTAAAAGAAACAACATTGAGCATTTATATTTACAGAATACAGAAATAAAAGCCAAATATGCAGAGAGAGTAATCGAGACTTCAAAGCCAAAATGTATTGATACATGACGTATAAGCAATCGCAGCGCTATGTAGATCGTTTGGAAGACTTCAACACCAACTATAACCCTACATTTCAACGTACGATCGGTATGGCTCCCGAAACAAATATTTGGTGGAAATTGTATTGACCAAAAAAACCTGTGGTCGTAGGAAAAGGGAAACAAAGTAGAAAACCGTTGAAATTCAAAGTTGGCGATCGAGTAAGTGTGACTCATATACGGAATCCTTTTACTTGGGTCTGGAGAACTATTCATCATTGCCGATAGACGATTAAGAGGCAGGGTCCCCGTTTATCGATTGAAGGACTATTTGGACGAAGATATCATTGACAACTTTTATCAACCGGAACTGCAGAAAGTGGACACCAGAGAAGATGACGTATTCAAAATAGAGACAATCATCAAGATGAAATGATGAGGAAGAAAAAAATTAATGTACTCTTCGATCACACGGTATACCTTCGATACAAACGGGATACCTTCGATACACACGGTATACCTTCGATGCAAATGGACCCAATGACCCGAACCATCCCCGGGATGTATTGTACTCTTCGAGATATCTTATTTGATATGTCACACGGTATACTTACGATAACTGTGTAAATATGCACCCTATGACCCCGAAAGACTGAGACCTGTGATATGCTACACGGTATACTTATGATATCTTTCATATTTTTCACTCAATGACCCCGAACTAACCTCGGGCTGTACTGTACGCTAACACCTTGTCAAGCCCTGGGGTTAGGGATGGGGAGGGGAGGAATGGGGAGAAATGGGGAATGTTAATTAGTAAAGTTACTCGAAGGGGGGGATTAATCCGTAGAGATCATGACTAGTCAGTACAATGGTCAGATCTGTACTGGACCAGTACCACAGACATAGTGTGGCGTCCCATGTTAGGTATCTGTCCAAAAAGGGCAGTTTCTTCTACATATAAAAATAAAGTAGCTGTAACTAGTAGAGCTGTATGCAGACACATAATTTACAACACAAGAGCAATGACAAATATGGACAATAACTATATCCAAATACACAGTACAAAATCGATAATTCAGAAAATCATAAACCGAATACATACAAAATCAGGATAAAACAGGAACCAAAGCAAACAAACAAAAACCTCCACGTGCTTCACATGAAAAGATCCAAATATGGGAGTGAGACCAGGTGCCCAGGAAGAGTCAGCATTTCCTGCTTGCATGCAACACCTAGCTGTTTTGAATACACATCTCTTAACAGTGAACAATAAAACTGTATACTGGAACATCAATTTTGAGACGTTTAACATTACAACATATGACCAAGCTCTCTGAATAAAGGTCACTCTTTTACAATACAGATGTTCTAATCATGTTTCTTTTTTATAGCGTGTTTACTCTGCTCTAGGACAACACACAAAAAGATTCAGTGGGCATTAAATGCATAGTAATGATATCAAATTCGCACCCGGCGTTTATGGGAAATGAATCAGAGTAGCAAATATAATTCAGTGTGGCGCATCATTGATTGATTTCAGAATCCAATGTACCTATTTTTGAAGGTTGAGATGCATAAGGTTTTTTTGTAGGATGCATTCAAATGACAAATATGGATAATGACCATATCCCTGTATACAACACAAAATCGATAATTCAGAAAATCAGAAACCGAAGGCATACAAAATGAGGATAAAACAGGAACCAAAACAAAATCAAAGGCTTTGATCGAATGGACTTTACTAAAATGGGTGGATTTCAGATGTTCTAAAAGTTCCTTCGAATTCTTTAAAATAAGATTAAAAAATGAAGAGGCAAAAACGCTTGGAAGGATTGTGGGAGGGTGTTAGACTAATACTTCATTCAATTCATGACCCCCAAGAAGACAACATTTAAAGATTAAAGAAAGCTTTAGTGAAGTATCAAATAACCAAATGTTACATCAAGAGTTATCTGAGTTCTCACAGCTCTAATCTTATCTGATCGTGACTGAATTGAGTCGATGTATGTATGATGGTTAGTTATCAAAGGAGAGAACAGGGTGGTTTTTAAAAACCGACGCCGAAGACCGAGGTCTTTAAACTCCACCCTGCTCTCTACGGTGGCATCTAACTTTCATACAGACCTCAACGAGGTCTTTATCCGACTTGCATACCGAATTTTCTCTGCAATTTTCATGAATAAAAATCCAAATATATAACGCACCCCTGTTTTTCAAAACGAAATGGACCATGCTATTAGGTTGAAATATGCAACGGTCATCATATTCAAAACAATTCACACCCGCTACTGAAATAATTTGTTTTTCTCTGCCCTTCTCTCATGTTTTTATTGACCTATACCCTTCATTGAACGCTCTTAAAACTTCGTCATGTTGGAATTGCCTGCTGTCGTTATGAAATGAAATGACCGATGAATGATAAAAGAATCGCATTTGTAGATTTGTTGAATTGTATAAACATAATAAATGACATGAAAAAACTGACTTACTTGATTCAGATTATTTTGGTTAAAACCAACAGGCACATAGTAGGCAATATAACTTTTCTTTCCATACAAAAAAGCACAGTAAGTAGCATCGTTTACTGTATGAGACAAAGTGAACACTCCTGTCGATATTGATTGATATCCTGAGTAATAATCAGTCGATTGTATTCTGCTATAGGAATTCGTATTCACTGTAGTACTGTCTAATAGTAAACCAGACCTGTCCGAATCCCTGATTATAATGATTAAAAAATTATCAAACATTGTATCGTCATCAACACTGAATGTAAAAGAGTTCCCCCACTGTTCAGTGGGCGGGATCAAGACCATGGTTGGGTCTGATTTATCGGAACTCGAGATTTGGTTTTTCGTAAATAAAACAAGAAGCACAGGTTTGTCGGAGGTTACTTCACATGACGATCCACTCTGAAGTGTCTTTATAACATTTTCCCCAGCTGTCGCTAGAGTAAATGTATCGGAGGAACCACAGTTCATTGAAACCACTGTTGTGTCAAATGCTGAAACGAATTTCAGATAATCAGACTGGGACCTCATAGGAGTTGATCTGACAACAAAATGTTTCCCCCACGTGTCAACAGAAGGCATCATCTCCAGAGCATGATCCCAGTAACCTGACGTTCCTACGATGGCTCTTTCATTACCTGAAATTATTGCAATTCTCTTATCAGACTCAACGCGGGTTCCTGAAAGATCGCTTCCCGCCTGTATTTGTAAAGTGTCAAAACGGTTAACTGTTTCCGAGAACGATGTGCCTCTTCCAGCAAATGATCCAAACAAAGTAATAGATGAAGGTAAAGTCACCTGTACATTAGTGTTGTCTTCTACCCCTATAATTAGGAATTCAATAGAGGCATCGTCATCTTCCCAAGCAACAATATAATACACTAGTCCGAGTGCTTCAACTGGTAGAACTAAGAATAATGCAGCCGAGTACTGACCCTTATTAATTCCAATCACCGTAATGGGATGTACCGCTTGAATCAGGATTCCTTCTTGCGACCGAATGGAGTCCTCTACTCTGAATGATCTATCTATGGTTACTACTGTAGAGCTTGAAGGAGATATTGTATGTTGTGTTTGGTACGAATTGGAAGAATCGGAAATAGTGACCAGAACATTGGATGGGTGGCCTGTACATAATGATACTTGGATCTTATCTGTGGATGGTGTCCAGGACAGGAAATCTGGAAATCCTATCATGAATTCTGTACCAGAATGACTTATTCCTATAAAGAAAAAAACCTTTTATTTTTTTTATTTTTTTTCTTTGAAATGAAGATCTTCAAAACTTAATGATATTGTGCTCTGTGGTATTTTGAATATGCATGTAGAATAAACATGTTATCTACTAACATTATCCTGGTTATATGACATGATTTGTAACATATTGATGCCATAAATATGTTTGACTTTTTCCATGAAATTGTGTTCTCTTACATGATGAATATGTATGGGTTATTCTACTGTCTCCGAGGGCGTAGCCCGAGGAGCAGTTGAATAACCCACTTGTTGCACGGCAATTGTTAGGCCATCAAACAATTATCACCGATGATTGACTAATTATAAGTCGCCATTCCAAGTACGAGAAAACTACTCATGGTCAGTAAATAGATGAGAATTTTATGCATTTTAAAAGTAAATAACGGAAAGGAAATTAAAAGAATTTGGTCCAGGTTATGAGTTAAATTTATAAAAGATAAAAGAAAAACAAAACAAGAAGGAAATTGATATTTGAATTTTTCAGAGTAAATGACTACATAGGAAGCGGATTTTAGAAGTTGCGGCTTATGATTCCCTTGTACAAATTTTCCAACAAATATTCAAAACTACGGGAATGTTCAGCTATTATTATATCTTTATTTGAATTTCTGTTCAAAACTGTTCAAGGGTACCAGTCAGTACATTATGAATCGAAATCGTGAAAGTTACATTATTCAATCGAATCTTACCCGAGTTTTGTCTGGTTTCGTTTGTAGTTGATCCTATGCAGATTGAAACATTTTAAAACGCGTGGATCTAGAGTGGACATGGAGTCAAGTATCACCCCCTCCCCATCCGGCCATCCCCCGCTGGAATTTGCAAAAAGAAAAAAAGATTTTGTCCCGTTTTTCCTTATTTTCTTTCAAACTCAAAGGCAGGACCCCTTTCACGAACGGACTGGACCCGCCTCCTGGGAAAAAAATCTAGATCCGCCCGTGACGTTTAAAATAGTACTTCAAACCATCAATCGCGGGATTTTTCTTATGAAAACAATCTCAGTTATTGTTCTTATGCTAAAAGGGAACAATCGTTCCCTTTTTTTGTCATGCTGTATTTTAATAACGAGAGGCGACGGTCAGTTAAGGACAGTTAACGGCTCAGTTGATCATGCAATGATTGGTTCAATCATTCACTCAATCATTACTTCACAATGAAAAATATTACACCGTCTGGAAAGGTGTAAATTACCGTCTACAACGTAGACCGTGCAACAAGTTTGACTTACACACATATGATTTAAATAATATCAATGTTATTTAGTGCTCTAATAACATGAATTCATTGGAGGTTAACATCTAAGCTACATCCCTCCAATGCTATTTTGAACATAAATTTTATTTGGATATGCTACTGAATCGACCCTACAGGAATTTTGGAGCCGCGCACTTTCTGTAAAGAAAATGCTGAAATTTAAATTCTAAAATTACCACAAGAGATCGCTAGTGAAATTAATTTGGACTGCGTATGAAAGGCACTTTGGCTGCAAGCATCACTGATGACAATTTAATATTCGAAACACGTGTCTGGTGCATGAAATTTGGTTTGATATTTTCTTCAAGAAAGCATAGAGTTAGACTCCTTCCGCATTACTTATATTGGTAAGTATAGCCTGAGTAACAATTTGCTAATATCACCGCGTGGTATCGAAACTTATGTTGATGTAATATGGTCAGACGTCATATTTGATAATATTGACACTGTTATGTGTTATGTTCTAACAAATAAAATAAACTCTTACAATTTTATAAAAACAAACGAAACCTTATTTTCTACAATTTTCTCAATAGTAATATTTTTGTTTCAGATTTTGTTTCATTCTTTCTGGACATTTAGTTTGGATTTAAACCTAAAATTGAATTGTATTTATAAGTAGAAAGCAAAATGATTAATGTCCTATGAAAATATTAATGCCAATCGCACTGTTGATCGCAGTACAAAATATGTCAGTTATCTCTCCTGGAAAACCGATGCTCGGACACTATCTACCCACGCAAATGGGCATTAATAGATTTAGAGCATCACATAACCTCGATAGCAAGTTTGAAAGGAAAGACTTAGTTGGAAAACGGGTGATTTTGCGCACGTAATCCAGGATAACCACACCGTCTGCTTCTGACGTAACAAATGAGCGTCCTAAGTCGGCACCGATTTGCCTATTGGTCTCGTTGGTTTATGTGTAGTCATTTGTGTTTGATGTTTCTATATGCTTTAGTGTTTATTGTACCCTTTCCGTCTCATTCTGTGCGTTGTGTTTTGTCGGTGTTTTGCTGTTGGTGCAGCAACCGAGTGTTGTTGGAGATCCCCTCCTTCCTTTCTTTTATAGCTTTTCACACTATTCACTGCAATAATCAATTAATTGTTATTTACTTGAAGTATCAAAGTGAAGTGTCCTTTATTCCCACCCCCACTTCGCTTCCATGCATTGTGCATTACGTCATAATACTCGCTGAGGGACGTACCTATGTTAATCAAAAAGCAATAGTGTCCAGGTGCTTGGCACTGTTTTCTCATAGTCCCAGCATGCTTTACCGATGACATTCCGAGGATTTATCATGTGATGCACTACTATTGCATGCAATCAGTAGACGCTGACTCTCCACATGCACATGGTCTCACTTCAGAATGTTATTCATTCCGAGGTTCGCAACCGTTCCTATGGAAACTCCAGTGATTTTGTCTTGCCTTACTGACTTTGACACACAATTAGTGATAGATACTTCTATAATGTTTATTATATACTACCGTACTTAATCAGTGGTGACGTAATCTTCATTATTCTTTTTTTGGTGTGTAGATTATAGAAGCAGAATATTCCATCAAAACGGAAGCATAATATATGTTTCAAAAATATATTCATTATTCTGCTTGTTCATCAATTAAATATGATTCGTGGTTTCTTTGTTATAAGCCTTGCTCATACGAATATCGTAACTTATTAGATGCGATACTAACATTAAGATTGGTTTGAAATTATCCTCAAGAAGGTAACGAGTTTGAACTATTTTTCAGTTTTTGTTGATGTGGGACAACACGCTAAAAGCATGTATCTAGAAGTAGGAAAACTCAGTACAAAATTAAATTGCAAAAGTAAAATATCTTACTTCATCACCGGAGGGCAGCCGCAAGGAGAAATCAGCGAACATGAAATAAACATCAAAGAAGTACCTAACAGCTATTCAGTCTTAAAGTCGAGAAGGCATGGCAAAATCGTGAGACTTCCAATCAGAACGGTTGCGTACGAAATGCAAGGAGTTGATTTTTTTTCAAAATATACCATATTTCAAATAAAAACATTTTTTTTTATCACGAAGAAAGCAATGTAATCTACCATGTGGAAGGTGAGGGTTCAAATCCTTATTTCTATCATACTACCCCTTTGCTTAAAACGACTTTAACCCTTTGCTTAAAACAAATTTAACTCCACCTCTAGCTTGTTAGGGGTATGTCTATGCCTAATTTGGTGCTCTATTGTGAGTGATATTGAAATTGTATTAGGATCTTCTTTAACTCATTTGGATCCAATAATTCGTTATTATTATACTACAATTAAGAAATGATTGTAATAATTTTCCTGTCTATAGACAAAACCGATTCGCGGATAATATAATGTTTGTGGATCGGTTTTTGTCTATACATCTATAATTTTCTCACAATACATTCATGAGGTTTATTATAATCAATTAATACAATATCAAGGTTACTGAAAAAATATGTCATTTAAATAATTATCTTAAATTATGTGTTGTGACGTTTAGCGGCGCAATACGAAAACTGAGATATCGAAAATTGTGTACACGCGCAGAATTCCTTTATTATTTCTAAATGCGGACGCCGAAAAAGTCAGTGTATATACTTGTTATTCGACAGTAATTGAAAGTTATCATACTGAAATTTGAACTTTTTACAATGCATTGATATTTAGATATCACTGTCACAAGAAGCGCCATCAATACGTATGCATGGAAATAATGGCGTATACCTGCATTTTTGTAAGAACGTGGAATCATTGATCTTTTATTCAAGCTGATACAAACTCCACAAAAGACATTATGTATGAGAAAATGGCTATGGAACTCAAGAAAATGTTTCGAGTGCACGTCAATATGCCCTCAATTTACAAAGAAGATGATAATTTGATAAAAATCATTCAAATAGGATGGTTTGGACTACCTGAGAAAGCAAAACGGAGGGATCCATACGTTCTAAAATGAAATTCTTGAACAGATAGAATATGACCAGGGAATAATTTGAGCACATGTTTACCTAGTTTATTCTGTATTACTAATTTTTGAGCCGATTGACATGCAACAAACGACATATGCGCCAATATGATTTCAAATTTAGAGACAGAACAAAAGGTGAAAAAATGATAAGTACTCCGTAATTTGCGTGGCGTTGCTTTGGACGACATTTTATGCGCCGCTTTCCGAGGTCACTCCTAAAGAAAAACACCGCATTTCCTTCATAATTGATAGATTGCTTTAAAATTTGCACAAAAGGATATCCAATCTTAAGGAATAAATTAGTATATGAACAAAATGTTTGACGATAACGAAATAAATCTTATTAAACTTGTCTACGAATTTATCGAACAGCCCTCGTATAGACAGAAAAATTATTACAGTCATTTCTTGTATTCTAATTAAAATGACTATTTAATTATTTAATTTATTTTGCAACTGACGGCATTTTAGCATTGTTGATTTTCAAATTCAAAACTGGCGGCGTAATATTTGAACAGGACTAACGTAGCGGTGCTCGACGTTAGTGCATGACGTCACAATAGGCATCATTGTCTATACAGCTATAGATAAATTTTCGCTCCTTGCGTTTGTGTAGGCGTTATACTGACACTACGGAAAAAATTGAATTATTTTGTATTGTGAAAAGAACTCGCCTTTTCGTAATAGAGCATGATAAAGCCAAAACAAAACAAAATCAAATAAAAAGAATTTTTTGACAAAATGACACTTGGTCAATAAGAATTATATTTCATTAAACACCGAAATTCCTTTTTAGCAAAAATATATTCAAATCACATAGTATGATACAAACAAAATTTAACAATCCCTTTAATTAATAAAAAAAAATTACATATTATATAGTTATACAGTACCTTTGACCTGAATGATCAGGAAAATACAGAGGAAAGGAAGAGTCATCCTGTATCTTTACTTGTTGGTACCACAGCTGTCATTAGATAGTCTAGTACTATCCGTCATCTGTATTATAAATAATAATCACATTTACTCCTTATAATGATCCTTTTGAATTCCTATATCTATCACAAAGTACTTGATCCATGATACTTAAAACGAAAATATTACTAATACAGCTTCAAAGAAAATATTTTCTGAAAAACAAAAGAAATCCGATATTCAATACCTTTCTTCTCTTGTGCTTTTGTTTACATTAATTATAGAAATTTAAAGGACCTGTAATTATTCCCTTTCTTTAAACAGCTGGAACAAAAATCTCTCCTCTATTACAGAATTAAAATGAGTTGAGTAAATATAAAATTCTATAAAAGTAAGTAGGCTATTTTAACGATGTCGGTCTTTTGCTTTTAAGCTGATTGTCGGTGTTCTCAACATTTAAAGATCTCATGAAACTTTTTAAAAGACAACGAAAGAAATACACATGAAAGAGTGTTGTTTGAATTTATATCATATGAAAGAGAGCTGTTTTGAATATATATAATCATACGAAAGAGTGCTGTTTTGAATTTGAATATATATCATATGAAATAGAGCTGTTTTGATTATACGAGTATATCATATGAAAGACGTTCAAAATTAAAATATTCAGAACTTGTACATACAATACAGGAGACAAACAAAGTACCCAAACCGAGAGAGCAGTAAAATGTTTGCAGTGTGTTGCAAGGTTATAAACCCCCAATGTAGAATAAGGTATCAGATGGAAATAGAGGGAGCTGAGTTTAAACATATCGTTTATGACGTCACCTTACGGTGAGAAGTTTTATGTTTATACTACAATTGTTCGTCTATGAAGACCTCTGTGTATCCGGACAAGTGGGAGGGTTGCGCGCACGTAGTCCAGATAACCATATCATTTGCTAATCGTCGATGGCTGACCAAAGTCGGCGCAGGGTGCACATTGGTCTCCGTCCTTTCATTTGTTGTCATTAATGTTTGATGCTTGTGTACGTCTGTTTCTATCGTTTCACATGATGTTCTAGTAAATATTGTTGTGTCTTTTTTCATTTTGTATATTTGTCTGATGTCATTAATATGTTGCTTTCTGGTGGGATTGCTTAGCTGGATGAGTGCAGGATATTTGACTTATGTCATTAATATGTTGCTTTTTGGTTGGTTTGCTTAGCTGGATGAGTGCAGGATATCTGTCTGATGTCATTAATATGTTGCTTTTTGGTTGGTTTGCTTAGCTGGATGAGGACAGGATGGTCATGTTGCTTTCTGGTGGATTTACTTAGCTAGGTGAGGACAGGATGGTCATGTTGCTTTTTGGTGTGTTTACTTAGCTGGGTGAGGACATGATGGTCATGTTGCTTTTTGGTGGGTTTACTTAGCTGGGTGAGGACAGGATGGTCATGTTGCTTTTTGGTGGGTTTACTTAGCTGGGTGAGGACAGGATGGTCAAGTTGCTTTTTGGTGGGTTTACTTAGCTGGATGAGTGCAGGGTGGTCATTTTGGAAATTCCTCCCTTTTCTTTCGAACGTATCGTAAAGACGATTTGTTGACTAGGACAAAGTTCTTTCTAATACTAGCGTTTTAAAGTATGTAACTTGACAAAAAAAACTTTAATAATATATTTCGGGATCCCTGTATCAATCAAGAAATGTAACGCGAGGAAAGTGTTAATGATTCAACACAGTGTCCAACTTTACTTCTTTGACACAAATTTCTAAATGCGATACGACATGCATGTTTTGAATTATTGAAATAAAATGATAGTCAATAATCTGATATCGGATTATCTTATTAATAGAATAGTGGACAACAATCCGATTTCTGATTATCTGATAAATAAAATACTGGACAACAACCTGATTATCTGATAATCTAAAAACTAACAACACCATGATATCTGATTACTTATTTGATGAATACTTGACAACAATTCGATATCTGATTACTCGATTGATAAAAACACTTGACAACAATCTTATATCTAATTACTTGATTGATGAAATACTTGACAACAATCTGATATCTGATTACATGATTAATGAAATACTCGGCAACAATCTGATATCTGATTATTTGATTGATGGAACAGTGGACAAGAATATGATATATGATTATCTGATTGATGAAAAAATGGACAACAATTTGATATCTCATTACCTGATAAATGGTTTTATTTTACAACAATCTGATATCTGATTATCTGATAAATGCAATACTGGTCAACAATATGATATATGATAATACTGGACCACAATCTGATAATCTGAAAAATGAAAAACTTGACAACAGTCTGATTATCTGATAATTGAATTACTGGACAACAATCTGATATCTGATAATCTGATAAATGAAACATTGGACAACAATCTGATATATGATTATATGATAAATACAATACTGGAAAGTAATCTGATTTCTGATTATCTGATTGATGAAATATTTGATAACAATCTGATATCTGATTATCTGATCAATGAAATACTGGACAACAATCTGATATCTGATCAATGAAATACTGGACAACAATCTGATATCTGATTGATGAAATATTGCACAGCAATCTGATATCTGATTATCTGATAAATGAAGGATACAGAATATCAATATCCCTGTCATTCAACGTTCCAACGACAAAGATTCATAAAAATGATAAGAATGAGCATCTCTTATTTGAAGTAATAATAATGAATGCGAAAGGAATCGAAAATGAAAAAAAAAGACAATAAGAATGTATTTGCTTATATGACGAGTGATGCACGCAATCAGGAGATGCTGTCTCTCTCCGGGCACCTGGTTTCGCAACCGTTACAATGGAAAATTATTTTGTCTTGCCTTCTCGACTTTGAAAGTAAATAATTGATTGGTGCTTCTGTGATGTTTATTACATCAATATTTAATAATCATATTAAGGTCAGGGTGGCGACTTCTAATAGAAATGAGGTAGAAGGAAGATGGATAGGTTCATAGGTAAAGGAACTATTCAGGCCAAACATCAAAACTTGCTCGTCTCGTTTTTTGGCTTTAAACGTCCATTTGTTGGCCTATTTTAACATTTTTGTCATCTTAGAGAATACCACATCATAACTTTACATACCTCTGAAATGCATGAAATTTCAAAAATTCATATATATCCTTATTTTTCAAGATTCGTATAGCTTGTGGATGAATTAAAGGCTATTTTGAGAAATCTGATAAAATAATCAGTTCTAAGGAGAGAATTTTCTGTTAAAAACTATGACACCAACTCATTATTTTTATTAATAGCTAGAAGGTCGCCAGCTACCCATTTTTTTCTACATATATATCTATGGTATTGCTTTATCCTAAAGCAGTCAAATCAATATGTACCCGAATAAGTTTTTGAGCAAAATGACTGTTTCTATTAATAGCACAATAATTTTTGCAAAAATCTACATTTTGACCCAAAAACATAGAGTTTTACTCGAAGTTCGAATTTCTAATGATCTCACTTTTAAAGAGTATAATGGATAGTAAATATTCTGATGTGTGAATCTTTGGTAGCAGAACTCATGCGAAAATGACAGTTTTTTTTCCCTATTTTCGGCGATTTTTCATTAAGAAATATGAATTTTTCCCAAAAATATTAATTCAGCAATGAAAGTTTTAAGGAGTTTTATTTGTTTTTCTAATAATGTAACAATCTGAGCTTAATCAATGTATCGTTTATGTCGGTTTCAATTATTATGTGATATGAAAATAGCGTTATCTCCCTGTAGTCGCAACCCTAACCTTAACTGAAATTGAATAAACCATTTAAATCAATCTAATGATATGAAAAATATTAAAAGTTTTATGTATATTTACCTGAAATATAAATGATCAGTTTGTTACCACAGCTCTATAACAAATGTTCGCAGAAATGACCAGAGGGAAGACGTAAAGACAAAATCTATAAATTTTAATCATGGCTTTGTCTAGAAAATAATACCCAGAACAACATAGTCCCTTCCCTCTTATCTTTAGAATAATTAAGATATAACGTACCTTTCATATAAACAGAGACACCGTGAGATAGGGGGTCATGTTCATAATCAAACGGTTAGGGTACAATTATTGATTTTCATGCTTACTTAAACATGAATTGAAACATAAATTATAAATCGTTAATTATGTGTCATTTATGACTGATGCCTTTTGTGAACATGATATCTGACATATTTATAATTACTCCTTTATCGGAAATCGCAATTTACTTTAATTATCATATATGAATTTACAAAGAAAATGACATATGAAAGCGTATTATTATGTTCCTCAATTGTTGAAAAAAGGTTTAAGCAGTGCGACTTCGCGTCATTTCAACACAAACACTGTTACACTTTATCATATAAATGAATCTTTTTTTTCAATTATTTCCTAAAATACAGCCAGCGTTTTAATACATTGCACGAATATGAATTCCTATACAAGTCATCGTCTTGTTTTTTGAAAAAGTCAAAAAGTATTCAATGAACATTTATTCCTGAAAGCTCTAGTTAAGTTTGTTTACGTTCAAACTTCTTCACAACAAACACTGAAATGATAATGGTCAAATGTCAGTTCTTTCATGCTAATGAAATAAAGAGGTAACAATATGTATGACGTATTTAGAGCAAACTTTTATTAACTACATGAAAAAATATGTAACTGTGTAAAACATTGCGATGGAATATATGTTTTTTTTAATCTTTAATTGGCTCAATATGCTACAGTCAAATCTATTTGGACATTTTCACTTAAAATATTGCTATGTAATTTATTGGAAGTTTTTGATGAAGTATATATAGTACAATTTTTTATAAGCAGTTATGTATGTGAAGACGTTACACAGATATAAAAGATTACGTAAATGAAAGTAATTATTTCTCATACGGCACTTTCCCATGTTCCTTAACCTCGGCATGATATATCAATGAAAGTCAATCAACATACTCATTAATCGTAAGCAGAACAATACAATGACACTGAAAACACAAATATGACTGCAAAGAATTTTACAAATTAGCCTGAGATGATTTTATTTGAAGACGTTTAACATTTATACCACTTGATGAGTGTCACTGTTGGTGGACCAGAAGTTCCCGAGGGAACATGTAGCCAAGTTCGATCAATTTCGGTTGATCGTTTCTTCAACGCATTCTAAAATTTCTGTTATCATAATTTCTTGAAATTTCTAAAAAGTGGGTCCTGTAGCATCATACCCGAAACGTGCATGTCTGGTCCATGCTGCCAATTTATCTGTTCTTAAATTATGCTATTCAATTTTAAGACGTTTAACATTCCAACAGCGTGATAAATTCCAAACATGATGACATAGAAGAAGACATACGAAATACATTATGTGCTCTGCTGGCTGTAGTGAGCTCATGCATGCGATCGCCAGAAGAGTCCGACTGACCGACTGAGTTTGTACCATCTATGACAGTATCAGATAAACATTAGACTCTGTGAATAATGATCATATCAACATTATTGTCATGCGAAATTATATGATGTGACGTGTCGTGAGAGTATGTACCGATATTATCCCCACAGGAGATCTCCTTTTCCTTGTTTTATTTTACAATGTTTTATATGCAAATTGACCCTTCCGAATGCGGGAAAAATTTGAGAATTTCCATGACGTCACAATGCAATTTCGATGTTTGACCGAGGCTAGAAGCTTGTTTGTCCGATGTAAACACATGGTAAAAGCATTGTGACGTCAAGAAATTTTGCTTTTTTCCCGCAATTGAAAGAGTCAATTGACATTTTTTAAATTCTCTATTTGGGTTCTTAGAAATTTCGTCAGTGTTTATTTCAAATTATTTATAGAACTATTAGTTTCACTCCACGTAGTTAGGATTTCAAGGAGTCTCAAGTGACATGACGCACTAGTATCATTCATCAGAACAATCAGAGAAGCATTGCTTTGATTTACTCCAATTGTCTCCATATCATTGTATAATAGATAAAAATACGAGAGAGAGTCGTAACCTATATGTTCACCATTCAATCATGGACTCGTAATTTCATGCATGGACTCGTAATTTCATGCATCATGATACATTGTTTATTTCATGTACACTTTTGTTTTCTATTCTGGAGAGGAGTGTTTAAACCGATTGTTTATATTCAGTCAATGTACCAAATGTTGCAGTTCGACGAATGTGTTAATGACACGAGACAAGATGGACGTTTTAGTGAAAGGAATTAAACGCTGTATCCCATAAAGCCGGGTTTCTCCACCTGGCGGTCATTAATACACATAATTGATTTACATAGTCTTTGTAGGCGTGACATAATTACTTCGATGATAGCCGCATTCACTCAGGTGATGCTCCTAGAGTCGCGAGCGGTGTGAGACATAAAAAAAATTTTGATTATGCTTAGTGACAAATATGGATAATGACCATATCCCCGTATACAGCACAAAATCGATAATTCAGAAAATCAGAAACCGAAGGCATAAAAAATCAGGATAAAACAGGAACCAAAGCAAACAAACAAAAACCTCCACCAGGAAGAGTAAGCATCTCCTGCTTGTATGCAACATCCGCCGCTTCAATTCGGTAGAATTGTCACATGTCACATCCGGTTACTTCCATTTCGGAAGAGGTAGAGTACAATCTTTGATTGGATGGCTCAAATGGTCTATGACAGAATATTATATCCCCATATCGACCGTAGAACTTCCTCAGTGACGATGTTAGTCGGTCACATAGATATCCCAATATTATACGTTTTAAGCTGTCAATCAAACATATAGAAGGGGTATAGGGATCGAGCGGGCTAAACAGATCGTTATTGAAGATGCTAACGCGATTGGAGTTAATGAGGAAACTACGGAAAATTTACTCCTCTTTTATTGTCCCCACTCGGCCTTTAAGACCTCAGAAATAGATCTTGGTCGCATTCAATAATTTATTTGCGTTTTCTCGAAGGAGGGAACATTGATTGATGTTATTATCTATTTTCCTTTATTTTTATTTTCTTCATTAGAAACAATGATTCATCTAAACCATCAATAATAGATGAATCATGAACATTAGAATAAATATTCAAACGCGTCCTTATATTTTCATTCTCAATATTACAATATACACAAAAATCAATAATTGCTATCTTGAAAGAAATATATGCATTGCGCGAATTTACATATGATCTATCGTTTGACAATAGCTTCAGTGGTTAATAATGTTTTTTTGTATGTAGATTCTCCGAAAAAAAAATATTCGATTCCAACAACGATTTTATATTTATCACTTTATCTGCCTCAAATATATTTATATTGCAAAATAATTCATGAAGTGAAAACAAAAAGTCGCGTCGGAGGCTACAACATGTCTCATAATCATTTAAATGAACTGCTTTTAAGTCGTTTTGGAAATTTTACAAAAATCACTGTCAGCTTTTTTTTAAGAATTCGGACAAGCAACAGTATAAATAAAAGTAATGAAAACTTACCTTAAGGGACGAATTATATCCCCCGCCGAATACTTTTTCTGAGCAGATCATTTTATGACCTGGCATTTTATGACCCAACCTGACATTAAAATTTCTAGTTGAATATTCTCTCACATTAGGTCATCATTCAGGGTTAAGGTCACTGTATCGAATAAAATACATAGTACGTTAAATGTTTTATGATGTATATAAGATAGCCTTATGAGATGAGTAAGGACAAGATTCAAAATTAAAAATGAATAAAAAGCTAAGTCATAGCAAAGTCACTCTGGTATTACCTTTTTGGTTGCAATCCCCTTTCTTCGTGACATCTATTTATTATGATCATTCATTGTGTAAATATTCATTGAAATATATAAAATTGTTTTGGAGGAGTTGCGATTACAAGGTTTAATATTGAAAAGCATTAAATGCATGAACAATCTCAGGTCTAACCTTTTCGACAGCAATTCCCTTTTTTCATGCTGATCTACACACCATGATCTTTCATTATGTAAAGTTTCACAGAAATTCCTGAAATGTTTTGGGAGGAGATGCCATGTCAATTGAGTTAAAGAAGATCCTGACAATGATCTAAACAGCACCCACAATAGAGCACAAAATTGAGCATCGATTGACCCCTAGAAAGCTAGAGGAGGAATCAGGTGCCCAGGAGGAGTAAGAATCTCCTGTTGGCTAGCCGCACCCACCGTCGATGTTCATGCACGAAAATGAAAACAATATATAAAATACATACAATATCTGAGATTACGTCTATATAGAAAAAGATGGGAGGAGATCTCCAACAAGACATGACCATAGAAAGTGTTATGGCGACCATGACTGGGAAAAATATTCAAAACGCTTACTGTCAAACCCTCGCGGGACCTTTTTTACGAGCTCCACACGGCAAAAGGCATAAATATGACACAAATGAGATAAGAAAGATAAATATCGTTTACAGTATTTGTTCTTCCTGTATGAAAAGGTTAAAGATTTCCAATAAGGAATGTTTACGTGGAATAAAACCTGTGTTTGTGAAACACGGATGCCCCGCTTGCATCTTTGTTAGTATCAACAACATTTTCTGTTAAATATGTCATACTAGATGAGCAAAGTTAATGTCCAATTATTTTTTTAAAAGAAGGTCGAAGGTCAAGGTCATTGGATGTGCCGATGGAAAGGTCTTGTTACAAGGAATACAAATGTGAAGTATGAAAGCTCTGTCATCTTTCATTCAAAAGTTATGTCCAATGTCCAAAGTTTTTTTTCGGACAGACAGACAGGCGGGTGAACAGGCCAAAAGTATATGCCATACATCTTTGATTCCGGCGACATACAAAATAATCTCACGAAACATAATCGCAAAAGATATTAACATGCTACAAGTATCACACTCAAAAAATTAAATTTCGGAGATAACGCTCATACGGATGGACCTCAAGTGTGGATAAAGACGTCACTGTAAGAGAAAGGAGGTTTCTGCTTTCTCCATATAACATTCAATGATAAGGTCAACATACTAATAGGAGTTGGGGTTGCAAATCTGTTCAGGAAACAGATTATTATATGCTAGAACGTAACTATATAGAATTACAGAACTTGTGCAGGTGCGATAAAACCACTCTTTTATTAAGTAAGAAGTATTTGCATTTCATTGCTCAATCACACTTGATACTTATCATTCAAGTTGAGCAGTATATGATAAAGTTTAATTCAAACAGCAAAATATCAATATTCATTTACGTCAGTACATATGCTTAAATAATGTTGATTACGTTTACTTTTGTTTACAGGTATAAAAGATGCATTTTGTTCGAACTTCTCTTGAAACATACTCGTGATTCTCTCTCAATATACAATAAATGAACCATTCATAGAGCTTTCATAGTTTCATCCATTCATTCCTCATATTGAATCAATATAACCTCGATGAATATAGATTTAAAATTATCATGTACATGTTACTGGATATGAGATAAAATCATAAAAGACTGGGTTGTCTAAATTCAAATTACCTTTCAT
The DNA here is from genome assembly GCA_033119305.1 of Pinctada imbricata. Lineage (NCBI taxonomy): Eukaryota > Metazoa > Mollusca > Bivalvia > Pterioida > Pteriidae > Pinctada > Pinctada imbricata. The sequence goes on along the minus strand of VSWD01000003.1, from coordinate 4,668,263 downwards.
TTCAAATTACAAATCTCTTTTCTTATCTTTGTCAGAAGGGATCATTTTCTTGAATATTAAATAAAGCAGTACCGAGTTTTGAATGTTGCTGAATTTTTATTTTTTCTCAATCACAACATAATCATTTTACGGCTGTAATATTGATATATATGCACGCCATTTATAAAATACCTGCAGTCAACCATATTTCCTTCGAGTATGGTAACGAAACAATAGGAATTATAAATGGTAATGGCAGTCGACAATGCTTTTGTCATATTTTACCATGTACATCCTTGGAAAATGAGAAATACTATATCAATGAATTACCTCCCCTGAATTCAATTGTAAACACGAACTGTTTGACGCCACTAGAAAGAATTATTACGGCGCTGCACAAATATAAAACGATTCAGATCAAAAGAAAAATACTGTCTCTCGGTAAACAATTTTCAATATAGGGCCATAAGGAAAAATAGCTTATGGCTAATTATGTCAACCTCTTACAAAAAAGTATCATTATTAATATACATTTAGTTACAGTTCAGTGTAAAAGGTTTACTGTCCGCGCGGCTCACTTCGGAAACTGAATGAACGCGATTTTGACTACTTTATGATGCAAAATTTAGAAAGAACTTGATGCCATTCAATATATCTCGCTTAGTCCGTAAATGTTGGTATATGTTATATGATAGTGAGAACACCCAATCAAACTATATAGACAAAACAAGATTTAGATGGGCCATTTCCCATGCTAATTGATCCCGTGACATCGTGACGCTCTCCATAGATCATATTTAAGTGGACTTTGTGTATGTGCTGATTTTGACCTATCTAGGCAATGTCAGATTATGAATGTACAGTGCTAAACTAGGCGACGTCGCGCTAAAATTCAACATTAAAATCCCCTATCTAAAATGAACGGAGGAGATCTCCAACAAGACCCCGTTGCAGCATCAACAGTAAAACACCAAAACACCAGATGCAAAAATACAAAAGACGAGAACAGCACGAGACGGAAAAGATACACACGACATGTAAACAACAAACACAAAAGACTACACAGAAACCGCAAGACCAATGGGCAACCGGTGCCGACTTTGGACGGCCATCTGTCACGCAAGTAGCAAATGGTGTGGTTATCCTGGATTACGTGCGCACAACCCTCTCACTTCTCCAATTACCCAGGGGTCTCGAAGAACGTACAATCGTGGTGTAAAACAACCTCCTCACAGTAAGATGACATCACACAAACAAGACCGCGAAACCTAGAGGCCCCAGAGACACAGATGAATATGTAAATGGATATAAAAAGAGGGCATGCGTAATACAGTCCGTGCTCTGCCGGCTGTAGCGAGCTCATGTATGTAATCACCCGAGGAGTCCGACTGACATTCAGAGAGGACAGGTGGTCGGGGCCCTGTCTTCTCTAAAGAGGTTTGGACAGGGCCCGTCATGGAGTCCCGTCGTCACAGTCAGTCAGAGTGCAAGTCTCAAGGATGCGCTTGTATAAGACTGTAGATTGGTCAAGTACCAAGCCTAGTGTCCGTCTAGGTGACATTAGGATCATATTCACGGTATAAAAGGCGTTTGATGATTCTGACGCATTTTCGATAGTTATGCTGCCTACCTTTGATCCTTTTTATTTTGTTTATCATATCACCATAAAAGACAGGTTGTGTAATACCCAGAGTAATGTACTCTGTTGCATGTATAGATCCGAATTTTAAAAGAAGTTGACTGTAATTTTTGTAAAATTTCCAGAAAGTCTTAACTAGTTTATGAAAGCGGAAACCTTGACCTAAAAGTTTTTTGGTAATTTGTAAATTTCTACTGTGAAAATCCAAAATATCAGTACATGCTCTAGCGTACCGGATGAGCTGTGATATGCAAATGCCGTATGACGGTAATCTTGTAACATCACCGTCAAACCAGGGGAAATTTACTATGTTGAATCCAAAATCATCCCTTTTGTCATATACACTTGTATGAATCTTTCCGTTTACAATTTTGATATTTAGGTCCAAAAAGGGTGTTTCTGTATTTGAAAGGTTTGAATTGTTAAGGGTTAATTCTTGTGCATAAATTTCATTCTTATATAATTCAAAAGCAGGATTGTCAATGGTTAGAATATCATCCAGATACCTAGAAGTATTATTGAAACATTTCAGCTCATCAAATTTTCTTTGCTTTTGAAGATTTTGGATAAATTCTTTTTCATAAGTGTATAAAAATAAATCTGCAACAAGAGGCGCACAGTTAGTACCCATAGGAATTCCTACAACCTGCTTGTATAGATCCTCACCAAATCTAACATAAATATTGTCCAAGAGGAAGGACAAGGCATTACATAGGTCACTACATGTCCATGATTTGTATGATTTGTAGTCTGTCGAGGAAAAGGAACCCTTCGATTCAGATGTACAAATGTAAGTTTTTCGCTCTCGATCAAAACACCATTTAATGAGAATAGATAATCGATCATTAATTTTGTCATGAGGAAGTGTGGTGTACATATTAGAGAAGTCGTATGAAGAAATCGTATTGGCTTGGAAATTTCCAGATTTTATTTTTTCAATCACATCCCCTGAATTCTTACTAGACCAAAATAAATTTACATCGTTCCTGTTTAGAACCGTTTCACAATATCTAAAACTTATTTTGTCTGTATAATATGATTGCATAAACCCTCGACCATGTCACAAACCTTTATAACCGATTGCTCAATCATTACCTGTTATTTTTTGTCGTTATTTGTTTAAAATGGTAGAAATTCATGACATACTACTTTTATTAACCTAGTTTTGAGCATTTCGTAGGTATCGCTAACGGTACAAATTGAGTTTCTGTGATTTCGTCTGATATTGCTAAAACGTGGGTCATGTAGCATCATATCCCACCCATCCTGCTTCATCTCACTGTTCCTGGGCACCTGGTCCCATAACCATATCCGGAGTTCGCTTTTTTCATATGGTGGAGGTTTTTGTTTGTTTGCTTTGGTTCCTGTTTTATCCTGATTTTGTATGCCTTCGGTTTCTAATTTTCTGAATTAAAGGTTTTGTGCTGTATACAGGGATATGGTCATTATCCATATTTGTCATTTTGGTAAATTTTGGACATACATGTAGTTATTTTACTCTCTTTGATCATATTTCATTTTTGGATTGAGGATCACTAAAGAGGGTTAAGTACCCGAAACGAACACTTTTAATCCATGCTGTTGATTTATTTGTTTTTAAATGATTCTATTGAATTTGAAGACGTTAAACATTGGAATGGTTTGCCCTTGATTTTACAGTGACCTTCACTGTTGAGGGTCTCCGCCTTATCCTTTTATCATAAGAATTTTTAAAAATTATGATTGATTGTGATTTCCGGACTCTGATTTGAGTTTATGTTTCGATATAACTTACCATTTGATAAAAAAAACCACTAAACGGATCAATAATAGATTAGACTTTAAAAACATGTTAGGAAAACGGTACTGTACTCATCTATAGTATTGTACTACATATTTTTTAGTAATTTTTATTCAATAGCTATACGAAGACATTTATAGTACAGTAAACTTCGTTTATAGCGAAGCCCAGGGGAACAATTGTCTAAATCCGTCATAGCCAAATTACTCTCGCCCACATTTGGAAGAGATGAATAAATAAGAAAGCATAACATCAATGATACAGATCTCTTTTGTCATCCAAAACTCACTCTAATGATTGATAAAGCGTATCCAACAGTCATTTTGAAAAGACCCCGACGCTTATGACTTTATAAATTGTTTATATAGATTATGTATAGCAATACGGAAGTGTTCCAACTCTATACCTTCATGAAGAAAATCCCAAATCAATTTTTCCTGATCCAGACACGTGTTTCGAGTATTAAATTCTCATCAGTGATGCTTCCAGCCACCAAAATTCATTTCAGTAGCGCCCTCTTTAATGTTTTGAATTTAGATTTGTACATTTACTATACAGTAAAAATTTACAAATTATCAAAAAACTTTTAGGTCAAGGTTTCCGCTTTCATAAACTAGTTAAGACTTTATGGAAATTTTACAAAAATTACAGTCAACTTCTTTTAAAATTCGGATCTATACATGCAACAGAGAACATTACTATGGGTATTACACAACCTGTCATTTATGGTGATATGATAAACAAAATAAAAAGGATCAAAGGTAGGCAGCATAACCTATCGAAAATGCGTCAGAATCATCAAACGCCCTTTATACCGTGGATATGATCCTAATGTCACCAGACGGACACTAGGCTTGGTACTTGACCAATCTACAGTCTTGTACAAAGCGCATACTTGGGACTTGCACTCTGACTGACTGTGACGACAGGACTCCATGACGGGCCCTGTCCAAACCTCTTTAGAGTAGACAGGGCCCCGACCACCTGTCCTGTCTGAATGTCAGTCGGACTCCTCGGGTGATTACATACATGAGCTCGCTACAGCCGGCAGAGCACGGACTGTTTTACGCATGCCCTCTTTTTATATCCATTTACATATTCATCTGTGTCTCTGGGGCCTCTACGTTTCGCGGTCTTGTTTGTGTGATGTCATCTTACTGTGAGGAGATTGTTTTACACCACAATTGTACGTTCTTCGAGACCTCTGGGTAATTGGAGAAGTGTGAGGGTTGTGCTCACGTAATCCAGGATAACCACACCATTTGCTTCTTGCGTGACAGATGGCCGTCCAAAGTCGGCACCGGTTGTCCATTGTTCTTGTCGGTTTATGTGTAGTCTTTTGTGTTTGATGTTTACATGTCGTGTGTCTCTTTTCCGTCTCGTGCTGTACTCGTCTTTTGTGTTTTTGCATCTGGTGTTTTGGTGTTTTGCTGTTGATGCTGCAACGGGTCTTGTTGGAGATCTCCTCCCTTCTTTTACAGAGAGTGTAATTTCCGGTAAAATCGATTCAGCAGCATATCCAAATAGATATGTGATCAAAATAGCATACATGTAGGAGGGATGGTGCTAAGATGTTAACCTCCTTTAATTTCGGTGATAGTTTTTAATGGAATGACAAGTTTTCGAAATTAATAGCAAAATAAAATATATGATGTCAAATTGATAAATAGCCAAAACAAAGCTTCATTCAGGCGAAAAAGCTGGAAAGAAGTAATTAATACGCTTCTTAACATCAGGTCACGGGGAACGATTTTAACTGCTCCACAAAACTCTATACCTTCATGAAGAAAATTCCTAACCAATTTTTCTGCACCATACACGGCTTTCGAATATTAAATTCTCATCAGTGATGCTTCCAGCGGAGTCACCAAAACTAATTTAAGTAGCCCCCTCTTTAATGTTTTGAATTTAGATTTGTACATTGACTTACTCATGATTAGGATACTTGATCCTTGTCAGAATGGCGATTCATGAAAAAGGTCCATACTGGTCTTCACACAAACATGATAATACCATGACAATAGACATAAAAAAGGTCCATACTGGTCTTCACAAAAATATAATACCAAGACAATAGACATGAAAAAGGTCCATACTGGTCTTCACAAAAAACATGATATTATCATGAAAATAGACATGGAAAAGGTCAATACTGATCTTCACAAAAACATGATATTACCAAGACAATAGACATGAAAAAGGTCCATACTGGTCTTCACATAAACATGATAATAACAAGACAATAGACATGAAAAAGGTCCATACTGGTCTTCACATAAACATGATAATAACAAGACAATAGACATGAAAAAGGTCCATACTGGTCTTCACATAAACATGATATTACCAAGACAATAGACATGAAAAAGGTCCATACTGGTCTTCACATAAACATAATACCATGACAATAGGCATGAAGATCATTAAATACAATTATTTATGTTTTCAATATAATAATCGTCATACTCTTATCAAATATTCATAAAAGATTTTGCTTAAGACAAGTATTTGTAAGAGTGAATTACATGTACTTACATTAATGACTTTAAATCACAGAATCAAATTTTATCACAAAACTTGAGAAGAAAACTTTCCGACATTCAGTAGGAAGTAAAATACTGCGGTGAATCTTAAAAACAGAAAATAAATTCATCGAGTAGCAGATAATGCGAAATGAAATGAAACAATGATAGATATTTATCCTTTGTTCATAACACTTGAATACTGAAAGTCAGATTAAATGGAAGCCATGGTGAAATTTATTTTAATTTCAAAGTCGAATGGATTCCAGTTGGGCAGTCAATAATATCGTGAGCTTTCGCGCTGGATCTTTGTTCTATATGTTGATTTCGCCTTTCAGCTAATATAAGATAATTGTTCAGAAACATACTAATGCAGGCGAAGTTCTCCTTCAGGAAAATGTCCTACATATTAATTTTCATTTCCGAGCTACAGACCATAAATGATGTTTTTTTTTTCTTTTTTAATCATTTTATAAAAGGTGAATAAGCTCAAATCGAAATTCAGTTATACAAAATAAAGACATAAATATATGTTTCGTATTGAGAAAATATATTCACTTATCTGTATGTTTCGTACTTAGAAATTAGACTGATATTACATACGGTGCTATAGGTATATTCCTTAAAATTCAATCTGATTTTCACGAGAAAGGACGTATCAATAGAGATAGAAGTGAATATCATATATAATCAGGGTTATATCATTCAATTACTGAAATCATCATTAAGAAATTCTTTGGTTGCTACGGAAATCTTATGAAAGCATATGAGATCCCTCTTTTGAGAAAGGTCAGTGACATTCTGGATTACGATTGAATGGCTGTCAACATCACCATCTTTAGCTAATATGAACATTGAAACAATCAAATAATTTGACAAGTTTTCATGAAACATTTGCGATGGGTGTTGTATGCAGTCAGGAGACCCTAACTCTCCCCGTGCATCTGGTCCCACTTCTAAATATTGTTTGTTCAGGAGTTTGCAACTGTTCTAATTATATTATCTTTCCTTCTCGACTTTGAGACCGAATAACTTGTCAAATTTGGTGATTGTCTCGGTGTATACATTGATGTTTTGTTCTTTCTCGAAAGAGGGTTCGTATATGCTTTTGTAAGAAAAAGAGTTCACATTAATGTCTTCAGCCATTGTATTATATAACCCTAAACCTGTAGCTTACTTGTAAGTCGTCTGGCTCTTACGATGTATTGTAACATATCCTGGTATACCAAAATGCTGAAAACGTGGATATTTTCTCTTGAGGAAAATTTCCCGATTAAAAAATCAAGACTTTACGCATGAGGGTAATATTCGCGATAAAAATGCCAATTGTAGGAATGCTGCGGGGATATTTTTGCGCGGGGAAATTTTCGCAAATTGCCATAATTCGCGAAGAATGCGGAATTTATCCACACGCGAAAATGTCAACATTTACAGTAGCTTAGAAACAAAAACACCAAAAGCAGGAGAAGACAGAATAAGATTATTAGATTTAGGAGCAACAAGAGGTAGTTTTCTTTTTTTTACCTCTAATAATATCATCAATCACATTTCACGAACATTTAAACTACAGCCTTTGGATACCTTGGGAACAACCAACTTGCTTTTAGCTGTCTTCATAATTCAACAAATTTTTCGAGAATTTCCTTACCTGCAGAAAGGCTGTGTTTCATTTGTCACAATATAGAGTAGAGTAGAGTAGAGACAACATTAACCTACTCATTTTATGTGAAAAGAACAGCATGCATAATTTTGTTTTTCATGAAATATTATATTCAGCAAAACATAGATATTGAAAACTTCGTTTAGCCATAGCAATCCAAATAAAACACAGTTCAACAAGCTTTAATGTAAAGAAAGCAAATCAGTGTTGTGTGATAAATGATAATTCAGGTCGCTAGGTTCAACAACGATTCAACTCATCCGCCCCTTTTGTTATTCAAAGTAAATGAGTTTATTTTTTTCATAATTAAGAAGAATATCCTATAAATTCACCTGGGAGTGTATCCTCCGTACAAATGTGTCAGCGCTTTGTTATCTTCCTTGACATCTAAACATCACAAAAATATATCGATCAAACCATGATAACTGATCCTTTGGAGATAAAGGGTGTTCACAGGAAGAACTTATGAAAAAATAATCTGTCAATTAGGATACCCAATAAAGGGGTTAATAAGCTATTTCACAATGACTGCGGGATATGTTTTTACGACCTTAGAGATAGCTGTTTGATTAATTTCTTTGATGTCATCCATGCTGTAAAAGGCTTACTTGTGTCGTTTGTAATTATTTTAAATTCAAGGACATCGTCTTGAAAAAACGCATGATGAGGTTCTTCTTTGTCGTAGATAAAACACATTGTTATAATATAGCTAGTCTAATGAAAATAATGTTCAGTTTATCTATCCATGCTTCTAATATTATACAAATATAATGGACTTTTAACTCAGTGTATATGATGTGATATTGCCTCACTGTGAAAATATTGACCGAGGCGAAATTAAAAGTCCATAACTGTTTTATTCTATAATTTCATATTTGATTCACAATAAATAACATCGCCATTTGCAGAAGTTAGTGGGGTAATCCCGGTCTATTTTTAGACCGTGGTAAACGGTGATTTATCAAGGAGCTTCGACGATGTTATCAGCCAATCAGAGCGTCTATCAGAGTGGATATTTATAGTTTTTAAAACAATACAAATAATAAAAGTGTTCCCAGACCGAGGATTAAATTCATATTGATAGTCACTTTTATGTGTATTCATTCTATGTGATTTGGCCTTCCTTGTTCCTCTTTGCGTCTCTTTCTGTGCATGTCTGCTCTGTGTTGTTTTAGCATTGAGTGTTCTGGGGTTTTGCTGTGGGTGCTGTAATCGAATGTTGTTGGTGATCCTCTCCTTTCGTTAATATATAGGCCTTGATATTCACTCATAAATATGACTGGATAGATAAATTCATATCTATCTTGACTCAAAACGTCAGGAATAGAAATATTTTCGTTATCATGATAACTTAAATTCATCGTTGCTTTTACACTGTTTTCCCTGACTGTAATGTGGAGAGTAGGACATCTCGTTTAAACTGAATTTGACCATAGAGCTGTTGGTGTTACATACAATCAGGAGACGCTTATTCTACCCGGGCATCTGGTCTCACTTTGGATTGTTATTCATTCCGAGGTTCGTAACCGTTCCAATGGGAATTCCAGCTCTTTCGCCTGAAAGAGGCTTTGTTTTGGCCCTTTTTCAATGTGACTTCATATGTATATTTTTTAGCTCACCTCGACGAAGTAGAGGGGGGCTTATGCTATCGCACCGTCGTCGGTGTCGGCGTAGGCGTCCGCACTATAGGTTAAGCAAAACGGGACAGGTCAATTCCTGCCAAACTGTAAGTCCTACATCAACCAAACTTGCATGGATGATGCATTTAAGGATGCTTTCTACAATGCATAGTATGGAGGCTGCATCTAACCCACATTTTACACTTGAGTGAGCAGGTTAGGTAAAATGGGACAGGTTCATTCCTGCCTTACTATAACTTCTACATTAACCAAACTTGCATGGGTGATGCATTTGAGGATGCTTACTACAATGCATGGTACGGATGCTGCATCTGATCCACATTTCATGCTTGAGTGAGCAGGTTAGGTAAAATGGGACAGGTCATTTCCCGCATTACTATTGGTTCTTCATCAACCACAGTTGCATGGATGATGCATCTAAGGATGCTTACAACAATGCATGGTACGGAAGCTGCATCTGACCTATATTTAACGCTTGGTTGACCAGGTATAGTAAAATTAGAATCTTCATTTCCAGCTTTCTTTGATTTTTTTAATCAACCAAACTTATTTGGATGATACATCTGGAAATGTGCAATGTAGGTACAGATGCTGTTCATGGGACAATGATGCCGTCGAGGTGAGCGCTGTCATCTCTGATGGCCCTTTGTTTTGCTATTTCGGAAACTTGCAATTTCATCGAAAAATATCATCGAAATTCAAGGAGGTTGACATCTTAGCAGCATCCCTCCAATGCTATTTTGAACATTGATTTTATTTGAATATGCTACTGAATCGACCCTACAAGAATTTTGGAGCCGCGCACTCTCTTTGAAGTAACTGCTGAAATCTAAATTCTAAAAATAATTCAAGAGGGCGCTAGTGAAATTAATTTTGAATGCATGCTTATGAAAAGCACTTTGGCTGAAAGCATCACTGATGAGAACTTAATATTCGAAACACGTGTCTGGTGCATGAAAATTGGTTTGAAATTTTCTTCAAGAAGGTATAGAGTTGGAACACTTCCGCATTATTCTAATGAGTTTACCTTGCCTCCCTGTGTATGAACTCATCCACTGAATAGTGGAAGGCTTGTGTGCACGTTATCCAGAATAACCACACCGTCTGCTATTTGCATGACAGATGACCGTCCTAAGTCGGCACCGGTTGCTCACTGCTCTCATTGGTCTATGTGTGCTTATTGTGTTTCATGTTTCTATGGTGTGAGTTGGTGTTCCATGTCCTTTTTGCATCTCTTTCTGTGGATGTATGCTCTGTGTTTTCGCATTGGGTGTTTTGGAGTTTCTGTTGGTGCTGCAACCGATATTTGTTGAAGATCCTCTCCTTTGTTTTTGTATAAGGATACTAAAATGTCAACGGGAAATTTCCATGTTAATTGCGGGCCGCTGATATTTTGTTCTCCGTGTCCACTATGGTAAACATTGACGTCATGGTGTCCGACGTCACGCATTTTAGTCATTTGACTACAGAAAATCCCCGTAGACATTTTATTTTCAATCGTTTGTAGCTACGTACATCCTTTTACTGTTACGACTAAGGTAGTTCTATAGACTAGACATCAGCTTATAAGACGAATAACAGAATTCCTTGGCATCTTTGTTTTAGATAACAGAACAGTAGTTCCAGAGTGACGCGTTTATTTGACGAGACGTTAATTGCTTTAAAATACATCAAAACACCTTCTTTATTGTAAATTATCATAAAAATATAGAAATTAAATGGAAAATTGAGCCGACACGCCAATAGTTTTGGTCATTTCTTGAAAAAAACTAGCGATGGAAAAGGTAAACGAAAGCGAAAAACGGGAAAATACTCCTTTTAAATAAGGGAGGGGATCTCTTTTAAAGTTATATATCTGGCAATCCAGTCCATGAAGCTGGTCAGAATTCTCTTTTTTCCTAAAGCAAATTCCCATTAAACCAAATATTTCCTACATTCTTTCTAGGTTGATTATATATCATATGAATAAACACCAAATAAGTACCTAACAGTTATTCAGTCTCAAAGTCATGAAGGCAAGGCCAAATCGTGAAAATACCCATCCGAGCGGCTGCGAACCCCAGAATGAACAACATTCCGAAGTGAGACCAGGTGCCTGGGGAGAGTCAGCGTCTCCAGATTGAATGCAACATCCGTCGCAACAGCTCCATGGAAACCTGTCAAATTCGGTGATTGTCTCGATGTACATTTTGATGTACTAATCAGATAAGTATGTTTTTGTTTTGGTGATGATTATATCCATTCAATCACAATGCATAATGTATTAAAGTTTTATAGGTTACAAACGTACTCCGTGTAGCTAGTTCATTAGTCTTAAGATTGTAAAAACATCAGAACAAGAATTAAAAATAAAACAACACTACTTAAAAGGTCACTTGAAATCTCAAGACTATTTAAAAAATGGATCTTTTCTTCCGTTGGTGCCAATATCACAAACAAAATAAGAAATAGACGGAAAACTTCATCAATGCTCAAAGCCTAAATACTTTCGAAAAAGTATTCGATTCAACATGTCCGATTCATCTTGTCAATCTATTAACAGAATGTTTCTTAACAGCATTACAAACTTTCCTTTTTCTGAGTAGCAAGATCCCTTCATCGCCTGCTTATGGCGTGTTCATATCTCAGTTGATACTCTATGCCAGAGCAAGGACCAAATATTTTATTCTGAGAGCTAGGCGTCCTTCAGATAAGCTTCTCAGTCAGGGATATGTCTGTGACCGACTAACGTCGTCACAAAGGAAATTCTACGGACGATATGGGGAAATCGTCATACACTATGATGTCCCACTTTCCAGAATGCTGGATGATATTCTGTCTAGACCATTTGAACCATCCAACCAAAGATTGTACTCTATATCTTCCAAATGGAAGTAACCGGATGTGACAGTTCTACCTAATTGAAGCGACGGGTGTTGCATGCAAGCAGGAGATGCTTACTCTTCCTGGGCACCTGGCCTCACTCGCATATCGGGAGTTCGCTTCTTTTCATATGGTAGAGGTTTTTGTTTGTTTGCTTTGGTTCCTGTTTTATCCTGATTTTGTATGCCTTTGGTTTCTGATTTTCTGAATTATCGATTTTGTGCTGTATACAGGGATATGGTCATTATCAAGGTTTGTCAATCTTAATCCTGTGGATATGATCGTGCTGTCACGTGATCAGTGTAAATACGATCTTGCTGTCACCAGATAGAAAATGACTTGGTACTTGACCAATATACAGCCTCTTAAGACTTATATTCTAACTGACTGTGACGACAGGACTCCATGGTGGGCCCTATCCAAACATAGTTATCTAACAGAGCCCCGATGACCTACCTTCTCTGAATGTCGATAGGACTCCTCGAGTATGAGCTCGCTACATCCGGCAGAGAATGGACTGAATTTTGTATGCCCTCTAGTTTATATCCATTGTCATATCCATCTTATGGTGACAACATTAACAAGATAAGAAGGATCAAAGATAGACAACATCACTATCGAAAATGCATCAGAATCATCAAACGCCACTTATACCGTGGATATGATCCTAATGTCACCAGACAGACACTAGGCTTGGTACTTGACAAAGGAGGGGATCTCCAACAACACCAGGTTGTAGCAACCACAGCAAAACCCCAAAACACCCAATGCAAAAACACAAAGCAGACAAGCACAAAGAGACGCGTAAGGGACAATTAACGTCAACGCACAACATAGAAACATAAAACACAAATGACTTCACATAAACCAACCAGACCAATGGGCAAACGGTGCCGACTTAGGACGGCCATCTGCCTCGTCAGTAGCAGACGGTGTGGTTATCCTGGATTACGTGCGCACAACCCTCCCACTATTCCGATTACCCAGAGGTCTCGAAGAACGTACAATTGTGGTGTAAAACAACCTCCTCACTGTCAGATGACCACACACAAACCAGACCGCAAGGCGCAGGGGCCCAAGCAACACAGATGAATATGTAAATTGATATAAAAAGAGGGCATGCGTGATACGACCTGTGCTCTGCCGGCTGTAGCGAGCTAATGTATGTTATCACCCGAGGAGTCCGACTGACATTCAGAGAGGACAGGTGGTCGGGGCCCTGTCTTCTCTAAAGAGGTTTGGACAGGGCCCGTCATGGAGTCCCGTCGTCACAGTCAGTCAGAGTGCAAGTTTTAAGAATGCGTTTGTACAAGACTGTAGATTGGTCAAGTACCAAGCCTAGTGTCCGTCTGGTGACATTAGCATCATACCCACGGTATAAAAGGCGTTTGATGATTCTGACGCATTTTCGATAGTGATGTTGTCTATCTTTGATCATTCTTATCTTGTTAATAATGTCACCATAAAATGCAGGTTGTGAAATACCCAAAGTAATATACTCTGTTGCCTGTATTGGTCCGAATTTCAGAAGAAGTCGACAATATTTTTTGTAAAATTTCCAGAAAGTCTTTACTAGTTTGTGAAAGCGAAAACCTTGTCCTAAAAGTTTCTTGGTAATTTGTACATTTCTACTATGAAAATCCAAAACATCAGTACATGCTCTAGCATACCGGATGAGCTGTGAAATATATATACCATAGGACGGTAATCTAGGAACATCACCGTCAAGCCAGGGGAAATTTACTATGTTAAATCCAAAATCATCTCTTTCGTCATACAAACTTGTATGGATCTCTCCATTAACAATTTTGATATTTAGGTCCAAAAATGGTGTTTATGTGTTTGAAACGTTTGCCTTGCTTAAAATCAATTCTTGTGGATAAATAACATTTTTATATTTCTCAAAAACAGGATTGGCGATAGTAAGAATATCATCTAGGTACCTAGAAGTACCAATGAAACATTTCACATCATCATTTTTCTTTGTTTTTGAAGATTTTGGATGAATTCCTTTTCATACGTGTAAAAAAATGACTCTGCAACAAGAGGCGCACAATTAGTACCCATTGGAATCCCTACAACCTGCTTGTAGAGTTCCTCACCAAATCTTACATAACTATTGTCCAAAAGGAAGGACAAGGCAATACACAGGTCACCACATGTCCATGATTTGTATGATTTGTAATCTGTGGCAGAAAAGAAACCCTTCGATTCAGAAGTACAAATATAAATTTTCCCCTCTCGATCAAAACACCATTTAATGAGTTTGGACAGTCGATCATTTATTTTGTCGTGAGGAAGCGTGGTGTACATATTAGAAAAGTCGTATGAAGATATCGTATTTGCTTCAAAATTTCTTAATTTCATTTTGTCAATCACATCCCCTGAATTTTTAATAGACCAAAAGAAGTTTAAGCCATTCCTGTTCATGACAGTTTCACAGTATTTTGCCACGTGTTCCTTTATAGCCGTGAGTGCTGACGTCAGGTTTCTAGACAAAATTGTTGTTGCGCAGTTGCTAGAATTAGCAATGTATCGAAACTTGTAAGGAGACTTGTGAAGTTTTGGTTTACAGTATATTGTAGGGAGATCCAATTTAGAAATAGGGATGCTAAAAGAAGAAATTTCACTGTTATGTTTGTTCAAAATATTGGGGACACTTTCGTTGCTTTCGATATAAGTATTCGTAGAGGAAAGTTCCGAAACTAAAGTTGATATGTAGTAGCGTTTTCAAATAATTATGGTGTTGTTGGCTGCTTTGTCTGCAGGCGCGAAGACATATTTTTCATGTAAATTACGTAACTTGGATTTGAAATATCTTTCAGATTTAGAAATTGGATTTTCAAAAAGTTGAGGATTTTTGTGGTAGTTATCTATTCGAATATCGGAAATATCCAAAATGAGGTTTTTCCAGTCATTCAGAGCATGCGATTCGACTCCTTCCGATTTACACCATCGTTTGGTATAGTTATCTAAAGCTTCCTTTAGCACTTCGCGATATTTAATAAAATCTATCTTGGATGGGATTCTATACTTAGGTCCTTACAGTCTTGTACAAGGGCATTCTTTAAACTTGCACTCTGACTGACTGTAGCGACGGGTCTCAATGACGGGCCCTGTCCAAACCTCTTTAGAGAAGACAGGGCCCAACCACCTACATGTATCCTCTCTGAATGTCTGTCGGACTCCCCGGGTGATAACATACATGAGCTCGCGGCGGCAGATTGAATTACGTACGCCCTCTTTTTATATCCATTTACATATTCATCTGTGTTGCTTGGGCCCCTGCGTTCTGCGGTCTTGTTTGTGTGTGGTCATCTGACAATGAGAAGGTTGTTTTACACCACAATTGTACGTTCTTCGAGACCTCATGGTAATCGGAAAAGTGGGAGTGTTGTGCGCACGTAATCCAGAATAACCACACCTTCTGCTATTTCCGTGGCAGATGGCCGTCCTAAGTCGGCACCGGTTGCCCATTGGTCTCGTTGGTTTATGTATAGTCCTTTGTGTTTGATGTTTCTGTGTTGTGTGTTGACGTTCCTTGTCCCTTATGCGTCTCTTTCTGTGCTTGTCTGCTTTGTGTTTTTTGCATTGGGTGTTTTGGGGTTCTGCTGTGGGTGCTGCAGCCAGGTGTTGTTGGAGATCCCCTCCTTTGTTTGTTGTTCCTTGTCCTTTTCTTGTCTCTTAATGTCCTTGTTTTCTTTGTGTTTTTACATGGAATGTTTTGCTTTCGGTACTGCAACATAGTGTTGTTTGAGATCCCTCCTTTTTTAAATCTGATTACAATGCCTACTATATTTCGTTAGTTTAGAGGTTGTGCAGTGATGAAGGAAATGATTCATTGCTACATGTTCCACCATGGTTCGTACAGCGAATAATCGCTTCCCTTTCTCTTTGGGATATGAACAAGTTTCATAAAATCCTACATGCAAAGTGAATAAGAAATGGTAATCTGACATTATAGGCAAACCTCAAATTATAGTATTTTGAGCTACTATCTGATTCGTGTTTGTGGTAGCCGTGTTGTAGAATTAGTGTCATAAATAGACTTCCGAGAAAAAAATTACATGTTCGATTAATTAACAAAATTTCTCAGCCAATCAGAATCTTTGTTTCCAAAAATAATAATTGAAATTAAATGATAAGAGTCTTTCATTTTCAAGGATATGTTCCTTTTGACAAAATTTTCAAATATAGGTTATGGGATTCATTTCTGTAACAGATACATTTTGTCTGTGGGTTTCACGCATTTTTTATATAAAGAGAAGGATAACTGGATCCTTAATTTTACTAACGAGGTTTGACATGTTTCATTCACTTAAAGACACATACTAGTATACTGAATATAAAATTCGAGACTGCCGAGAAACATTGAATAGAATTATTATGTCTATGAGAATCACAATCGAAATATTCATTCTGTTAATAAACTCCGAACTGAAATTGTACAAAAATGATTTAGCAGCCATCATTCTCTTTTACCACTATGTAGAAAAGCGATTAACAATTAGATTTTTCTCCTTAAACAAATATCTACTAAGAATGAGAATATTGATTTACAATAACGTATGATTTACACTGCGATATGAAAAATGACAAACGCAACGTTTACAGAAGGGGAAAATAACGAAGCAAATATAGTGTATGTAGCAGATGAATACAACTGACATATGCATAAACATCAAAGAAGTACCGATCAGTTATTTAACAACGGAGGGGATCTGCAACAACACCAGGTTACAGCACCCACAGCAAAAACCCAAAACACCCAATGCAAAAACACAAAGCAGACAAGCATAGATAGAGACGCATAAGGGACAAGGAACGTCAACACACAACACAGAAACATCAAACACAAAGGACTACACATAAACCAACGAGACCAATGGGCAACCGGTGCCGACTTAGGACGGCCATCTGCCACGGAAATAGCAGAAGGTGTGGTTATCCTGGATTACGTGCGCACAACCCTCCCACTTTTCCGATTACCCAGAGGTCTCGAAGAACTTACAGTTGTGGTGTAAACAACCTTCTCATTGTCAGATGACCACACACAAACAAGACCGCAAAACGCGGGGGCCCAAGCAACACAGGTGAATATGTAAATAGATATCAAAATAGGGCGTACGTAATATAATCCGTGCTCTGCCGCCGCGAGCTCATGTATGTTATCACCCGAGGAGTCCGACTGACATTCAGAGAGGACAGGTTTTCGGGGCCCTGTCTTCTCTAAAGAGGTTTGGACAGGGCCCATCATGGAGTCCCGTCGTCACAGTCAGTCAGAGTGCAAGTTTTAAGAATGCGCTTGTACAAGACTGTAGATTGGTCAAGTACCAAGCCTACAGTCCGTCTGGTGACATTAGGTTCATATCCACGGTATAAATGGCGTTTGATTATTCTGACGCATTTTCGATTGGAATGTTGTCTATCTTTGATCCTTCTTAACTTGTTAATGATGTCAGCATAAAATGCAGGTTGTGAAATACCCAAAGTAATATACTCTGTTGCCTGTATTGGTCCGAATTTCAGAAGAAGTTAACAATATTTTTTGTAAAATTTCCAGAAAGTCTTTACTAGTTTGTGAAAGCGAAAACCTTGTCCTAAAAGTTTCCTGGTAATTTGTAAATTTCTACCATGAAAATCCAAAACATCAGTACATGCTCTAGCATACCGGATGAGCTGTGAAATATAGATACCATAGGACGGTAATCTAGGAACATCACCGTCAAGCCAGGGGAAATTAACTATGTTAAATCCAAAATCTTCTCTTTTGTCATACACACTTGTGTGGATCTCTCCATCAACAATTTTGATATTTAGGTCCAAAAATGGTGTTTCTGTGTTTGAGACGCTTGCCTTGTTTAGAATCAATTCTTGTGGATAAATAACATTTTTATATTCAGTCTCAAAGTCGAGATGGTAAGGCAAAATTATTAGATTTCCATAGGAACGGTTGCGAACCCCGGAATGAACAACATTCCGAAGTAAGACCAGACGCACGGGGAGAATCAGCGTCTCCTGATTGCATACAACACCCGTCGCAACAGCTCCAAGAAAACTTGTCAAATTCGGTGATTGTCTCGGTGTACATATTGATGTACACATCCGGTAAGTCTCGTTTGGTGATGACGACAGCCATTCAATCACAATCCAGAATGTGAATAATCATTCTGGAGAGGGGAATCCGATATTCCATATTACCTCTTATCCACAATATAAATATCATTTTACGATATATCGGTTTATGATTTTTACAGGTTAGTTTTCTTGAACTTTTTATTCATCAAGCACCAGGTTGCAGCTCCCAGAACACAACCCAAACACCCTATGTAAAACACAGAGCAGACACATAGAGATATGGAAGCAAAGGTACAAATGAGTTAAAGAAGATCCTGACGATCATCTCAACAGCACTCACAATAGAGCACAAAATTAAACGTCGACGGACCCCTAGCAAGCTAGAGGTGGGACCAGGTGCCCGGGAGGAGTAAGCATCCCCTGTTGGCTAGCCGCACCCGCCGTCGAAGTTTATGAAGCATGGAAATGAAAATATATAAAACTCATGCACTGTCTGACGTTATGTCTATATAGAAAGTGCTATGGCGATAATGTCAGGGAAGTATATTCAAAACACTTACTGTCAAACCCCTCGCGGGGAACTTTTCTACGAGCTCCACACGGCAAAGGGCATAAGTGTGACACAAATGAGTTAAAGAAGATCCTGACGATCATCTCAACAGCACTCACAATAGAGCACAAAATTAAACGTCGACGGACCCCTAGCAAGCTAGAGGTGGGACCAGGTGCCCGGGAGGAGTAAGCATCCCCTGTTGGCTAGCCGCACCCGCCGTCGAAGTTTATGAAGCATGGAAATGAAAATATATAAAACTCATGCACTGTCTGACGTTATGTCTATATAGAAAGTGCTATGGCGATAATAATAAGAAACACAAAATCACATAGAAACATCAAACACAAATGACTACACATAAACCAACGAGACCAATGGACAAACGGTGCCAACTTAGCACGGTCATCTGTCATGCCAGTAGAAGACGATGTGGCTATCTGGATTACGTGCGCACAACCCTCCCACTTTCCCGATTACCCAGAGGTCTCGAAGAACAAACAACAGTGGTGTAAAATAACCTCCTAATTGTAAGATGAACATACAAACATATCTCTACTATGATCAAACTAAGGGGAAATTTTGGATATTCATAGTGAAAACGCAGAACTGTGAATCTATATAACTAAATTAGCTCCTACTTGCGTGACAGATGGCCGTCCAAAGTCGGCACCGGTTACCCATTGGTCTCGTCGGTTTGTGTGTAGTCTTTTGTGTTTGGTGTTTACATGTCGTGTGTCTCTTTTCCGTCTCGTGCTGTACTCGTCTTTTGTGTTTTTGCGGGTGTTTTGGTGTTTTACTGTTGATGCTGCAACGGGGTCTTGTTGGAGATCCCCTCCCTTCTTTTTCTTGTCATGAAAATTATCTTTAGAAGAAATACGATTTGAATAAACAATGAAAATATGCTTTTGTTAGATGTTCTTTGAACTGAGCATTGAAATATTTTTTTCTTTACAAATTGTTAAAAGTACTGTGTTTTGTTCGGGTATAGGTTAAGGTTAAGATGCATACAGGTTTCGACTTCTGTAAAACATAACATTAATGTAGATTCCAGTTTTACTGTCACTCACCTCCGTAAGACTACATACTGGAAGGGAGATCCTTCCCTTTTCTACATATGACCCCACTACCTTCAGAAGCCCATTGCTCGAATGCAAAAAATATTTTGTGTGTAAAAATAGAAATTCATCTCTATCAATAGTTATATAATACAGTCCAATATATATTAAGCCTCACATTTTTGCAAAATTTCAAAATTTTAGTGGCGCACTTTATCTGGGATCACTGATTATACTGTTCGTACATCATTCCTTGTTTTCCAGAAAGTCAGAGCTTTGGATTGTCATAAAACGTTTGATATTTCTAATATATCTGAATAATATGGAAGTACTCCAACACTTTATCTTCTCTCTTTACAAAAATGCATCTTCACAGGAAAAACAGCTGAATATCAATAATAATGACAGGACATAACAGTATTACCAGGGTTATAATTCCTATCGTTGTTCCGAGTACCATAGAACTGTGTCTATCATCGTCAGCACTGTACATGCTCCTATTATAACGTCCGGTCAGGTTTCTGGGCACTGTAAGGTTCTTTCTTATGCTCCATAATATATAATCCAGCTCTTGTTTTGTGATGTTTGAAGTGTAGGTACAGCAGCAGTCTGGTGGAACCGTAGCTTGGAAAGATACGAAAGTTGTGTCTACAAAAAGGATAATATATGGAATTCAGTTTATAAATAGAACCCTTGTCGCTAGATTGTTTTCAAACAGGATTTTATATTTAACGCCATGAAAAATTCGATTATATCAATTTTAAAGCAAACGTTATTTCAAATAACTACTTTTTATCAAAATTCAAACGACCGTTACTAATGACAAAATAATTGCTAATCAATCACCTTCAAATTTTTTTTTCAATTTATTTTGGAGAATGACATGTGCATGTACATAAAGGGTTTTTTTCTCTACTGTCAATCAAGTCAAATATTACACGTCTTCAAATGCATTGCATCATTTAAGAACAGGTGAATTTGCAGTATGGATCAGTTAAACCTCGTCAGTGATTTTCAATCAAAACACAATGAAATATGGCCAAAGACTGTGAAAGGTCCAAACGAATCCCGAAAGACGTAGCAGAATGAGTAAAATATGATAAATCGTTTGAATTATGCAAGTCTAGTCTTCACCTACAACCATTAACATTTCTGAATATATCATATTCGCTATAGGGTTAGCTCGCATATTTCACTTTGGTTTCAACGATTTGTTATACATTGAAAATCAAATATTTGAAGATAAAATGAAAACGAAATAAACATTGACTTACTTAAATCTAAAACATGCAAGATGTTCTAATATAAATTTACAGACATAAGCAGAACAGTTCGTTACTTTGACTTTATCGATATCGAAATAGATGTCAGTCATAGTCACAAGTTTTCAAAGTTCGCAACTATTAAGCGTCTGATTGAAATATTCGAAAGCTACAAAAACGCTTTTCAGTCCCCTACCGGCAACGCCGAAGGGGACTCTTAGTTTTTCCATATCTATAAGCATAGTTTATCGACAAATGACACCTTTGCGTTGATTTAATGGTCTTTCCGTACTAATTTCTGAGTAAAGTACGATTACCAAAACATAGGTGCTGTATCATTTTCTCCGTTGTTCGTCCTGTTCATTCCACTGTTTGACAATCTTTCTTCATTTTCGCGTATTTTTCAAGCACTTGGCTTGGGTTAGGGTTAGTGTTTCCTTCGGTTTCTCATTTTCTGAATTATCGATTTTGTGCTGTATACACGGATATGGTCATTATCCATATTTGTCACTTGGATGCCTTTGTGTTATTTGTAATTTATGGATTCTAATTTAATGTTTTGTGTTTAACTTTCAACATTCACGTGTTTATTTGTATTCATCATAATAATTTTCTCATGCAGCACCGCACAAAATCATTAAGCGGCGCTAACTGCAATTATTTTGTTTTTACAAAAGAACATTGTGGAAGTTATTTATATATAAGTACAGTGTTGTCCTTTTGTATTCATAATGTTTTCATCTGTTTTTTCTCGTATCACACATGTGAGTTCCACTCTGATCCTTTCAAGATTGAAATGTAGGAGTTGTTCTTCTTTAAAGACCATGTCAGTGAATATTAAGAATGTGTCATATATCAATCACTGCACAGGAAGTTTTTGATGGAACGTGTATTTAAAAAGACAATGAATAACTCCATAAAAATGATTAGGGTCAAACCAAATAATGTGCATTGTCAAGATTGAACACTTACCAGGTACAATAGATTCTGTAGTTCTTTCCGTAGTTACTGAATATAAAAGGAGGTATTCAATTTTATACATGTGACAGATAAAAAGAAATAGATAAAGGAATTATTAAGATACATTTCCTTGTGAAAACATGTTTTGAAATTGAAAAAGACACAAAATCCGAAAGGCAACTATTCCAAACTTACCGAGAAGATTTGATTCTGATGTTCTTCCTGTGGTTACTGCATGAAAAGGTGAGAATTTTGATACAGAATATGTACAATGGTAAAACAATCGTGACGTTCTTCAGAATTACTTTCTACTTTTTAAATGTTTAGATTTAAAATAAAACACGGCCTAGTTATTCAGGTATTCATGTTTCAAATTCTTACCGAGTGCATTCGATTCTGTAGTGCTCTCTGTGGTCACTTGATAAGAAATAGTTTCTCATGATTAAATGGATAATGAGAAGGAAATTGAATATGCTCTTTTAACTTGAAAATAGTGCTTTAATTCAAATAAAAATCTACTGAACAATAGAGTTATCATTCATTATTAACACTTACCAGCTAGAATCGATTCTGTAGTGCTCTCTGAAGTTACTATATAAAAAGATGTAAACATGTTTAAACATATATCTATAGAAATATACATAATTCTAAGGAATTCTTTTAGACAATTTGAAAATAAATATCTATACTTCAAATAAGACGTACGATTATTCGAGTTGTCTATCTTTTTTTAAGACACTGGATTAGATTCCGTAGTACTGTCTGTAGTTACTGTATGAATATTAAAGATATTATATTAATACGGTGAAGGTCACTTGGAATGAACTTGGAAAATTTAAATAAGGAAAATATAGTAGTCACAATTTCTTACCGAACCCTGGGTAAATTTACTCCATTGTATTTGCATTCGTTTGAGAAAGACCTTTCCTTAATTGGTTCAATGAACTCTTGACAGATCTTGCGATTTTCAAAAACTTAATTTTTTCATTATTACTTTGTGATTCCTGATAATTTAAGTCATCGATGTGACAAAAAATAAACAAAACCAGCACCTCCTGTAGCAATGAATTTCTTTCTAGAGGAGTTTTAATCGAATACGGAATATTTGTCTTGTTTCTTAACATTCAGCAAATTAAAAAAACAAAAACAAAGGGGTAATCGAAATCACTCTGTGAGTATAATAAAGCTCCACTATGGCGTCACAGAAAGACTTGGTTTGTTTCGCATCCGCCGTCTTAAAATTCCATCGTTCCAGTTTTCCCGCATGGAAGACGTATCTTTAAACACTAGCGCACAAAGGAATAATAAACATTTTTATACTATAAAAATATTTAGTAAATTTTCAAATTGTCAAAGTCAGTGCAGTATATTTCACGATTATTACTCTCCAGTATACACACTTCAACGCTCAAATCAGTCATGCATTACTCAATGGTGTTCAATGAGATTTTTTACCTATTGTCTCGTGCAAATCATTACAGGATAATTTTTTTAAAAAGATTATACGTGTCATTTGAACAAGAAGGTGTATGATTTGAGAAAGTTCTGAAAACGACATTAATAATGCCTCGTTTGACTCCGGAATTACAGCAGAGAGCCATTGGAATATTCTGAGCAAATATGGCAGTGTCGGAAATTGCTTGAGGGCTTTGGCGTGGTCGTGTAGCTATATACCGGTTGAGATGTTAAACGTCTTTAACTTCAATAGCATCATTTAAAATCTGATAAATTTACAGCATGGACCAGACATGCACGTTTCGGGTACTAAACCCTCGTCAGTGATCAAACTGGATCCACCAAAGACGAACATCGGTCAGGGCGACCAAGAGCCACTACTTCCATCGATGATCGAGCGATGCGCTTGCTACATCTCTGTTATAGCTTCCTTCTCGTTACATCATCGACAAATTTGCCTCAAGAACGTAGAGTGAGTGAAAGAACAATACGTCGAAGATTACGGGACGCCAATTTGAGACCTAGGTGTCCATATCGGGGCTCTTTTATGTTCCAAAGACATCGCCAGGAGAGGCTTCGGTGGTGTCGAACTAGGTTACGCTGGAGTTAGAATATCGAATGGAGAAATAAACATCAAAGACGTACATGTACCTAATCGGTATTCAGTTTCAAATTCGTGAAGGCAAGGCAAAATCGTGAGAATTCCCATCGAAAAGGTTGCGAACCCCGGAATGAACATCATACCGAAGTAAAATCAGTATCATGTTTTCTGATGAATCGCGGTATACTTTGTGTCATTCCGATGGTCGGGAAAAATATGCTGACTGCTTTTATATGCAGCAACATTACAGATGTGTTGGACAAAGTGTGATGGTTTAACTCGCCGTACCAACAGGATATACTGGCAACGGAAGTTCGTCAGTTTATCAACCAGCATGACCCTGGAATAAATCTTCAACAAGACAATGCAAGACCTCATACTGCTCCAACTACACTGGTTTTTCTTCAGAACATTACTGATGTTCTACCATGGCCCTCCAAATCGCCGGATCTCAACCCAGTTGAACACATTTGGGACGAACTGTACCACAAACCGCAGCAACCTTGCAATTTAGCAGAACTTAGAATTGCGTTGATCGACGAATGGAATTATCTGCCACAAGGTGTTATAGCACGGAAAGTACTCTCTATGAGACGTAGATTCCAAGCGGTTTCTAATTCAAGAGGTAGACACACTCGTTATTGGCCAGTCTCCGGTTGGATTTTTGTTGTGCAAAAATGATATTTTTGTTTTGACGGATACTGCTTTCCATACGACTTAACTCGATTGTTCATGTGCACAAAACTCTATGCTTCAATATGAAATGTTTATTGATTGACTGATCTTTGAGTAGATAAATATTAGAATATCATCATGTTGAACTAATGAAATAATAAATTATTTCTATACGTATCCTTTCGTTTTTCCGCTGGTGTATATTTTTGACGTAAAATGTGCATTTCCATACGAAGATGTACACATCATTTAATTTCCATTGTCATTTTCAAGAAACGAAGATTCTGATTGGCTGAGAAATTTTGTTGATACATCGATCAACACAATTTTTCACGGAAGTCTATTTATAGCACTATTTTAAGAACTGGGGGTTCCCTCAAACACGAATGAACTCGTTGCTGAAAATACAATTTGTAGATGTTTGCTTATCATTTCAATGGTACCATTTCTTCTCTACTTACTCAAAAATTAACAGTGCATGTAGAATTTGCTCAAACTAGTCCTTATTCCAAAGATATAGAGAGACGATCTTTCGCTGTTTGAATCATGGCGGCTGCCATAACTTGTTTTGGCAGACGTACAACTGCGAAACCTTCCGACTTACGAAATATAGTGCGGTGATTGATTGTTCTTAGATCCAAAAATTTCAAAACAGTCTGTTTTTCATAATTAAATGATAAGAAATAAATCTTATATTTTTTTTCTGTTGATGCAGGTATAACCCGAAAATTGGACAGAAAACTTTTGCATTAACGCGCTACGCGCATTGATGCAGTTTTCTGTCCAATTTTTCGGGTGATACCTGCATCAACAGAAAAAATTTAAGATTCATTTTTTAATTCACTAAAATTATTCATTTTTTTTCAAATTCACTACACTCTAGTAACGGAGCCTCGCTTTTAAGATACTGATAACTATGTAAAAAAGTAAAAGTACTAACAAAAATATATTGCATACATTTAACCAATTAAAATAAATATCAAGTTTCGGTTAGAAATTTTGACAAGTATATATATTCAACCAGACCAATCTGAACTTGATGCGCCTGTAATATTGCTACAAATAATTGCATTGGCTCTAGACAAAACAACCACTTCTACAAACATTAAGAAAAATAACATTATACATGATACCACAGCATTAAAGGAATGATCAGAATATCCTACGACAAAGTCAGGCATTTCAGAAATTATCCATACCTTGACGTTCGTCTGGTCCAGATACCTTCAGGGCATCAATCTCTACCCATGAACTTGAAACATCACAGTCTACAGTTAAACGAAGAACACTTGATGGAAAATTAGTTATCTGAAATAAGAACATTATGGAAAATGATAGACAGTTTATGACATTTATCACCAATACATAGCAGTTTTTAAGCGTTTCCATTGGCATTTTCTTAACATTAATCTATGAAAATAATCGTTCGTGCTTCAGAAATAATGCATTATTAAAAGTATTCAATTTTTAGGTCTTCATACTTTACTTTTTAGCATTTGCTTCTTTCTTAAATTTTCATTTCTTGTGCATAACCATAAGTACTGTGTCAAGTTTCTATTTGTAGTTTTCTTATACTTATTCCGATCCTATGACTATAGTATGAATTCTGTCATTTCCTGAGACTACTTCCGATCACATGACTATATTATGATTTCTGTCATTTTCTTACACAACTTCCAATCACATGACTATAGTATGACTTCTGTCATTTTCTTACACAACTTCCAATCACATGACTATAGTATGACGTCTGTCATTTCCTTTCACAGCTTCCAATCACATGACTATAGTATGACGTCTGTCATTTCCTTACATTACTTCCAATCACATGACTATAGTATGACGTCTGTCATTTCCTGAGACTACTTCCAATCACATGGCTATAGTATGACTTCTGTAAATTCCTTAGACTACTTCCGATCACATAACCAAAATATGACTTCTGTCATTTCCTTATACTATTTCCAATAACATGACTATAGTATGACATCTGTCATTTTCTTACACAACTTCCGATCACATGACTATAGTATGACGTCTGTCATTTCCTTACACAACTTCCAATCACATGACTATAGTATGACTTCTGTCATTTCCTGAGACTACTTCCCTATCACATGACTATATTATGATCTTCTGTCATTTCCTTACACAACTTCCAATCACATGACTATAGTATGACGTCTGTCATTTCCTTACACAACTTCCAATCACATGACTATAGTATGACGTCTGTCATTTCCTTACATTACTTCCAATCACATTACCATAGTATTATCTCTGTCATTTCCTTACACAACATCCAATCACATGACTATAGTATGACGTCTGTCATTTCCTTACACAACTTCCAATCACATGACTATAGTATGACTTCTGTAAATTCCTGAGACTACTTCCGATCACATAACCAAAATATGACTTCTGTCATTTCCTTATACTACTTCCAATAACATGACTATAGTATGACTTCTGTCATTTCCTTATACTACTTCCAATAACATGACTATAGTATGACTTCTGTCATTTCCTTATACTACTTCCGATCACATAACCAAAATATGACTTCTGTCATTTCCTTATACTACTTCCAATCACATGACTATAGTATGACTTCTCTCATTTCCTAATACCACTTCCGATCCCATGATGACTTCTGTCATTTCCTTATACTACTTCCAATAACATGACTATAGTATGACTTCTGTCATTTTCTTACACATCTTCCATTCACATGACTATTATATGGCTTCTGTCATTTCCTTATACTACTTCCAATAACATGACTATTGTATGACATCTGTCATTTTCTTACACAACATCCAATCACATGACTATAGTATGACGTCTGTCATTTCCTTACACAACTTTCAATCACATGACTATAGTATGACGTCCATGTATGACTTCTGTCATTTCCTTATACTACTTCCGATCACATGACCAAAGTATGACTCCTGTCATTTCCTTATACTACTTCCGATCACATGACCATAGTATGACTTCTGTCATTTCGTTATACTACTTCTGATCATATGACTATAGTATTACCTCTGTCATTTTCTTAGACTTCTTCCAATCACATTACCATATTATGGCTTCTGTCATTTCCTTATACTACTTCCAATCACATTACCATATTATGACCTCTGTCATTTTTAAAGACTACTTCCGATCACGTGACCATGGTATGACTTTTGGCATTTGTTTCCTTTAAACAGTACAGTGCTTCATTTGTGTTATACCCACTAAAACAAAGGAGGGGATCTCCAACAACACCAGGTTGTAGCACCCACAGCAAAAACCCAAAACACCCAATGCAAAAACACAAAGCAGACAAGCACAAAGAGACGCGTAAGGGACAAGGAACGGCAACGCACAACACAGAAACAACAAACACAAAGGACTACACATAAACCAACGAGACCAATGGGCAACCGGTGCCGACTTAGGACGGCCTACTGCCACGGAAATAGCAAAAGGTATGGTTATCCTGGATTACGTGCGCACAACCCTCCCACTTTTCCGATTACCCAGAGGTCTCGAAGAACGCACAAATGTGGTGTAAAACAACCTCCTCATTGTCAGATGATCACACACAAACAAGACCGCAAAACGCAGGGGCCCAAGCAACACAGATGAATATGTAAATGGATATAAAAAGAGGGCGTACGTTATACAATCCGTGCTCTGCCGCCGCGAGCTCATGTATGTTATCACCCGAGCAGTCCGACTGACATTCAGAGAGGACAGGTGGTCGGGGCCTTGTCTTCTCTAAAGAGGTTTGGACAGGGCCCGTCATGGAGTCCCGTCGTCACAGTCAGTCAGAGTGCAAGTTTTAAGAATGCGCTTGTACAAGACTGTAGATTGGTCAAGTACCAAGCCTAGTGTCCGTCTTGTGACATTAGGATCATATTCACGGTATAAAAGGCGTTTGATGATTCTGACTCATTTTCTATAGTGATGTTGTCTATCCTTGATCCTTCTTATCTTGTTAATAATGTTAATTCTGTTCTTACACTGGAACTTTTAGTAAGTGTTGTCAAATGGTCTCTATTGTGCTGTGACATTGCCTTTTACTAATTGTCCGCTTTCCTCTATCTAATGTAGAATTTGACTCTATTGAACTGTGACATTTGCTTTCTTCTATTCGTCCGCTATTCAGTTTTGATATTGTGTCAGTCTGTTTGTCCGTTTCCTCCTTTTACTGTCCATTTGTGTTTCTTTTTTACTGTGACATTGTGTCAGTCTGTTTGACCGCTTTTCTTTATCCGCTGGTTCTTTTTTAGGTTTTTCTTTCAGTTGGAGATATTTTCCTTAGCTTTGTCTTTTTAATTTTTTTATATTTCTAGATTCTGATTTTGATTTTTGCGTTGGACTTTGTTTGATTCACTGATTGCAAAATTATGTAACCTTACTGAAAGAATTGGTGAGAAAACTCGACTTGACTCTATCAATTCTACTTGATTTGTTGACCATATTGTTGTCCATGAGTCATCAGCCGCTAAAATCTCCAGCTTCTTTACTCCACCTGAGTTCCAGGTCTCATAGATGTAAATTTCTTCAACGTAGATCCCGTGTTCGAATTCCACCTGTGTTTGAAAGGACATATGATTACTAATTCTGTAGTCCTGTAGCATCATATCCAAACCTATCCTGCTACGTCTTTCGTTACGCCTTTTTGACATAGTAACTTTCATACCTTTTTGGCATATTACATTGTTTAGATTTGAGGATCACTGACGAGGGTTAAGTACCCGAAACGTGCATGTCTGGTCCATGTTGCCAATTTATCTGTTCTTAAATGATGCTATTCAATTTTGAAGACGTTTACATCTTTACATGTAAAAACTTATATTCGTGTCGCGGGTGCCGATCTAGTCTTCAGATATGCTAAATACTTTTTTTTGTATTATTGGTGAACTAATATTCAATTACTAATGAATAAATGCAATGATGCATCGACCCTTTTATTTTGCTGAAGAATATGTTTAATTACTTACGATCCATGGACTAAGAAACCGATTTCTTGTAAAATGCACCAGTGAAGATGATGCTTCTTAAAGTTTTACCGTCATTTCCCTATTTGGACATTACCGATTATGACACATTATTATCAGGTATTAGCGTTGTGTATTGAATGCAGTCAGGGGACGCCTACTCCTACCAGGCACCTTGTCCTGCCTCCATTTTAGGGGTTAGCGTTTGCCTTGTTAATGGAGACTTACACAAGTCATATTCATTATGGATCTTTTTCTCCTGAATGTTAGATAGGTACTACCTCTCCTGTATACTTGCACAGACAATAAGAAACAATGACAAATCCAATCAGAGATATGTAATCGTACCATCATTCTTTTTTATTATAGGTACTTCTTTGATATTTATTCTAAGTCGCGATGTATGCTCTCGCCAAAATAAAAATGAGTGTGTTCTCTTTCAATGTCTCAAAATACTTAGAATTTCAAAAATTGAAATCTTACGTCAATCCATTAATGTAGGTCGCTTATAGGGCCATTTTCTACATTTCCTTGATCATTTTTGGAACGGACCATTGATATAATTGTGTTGTTAATAAGAACTAGTACATAATGTGAATTCCTCAATACCTTTATATAATCAATGCCGACATTATCAACTAGTACATAATGTGAATTCCTCCATACCTCTACATAATCAATGGGTTAGGGTTAGGGACTCCATACCTCTACATAATCAATGGGTTAGGGTTAGGGACTCCATACCTCTACATAATCAATGCCGACATTATCATCCTGTGCCCATGCACCACATAAATCTCCATAGTCAGGGTACACATCAGGCGGTCCTATCATGTTGCTTGCACTACAACTAATACCAAAATTATTTAAGAAGTGCCTGTAATAACGTATTTTTCCTGTATATCGATGTATAGGCAAAAAGTGATACACACAAAATATGAAAATAATCCACGAAGACAAAACAAAATTATTGTAGTCATTTCTTATAATTCAATTGGTGTTATATCAAACAGTAAACTTCAAATTTCTTGAACAACTTTTTTAAACTGACAATTCATATTTTGGTACCCATGAATTTTAAACTGGATTCAGAGTGTGACATTGGTCCAGGCCTTTTAAAAAGACTGGAGTTACCTACTCTTACTTTGCTTACGCGTCGCGAATATATCTAGACACGCAATGCCAGTCTAATTTATACATAAAAAGAAATAGATTATCAGTGACGAACATAGAAAACACAGCCGTCAATAGTGAAAAATGAACCATGAATCAAGAAATAAAGCAGTTTCTCAGACTACATCTGAAAAAAGAACTGGCTCTTCCGCCGGTCTATCTGATACTAGCTGAATGTCGGCGCGTTTGACGTTGATGTTTACATGTTGTCCCGATTATGCATTATCAAACAAAGGAGGGGGGGTCTCCAATCGGACTGTAATGCAACACACACAGCAAAGCACCAAAACACCCCATGCAAAAGCACGGATCAACACACACAGCAAAGCACCAAAACACCCCATGCAAAAGCACGGATCAACACACACAGCAAAGCACCAAAACACCCCATGCAATAGCACTGATATCAGACACGCATAGCAAGAGACGCAAAAGAGACATACGACAAAGAATTTACATATGTACGTTCCTTGGGTCCCTGTATTTTGTAGTCTTGTCCTCATACAGTAAGAATACTTTTTTACATAGCAATTTAGTGTTTCCATCCCTTTTGGAGTTTCTTGTTGTGCTTCCTATTCTGTGCTTTTGCATAGGTAGTTTTTGGTGGTGTTGTGCTGCCTTTTCTGTGCTTTTGTATAGGCATTTCTAACTTTTTTGGTGTTGTTGTGCTTCCTATTCTGTGCTTTTGTATAGGCATTTCTAACTTTTTGGGGTTTTGTTGTGCTGCCTATTCTATGCTTTTGTATAGGTATTTCTTTCTTTATTTTGTGTTGTTTTGGGTGCTGCAACTGCGTCACACACAATAATATTTTTGGCGTTTTGTTTATCTCGCATGTCATACTGTAAATTGCTTATTTTCGTCAGTACCAATTTTCGTCAATTCGTTCAAAATGACGAGTTCGTCAGTACTGTAAATTCGTCATCCAAGGGTCTCTAAAATGTAAATTCGTCTGTTCAAATGCCAACTTAACATTCAGATAAGCCGTATGCATTTGTTTTCATTGTTTGTTTAACAGTTATTGGTAAACAAACAATTAGAGACATGTATACCGCTTATATGTAGCTTGCTGTGAAAACATATCATTTGGTAATTGGTAATTTTCTACATTATATGCGACTTTGTGTGAGTATTCAGTTTTCGTTGATTTGTCTGTCGTAATAACTCTTTAAGATTTAATTTTTCCTTTCTACACTATATTTTGTCAGGAGTATTAATATTCGTCGGTTCGTAATTTCGTCAAGGGAGGCACTGACGAAAATTACGAAAATTGGTACCTGACGAACAAAAACCAATTTACAGTATTCCAAAATTAAATCGCTACCAAGCCATACCAAAAACATTAAATCATAATGAATGGTGTGACATATTTATCAAAATGAATGGTATAACTGAGATACATAGTACTTCCTTCCATTTTTGAATGAGTCTCTAGACTACACCACAGCCGTACATAATTGTGCTTTGTTTCTTTACAGGAAATTACACGACATCTTCGAATATACAAAGGACCTCACATTTACCGATAAATATTCCCCAGAATACAGACTACAAGGTGTCATCTTGGAAATTACTACTTGTCATTTATTCCAAGCAGTAAGATAAGATAAATCAGAGGAGAAAACAAACCGCCCTTTCATTAAAGTATGGGTTAGGGTTAGGGTTAGGGTTAGGAATTGATGAGTTAAACTTTGGTCAAATTTTGAATCAAAAAATTGTCACAGAAGAGATCCCATCATATTTCAAAATTAAAGAAACTCCTTGTATTTCACAAAGCTACACACCAACAGTTACATCTCAAATTTACAATGACAAACGATTCCTGCAGTGTGTTAATTAAAGTAATCCCTCACTTCATAACCATCGAAAATGCGTCAGAATAACCAAACGCCATTTATACCGTGGATATGATCCTAATTTCACCAACCGGACACTCGACATGGTACTGGACCAATCTACAGCCTTAATTACACTATTTCGACAGTCTAGTTAAAGAGTTGGGTTTAAATTCGACACCTGAAAATCCCACTTACACCCCAACAAATCTTTCTGCCTCTTAAATAATAGATAATCACAAATCAACTCTTGCTTCATTTGGCTTCGACACTTACAATTTAGATTTAGATTTACCATACTTAAGAATCCGTACAAACAACGTTTCATCGCTGGTTACTCAGAATGTTCTACCAAATCTGTATCGATCTTACTCACCAAAGTTTTATCTGAAATCAAATCTGGGCTTCAAAAATATTGTTCGACAGCATATTCTCGCAGTGGTATCAACCAGATGTGGATTTTAAAGAATTCGAAGGAACTTTTAGAACATCTGAAATCAACTCATTTTAGTAGAGTCCATTCGATTAAAGCCTTTGATTTTTCGACACTTTACACTACAATTCCACATTCTAAATTGAAAGAAAGACTCGCAAAAATCATAAGTAATGCGTTTACAAGTAAGAACGGTAATCGCATATACAAATTTATTGTTGTTAACTATGACAAAACCTACTTTTTAAAAGAAAAGTCCTATTCTGACGATAAGTACACTGAAACAGATATTATTCAGATGTTAAATTTTCTGATCGACTACATTTTTGTGGTGTTTGGAGGAAAGGTCTTTCAGCAAATTGTCGGAATTCCAATGGAGACCAATTGTGCCCCACTCCTTGCCGACATTTTGCTTTACTCGTACGAAGCTGAATTCATTCAATCTTTGGTCTCACAAGGGAAAAGATACTTAGCTTCTGACTTCAACTTCACTTACAGATACATAGACGATGTGTTGTCCATCAATAATCCAAACTTCGCGGATTACCTGAGCAGTATCTATCCTTCGGAGCTTGAAGTCAAAGAAACTACAGAGACAAATAATTCAGCATCCTATTTGGACATAATGTTGTCCTACGACACTGATGGTCACTTGAACACCTCACTCTATGACAAACGTGACGACTTCAATTCGGCATTACAAACTTTCCTTTTCTGAGTAGCAACATCCCTTCATCGCCTGCTTATGGCGTGTTCATATCTCAGTTGATACGCTATGTCAGAGCAAGTACCAAATATACGGATTTTATTCTGAGAGCTAGGCGTCTTTCAGGTAAGCTCCGCAGTCAGGGATATGTTTGCGACCGACTAACATCGTCACTGAGGAAGTTCTACGGTCGATATGGGGAACTCGTCATACACTATGATGTCCCACTCTCCAGAATAGTGGATGATATTCTGTCGTAGACCATTTGAACCATCCAACCAAAGATTGTACTCTATGTCTTCCGAAATAGAAGTAACCGGATGTGACAGTTCTACCAACATGAAGCGGCGGGTGTTGCATGCAAGCAGGAGATGCTTACTCTTCCTGGTCACCTGGTCTCACTCCCATATCGGGGGTTCGCTTCTTTTCATGTGGTGGAGGTTTTTGTTTGTTTGCTTTGGTTCCTGTTTTATCCTGATTTTGTATGCCTTCGGTTTCTGATTTTCTGAAGTATCGATTTTGTGCTGTATACAGGGATATGGTCATTATCCTAATTTGTCACTTGTACCAGCGCATCCTTAAGTCTTGCACTCTGACCGACTGTGACGACGGGACTCCATGACGGTCCCTGTCCAAACCTCTTCAGAGAAGACCTGTCCTCTCAGAATGTCGGTCGGACTCCTCGGGTGATAATATGCATGAGCTCGCTTCAGCCGGCAATGCACGGACTGCATTTCGTACACTCCTACCCTATTCTTTTATATTTTTACATATTCATATGTGTTCCTTGGGCCATTGCGTTGTGCTGTCTTGTTTGTATGGTCATCTTACAGTGAGGAGTTATTTTACATAACACTTGTGCGTTCTTCGAGACCTTTTGGGTAATCGGAAAAGTGGGAGGGTTGTGTGCACGTAATCTAGTATAACTACACCATCTGTTGCCAACGTGGTTTATGTGTTGTCTTTTGTGTTCGATGTTTGATGTCTCGTTTGTTGTTCCTTGTCTCTTGCTGTGTGTGTCTTCTCTGTCTTTCACTTGGGGTGTTTGGTGTGTTGCTGTTGGTGTTGCAACCAAGTCTTGTTGGAGATCCCCTCCTTTCTTACATCCATTACCTTGCGAATTTCAATTACTCTCCTTGCGGAGACGTCGTTACTGGTGATAATCAATAATAAACATTAAAGAAATAGCTATAAGTTATTCAGTCTAAAAGTCCAGAAGGCAAGGCAAAATCATATCATAAATTCCATAGGAACTGTTGCGACCCTCGGAATAAATAACATTCCGAAGTGAGACTAGGTGCCCGGCGAGAGTCAAGGACGACAAGTAAAATCGGTAAAATCAAGAACGACAAGTTGAGTATATTGTTGAAAAGGGTCCCAAATACAGAGAACGTAAATCCTTTACATGGAACCAAAATTTCAAAATTATCATGGACTCGTGTGAGGAATATGCAAGACGTTGGGCAAAGAAAGAAGATGTACAGCTCGACACCCTTTCCTAATGGATAAAATGCATCAGAGGGTAACTTTAATCAATAATTTACCACTTACAAGCAACTGTGAACACCAGATTCGAGTCTATCTTTAAAGACCCTAATACTCTATGGCAAACAACACTACGTTGCAGCACCCCCAAAACACCCCAATGCAAAAAACAAAGAACAGACACCCACAAAAAGAGACGCAAAAGGGACAAGGAACACCAACTCACACCATAGAAACATTAAACATAAAAGACCACACATAAACCAACGAGACCAATGGGCAACCGGTGACGACTTAGGATGGCCATCTGAAACGCAAGAAGCAGACGGTGTGGTTATCCTGGATTACGTGCGCACAACCCTCCCACTAATCCGATTTCAGTTTCAGCATAACAAACAAAGGAGGGGATCTCCAACAACGCCAGGTTGTAGCACCCACAGCAAAACCCCAAAACACTCAATGCAAAAACGCAAAGCAGACAAGCACAAAGGACTACTAGGAAATCTAGTAATCTAGGAACATCGCCGTCAAGCCAGGGGAAATTTACTATGCTAATCCAAAATCATGTCTTTTGTCATGCACACTTGTATGGATGACAAATCTCTCCATTAACAATTTTGATATTTAGGTCCAAAAATGGTGTTTCTGTGTTTGAAAAGTTTGCCTTGTTTAGAATCAATTCTTGTGGATAAATAACATTTTTATAATTTTCAAAAACAGACTTTCCTTTTCTGAGTAGTCACATCGCTTCATCGCTTGCTTATGGTGTGTTCATATCTCAATTGATACGCTATACCAGAAGAAGTACCAAATACATGTATAAAATTTTGTTCTGAGAGCTTTCAGATAACCTTTTTAGTCAGGGATACATTTGTGACCGACTGAGGAAGTTCTACGGTCGATATGCACGGTGGGTAGTCTCGCAACGCAGAACAATATGTTTTTTCTATAATTTCGTGATATAGATTATATATCACAAAAAGGGGAATGTGATGCAGTGCAAGGATGTCATAGCTATGAATTTTATCCAAAACAAGATAATAATATATTTTCATAGAGCCGAAAAAAACGATCGGCGTGATCCATGTAGATGGAAGTGAAAGCAGAATACCAATCGTTTTAATGCGTTATTAAAAGCTGATATTCACCTTATTTTGAATACAACAAAGGAGGGCATCTCCAACAACACCAGGTTGCAGCACCCACAGCAAAACCCCAAAACACTCAATGCAAAAACACAAAGCAGACAAGCACAGAAAGAGACGCATAAGGGACAAAAAAGAAGGGAGGAGATCTCCAACAAGACCCCGTTGCAGCATCAACAGTAAAACACCAAAACACCCGATGCAAAAACACAAAAGACGCGTACAGCACGAGACGGAAAAGAGACACACGACATGTAAACATCAAACACAAAAGACTACACATAAACCGACGAGACCAATGGGTAACCGGTGCCGACTTTGGACGGCCATCTGTCAAGCAAGTAGAAAATGGTGTGGTTATGCTGGATTACGTGCGCACAACCCTCTCACTTCTCCAATTACCCAGAGGTCTCGAAGAACGTACAATTGTGGTGTAAAACAACCTCCTCACTGTAAGATGACATCACACAAACAAGACCGCGAAACGCAGAGGCCCCAGAGACACAGATGAATATGTAAATGGATATAAAAAGAGGGCATGCGTAATACAGTCCGTGCTCTGCCGGCTGTAGCGAGCTCATGTATGTAATCACCCGAGGAGTCCGACTGACATTCAGAGAGGACAGGTGGTCGGGGCCCTGTCTTCTCTAAAGAGGTTTGGACAGGGCCCGTCATGGAGTCCCGTCGTCACAGTCAGTCAGAGTGCAAGTCTCAAGAATGCGCTTGTACAAGACTGTAGATTGGTCAAGTACCAAGCCTAGTGTCCGTCTGGTGACATTAGGATCATATCCACGGTATAAAAGGCGTTTGATGATTCTGACGCATTTTCAATGGTTATGCTGCCTACCTTTGATCCTTTTTATTTTGTTTATCATATCACCATAAAAGACAGGTTGTGTAATACCCATAGTAATGTACTCTGTTGCATGTAAAGATCCGAATTTTAAAAGAAGTTGACTGTAATTTTTGTAAAATTTCCAGAAACAAGGAACGTCAACGCACAACACAGAAACATCAAACATAAAAAAGGACTACACATACACCAACCAGACTAACGGGCAACCGGTGCACACTACATTCTTACACTGCATCACAAACCCCCTTTTTGTCATAAATCATTTATACCGCAAAAAAAAAAGAAAAACCTATTGTTCTGCGTTGCGAGATTACCCATCGAGATATTGGGAACCCGTGAAACACTATGATGTCCCATTGTCCAGAATGGTGGATTATATTCTGTCTTAGAACACTTGAACAATCCAACCACAGAATATTCTTGTATCTTCCGAAATGGAAAGAACTGGATGTAACAATTCTACTAAATTGAAGCGACGAGAGTTGCGTGCAAGCAGATGCTGACTCTTCCTGGGCACCTGGTCTGACTCCCATTTCGAGAGTTCGCTTCTTTTTATGTGGTGGAGGTTTTTCCTTTTTCAGTTTGGTTCCTGTTTTATCCTAATTTTGTATGCCTTCGGTTTAATATTTTCTGAATTATTTATTTTGTACTTTGTATTGGGATATGGTCATCATCCATATTTGTCATTTATATATCTATATCTATTTTGTTTTACATCTTACCACGTACTGTCCCATTGAGATGAGAAGGAGCGAACATTTGATACCCACATGGTTCTTTGAGTGCTATCCACGAGTTCTGTATGATCGAACGAAAATTAATGAAATGTTGTTAAGATAGGAGTGAACATTTGATAACCACATGGTTCTTTGAGCGCTATCCATGAATTCTGTATGATCGAAAGGAAATAAATGAAATGTTGTTAAGCTAGGAGTGAACATTTGACACCCACATGTTTCTATTAGCGCTATCCTTGAATTCTGTATGATCGCAAGAAAATAAATGAAATGTTGCTAAGCTAGGAGTGAACATTTGACATCCACGTGGGTCTTTGCGCGATACCCATGAATTCTGTATAACTGGAAGAAAATTAATGAAATGTTGCTAAGCTACGAGTGAACATTTGACACCCCCATGGTTCTTTGAGCGCTATCCATGAATTCTGTATGATCGAAAGGAAATAAATGAAATGTTGTTAAGCTAGGAGTGAACATTTGACACCCACATGTTTCTATTAGCGCTATCCATGAATTCTGTATGATCGCAAGAAAATAAATGAAATGTTGCTAAGCTAGGAGTGAACATTTGACATCCACGTGGGTCTTTGCGCGATACCCATGAATTCTGTATAACTGGAAGAAAATTAATGAAATGTTGCTAAGCTACGAGTGAACATTTGACACCCCCATGGTTCTTTGAGCGCTATCCATGAATTCTGTATGATCGGAAGAAAATAAATGAAATGTTGCTAAGCTAGGAGTTAACATTTTACACCAACATGGTTCTTTGGACGCTATTCACGAATTCTGTATGATTGGAAGAAAATAAATGAAATATTGTTCAGCTAGGAGTGACCATTTGACACCCACATGGTTTTTTGGACGCTATTCATGAATTCTGTATGATTGGAAGAAAATAAATGAAATGTTGTTAAGCTAGGAGTGAACATTTGACACCCACATGGTTCTTTAGACGCTATTCACGAATTCTGTATAAATGAAATGTTGTTAAGCTAGGATTGAACATCTGACATCCAAAACGATTCTTTGGACGCTATTCACGAATTCTGTATGAATGGAAGAAAACAAATGAAATGTTGTTAAGCTAGGATCGAACATCTGACACCCACATATGGTTCTTTGGACGCTATTCACGGATTCTGTATGACTGGAAGAAAATTAATTAAAATTAATGTTGATAAGCTAAGATATAAATGTACTAGTAACATCTTTAAAAAGATCGTACACGATAGAACTGATATATTCAGAACATATCTTGTACATTAGTTTTACAATGTCCCTTTTTGGATACCTTTGTGACCGACTAACATCGTCACTGAGGAAGTTCTACGGACGATAGGGGAATTCGTCATCCACTATGATGTCCGATTGTCCAGAATGGTGGGTGATATTCTGTCGTAGACCATTTGAACCATCCAGCCACAGTATATGCTTATATCTTCCGAAATGAAAGTAACAGGATGTGACAATTCTACCGAATTGAAGCAACGGGTGTTGCATGCAAGCAGGATATGCTTACTCTTCCTTGGCACCTTGGTATCAATCTCATATTGAAGTTCGCTTCTTTTTATGTGGTGAAGGTTTTTGTATGTTTACTTCGGTCACTGTTTCATCCTGATTTTGTATGCCTTCGGTTTGTGATTATCTGAATTATCGATTTTGTACTGTGTATTTGGATATGGTCATTATCCATATTTGTCATGTTTGTACAACTAAAGCAATTGCTATAAACATCAAATCGATAGGGCAAACAAGAATTGAAACATACTATTTACTCATTTCTCAGACAATACTCAAAGCGGATAGTCTAAAATGTGAACCCAAAAATCCGTTCCTGTATGTTCGATAGGTTAAATAACTTTTGTTTATACTTACATTACAGTACGAATCAGACCTATTCATGAAATCCATGTTTATTTTGCTAGATTGTCATGATTATAAAATAGCTAAAATACTTAACTGAACTTTAGCCTGTTCTTTTTATTGAAAAAAAAAACTAAAAATAAATTCCTTCATTGATTAACAAATATATGCACAGCCACTGTAATTGCCTGAGATAAAGCTTTCAGGACGATTGTTATTGATTTCCGTATAAATGACAGTGAGACGTCATAATGCCCGACATATCGGATGAATTTGAACTGAATATCAACAAGTTTAAATCCTTTCTATAAAAAGACGAATTCAATACTAAAATCATCCCCGCTAAGTCTTTACCTCTTTCAGCAACTGTGTCTTGACGATTACAGAATACGACATCAACAACAAGCGACAGAGGCAGGTGCAGCTACAATAGCTCTCTGTCGATTGATGTCACATCCTACACTCAACGGAATATTTCGAATGAAGATTCCTTGTCACATTCAGCGTTGTTTGTGATAATTTCAAAATAGACCACACATAAACAGTACACAGTATAAGAAAAATCCATAAACTAACGCTGTCAACATTTTCATGATTTCACCGCGCTGCAACTGACTCAAACGGATAACAGAAATGGGAATACATTCCGCAACAAAATTAGTTCCAAACAGTCAACATCTAGAGAGTAATAAATAACTTGTTTGGTCATATTTGGTCATTATTCCGTTGTTAAATTTCTAATTTGTAATACTTGATATATCACAATACATTAATTTATGACATTTCAGTCACACTGAATAATCGTGACGTTGCCATGGGGACACTCCCACTGTTCCTTTCTAAAATTAACTCCCCTCCACATTGGTGGACGGATTCGCTTTAAAACTAGAATTGGGAGCTTTCTTTGTTCTATTTTCTTGCTTTGAAAGCGCATATATATAGAATAAGTGTCTAATTTTGTGTGTTTAACGCGCATTATATCAAAATAAATGCATCAGCCATTGTAATTTATTTCTGCATAAACACACAAAATAAGACACTTACTATATAAATAAAAAGGTATTAAGTACCAATTATGCTTTCCCTACGACTTCTACAAATTTTAACTACGTGAAGGGTTCTTGTTATATTTCAAGAATTCTTATTATGCCATTAAATTAGCACCTTATTTTGGGTTTACCTCCATTGACGACAGGTAACTTCATTGAGAGATACAAAATTAGTACAGACAAGGATTTATAAGTCCTTGATACCGATTCTTATCTTTCCTTTTTGCATCATAGAAATATTCTTTGTTCTATTTTTTTTAATTAGAATATCATTGCTCATATTCTTGTGCTCAGTTTTGACAATATTTTTTTCATTTTATATTCAAAAACAAATGGACAAATTTACACAGTACTAAACTAACATGTATCAAGTAATTCTAAAAGAAAGGAGGGGATCTCCAACAACACTCGGTTGCGACACCAACAGCAAAACTCTAAAACAACCAAGTATAAAAACACAGAGCAGATACCCACAGAAAGGGATGATAACGAAGTTATTTATAGGCAGCGCAATAATGAAAATACTTATTTAAATTTGTGGCGTTGAGTACTATGGCATAGTACGTCATATTGAGACCCGGCAATTAAAATTTTCAAGTTGTATTCTCACTACTTCCTATGATGTGCAGGCTCAAGCATAATCAATCACATGAGAAGATCGATCAATTATCAGATTAGACAAAATATAGAAAATCCGCAACACAGGACGCACGGTTAGTACCCAGAGGAAGGACAATAACCTTCCTATAGATATTTATAAAATGCATGTATTTTGGATACTGTTTCAATTTTCGTGCGTGAATATCGACGGCGGTTGCGGCTAGCCAAAAAGGGGATGCTTACTCCTCCCGAGCACCTGGTCCCACCTCTGGCTTGCTAGGGGTTCGTCGATGCTCAATTTGGTGC
This sequence comes from Pinctada imbricata, assembly GCA_033119305.1. Classification (NCBI taxonomy): domain Eukaryota; kingdom Metazoa; phylum Mollusca; class Bivalvia; order Pterioida; family Pteriidae; genus Pinctada; species Pinctada imbricata. Next base: position 4,626,353 of record VSWD01000003.1, on the reverse strand, counting down.
TCTATTGTGAGTGTTGTTGAGATTATCGTCAGGATCTTCTTTAACTCATAGTGTCACCAAACTGCACAGTACGACACGTCGTTATCGTCTTATTCAGCAAATGTTCACGTCCAATACAACAGCGCTTTTGCATTTAATACAAACATGGAGGTTAGATGTGGTATGTCGTTAAATACAATGTGTAGCTTAAGGGAAAAATAACCCGATCTTACCACTTGTAACCGCTATGTACTGTACCCCGATCTTACCACTTGTAACCGCTATGTACTGTACCCCGATCTTACCACTTGTAACCATTATGTACTGTTACCCGATCTTACCACTTGTAACCACTATGTACTGTACCCACTTGTAACCACTATGTACTTTACCCCGATCTTACCACTTGTAACCACTATGTACTGTACCCCGATCTTACCACTTGTAACCACTATGTACTGTACCCCGATCTTACCACTTGTAACCACTATGTACTGTACCCACTTGTAACCACTATGTACTGTACCCCGATCTTACCACTTGTAACCACTATGTACTGTACCCACTTCTAACCACTATGTACTGTACCCCGATCTTACCACTTGTAACCACTATGTACTGTACCCACTTGTAACCACTATGTACTGTACCCCGATCTTACCACTTGTAGCCGTTATGTACTGTACCCCGATCTTACCACTTGTAACCACTATGTACTGTACCCCGATCTTACCACTTGTAACCACTATGTACTGTACCCCGATCTTACCACTTGTAACCGCTATGTACTGTACCCCGATCTTACCACTTGTAACCACTATGTACTGTACCCCGATCTTACCACTTGTAACCACTATGTACTGTACCCCGATCTTACAACTTGTAACCACTATGTACTGTACCCCGATCTTACCACTTGTAACCACTATGTACTGTACCCCGATCCTACCACTTATAACCACTATGTACTGTACCCCGATCTTACCACTTGTAACCACTATGTACTGTACCCCGATCTTACCACTTGTAACCACTATGTACTGTACCCCGATCTTACCACTTGTAACCACTATGTACTGTATCAGTAACCCCGATCTTACCACTTGTAACCACTATGTACTGTATCAGTAACCACGATCTTACCACTTGTAACCACTATGTACTGTACCCCGATCTTACCACTTGTAACCACTATGTACTGTACCCCGATCTTACCACTTGTAACCACTATGTACTGTACCCCGATCTTACCACTTGTAACCACTATGTACTGTACCCCGATCTTACCACTTGTAACCACTATGTACTGTACCCCGATCCTACCACTTGTAACCACTATGTACTGTACCCCGATCTTACCACTTGTAACCACTATGTACTGTACCCCGATCTTACCACTTGTAACCACTATGTACTGTATCAGTAACCCCGATCTTACCACTTGTAACCACTATGTACTGTATCAGTAACCACGATCTTACCACTTGTAACCACTATGTACTGTACCCCGATCTTACCACTTGTAACCACTATGTACTGTACCCCGATCTTACCACTTTTAACCACTATGTACTGTTACCCGATCTTACCACTTGTAACCACTATGTACTGTACCCCGATCTTACCACTTGTAACCACTATGTACTGTACCCCGATCTTACCACTTGTAACCACTATGTACTGTACCCCGATCTTACCACTTGTAGCCACTATGTACTGTACCCCGATCTTACCACTTGTAACCACTATGTACTGTACCCCGATCTTACCACTTGTAACCACTATGTACTGTACCCCGATCTTACCACTTGTAACCACTATGTACTGTACCCCGATCTTACCACTTGTAACCACTATGTACTGTACCCCGATCTTACCACTTGTAATCACTAGGTACTGTACCCCGATCCTACCACTTGTAACCACTATGTACTGTACCCCGATCTTACCACTTGTAACCACTATGTACTGTACCCCGATCTTACCACTTGTAACCACTATGTACTGTACCCCGATCTTACCACTTGTAACCACTAGGTACTGTACCCCGATCTTACCACTTGTAACCACTAGGTATTGTACCCCGATCTTACCACTTGTAACCACTATGTACTGTACCCCGATCTTACCACTTGTAACCACTATGTACTGTACCCCGATCTTACCACTTGTAACCACTATGTACTGTACCCCGATCTTACCACTTGTAACCACTAGGTACTGTACCCCGATCTTACCACTTGTAACCACTAGGTACTGTATCAGTAACCGTGTGAGTCGGATCCCTGGGCTCATCGTTCTAAGGTTCCAGGATACAAGGCGAGCTTGCAAAAGGAAGAATAGAATTCGTACATCATGCTTATCTTCTGTTATAATCAAGAACATATATAAAGCATGAAAAGATCCTTTTCTGATAAAAATGCAATTTTTCCAACATGAGAATTGACTAAGAATATAATGCAGCGTCTGTTTATTGAAAAATTCTAAGTAATTGAAAAACATGTGTCCATCAATTAACATTATGAAGAGGGATAGAAATTTTAGAAGTTTTACAAAAAAAAACTATAAGTCCCCTCCGGTGAGCCGGTAGGGGATTAAAAAGAACTGTTTTTGTTTTGTTTTGTTTGTTTGTTTGTTTTTTTTTTTTCACCGAGGTGAATGCTGACCGACTATATTAGTGAGCTATTTCAACTTTTACAACATTAGTTACTCAAGCTAAGATTTGTACAAAATTAATGGTATTATTGTAATCAAAATATACACGATGTACTTATATAGACAAGTTTTATTACGTATCTAAATGTCAATGTGAAGAAGCGAATCACAAGACGAAGTTATGTCGAAAAGAGTGAACGCGCTTAAAGAATTGTTTCCTTGTTTCCTGGCATGAAAAGTTCGTATCTTTTTTATACACACTTTATTACGGGAACTCCCCTCCCCCCTTAGCTCCAAAGAAAATCGCATTTTTTTTTATTATTATTTTCTACTTTTACGAGCAAAAAATAATCGCAAAAATACTTTTATTCATTGTTATACCTTTAAGAGGAAAAAATAATGATAGCACTAAGCATGTTTTTTAGAATACTTACTGTTGTCAACAGACGTTCACTACTTTACTTCAACTCTAAGTAAGTAAGTACTTTGTTGTAACAACATCGACTTTATATGAACCATTTTCTCAAGTTAAAAAAAAAATAAGTACATAACACTTTAAAATTCCGATAGGTGCATTCTATTCCTGATCATTTCTCTTGCTGGAAAAAATACTTTTTGATCGCAAGCGGATGTTGTCATACATTAAAATTTCTACCATTTAAATTTCAATTTAACTAAACAAATAGACTGTGTAGTGCAGCATCATATAACTTACTCGAAAGAGCAATTTCCAATCAACTTGAACCTTCTGTAAACATTCCTGGAACAGATAAAACAGCAAAACGATCCTCAAGTTTGTTAAAGATCTACTATTATTATGTGTACATTCTTCAAATAGCTGCATGAAGCTTTCTATCGAAATAAAAGTACATAGTTCCAAAGAGTGTGTCTTGTACATGTACACCTCGACCAAATTCAAGGAATGAGAAATGTATATTTTTTTTTAATTATCAGAGATGTATGTACATTTATTTGCCCATCGTTTTGAATTTTTAAGGTTTTAATGAATACTGAATCCAGTTTCAATATGAAACTAACCTATTCTCCCTATTTCACTATTAATGCAAAAATCAACACTCTCCGTATGAACGAATAATACCCATGTATGACAAATATGGATAATGACCATATCCCTGTATACAGCACAAAATCGATAATTCAAAAATCAGAAACCGAAGGCATACAAAATCAGGACAAAACAGGAACCAAAGCAAACAAACAAAAACCTCCACCATATGAAAAGAAGCGAACTCCCGATATGGGAGTGAGACCAGGTGATAGGTATTTGATAGGTATTATGATAGGTATTTGATAGGTATTTTATTTCATTCCCTCATGATCGGAGATTCGGGAGTATATATAGTTTTTGGTCCGTCTGTCTGTCTGTTTTCTGTATGTTTGTCCGTTTGTCCGCAAAATCTTTAACCTTGGCCAAAACTTTTGAATGGTAAGTGATATATTTCACATGCGTATACATATTCCTTGTGAAAAGACCTTTCCATGGATACCAAATTTGACCTTCTGACCCTGACCTCAAATTGTGAAACTACTTTTTCAGCTGTTTAATTGACAAAGATGCCATCGGGTGCATTAGTTTTTCACTGTTTCTTATTTGATTTGATTTGATTTGATTTGATTTGATTTGATTTATTTCAGGATTAAACCAAGTCACAGGGCAATATAAAAATATAATATATAAAATAAGCGAAGCAATGAGTATTGATTAAAATTTGATGATGACAATTGGAATTAAACACAAATAATATATATGAATATCACAGTTTAACACAGACAAGATATCACATATGTGAAGAAGCTCAATCGAAATATCACAGTGTAAGTAAATAATTTAAATAAAACTCCAGATAAGGTTTAATAAAAGCTGTTTGGAGAATGATAATAAATTATATATTGCACTATATTCTTGATTTGTCCCAAGGATAACCCATAAAGCTAACATGGCTTATTTCCAATGGGGTCCCTAGTAGTGACAATTCAAAGACATAAATGATTGAAATGACACAAAATGAATTAAATATCCATAAAATATTGAATTAAATAATATTTAAGAAATAAAAAATGACAAGCCGGGCTCTATTGTCTCATAATGCCCGAGCGTCCTCCGCCAATCACATTTATTACCGAGCCGCGTCAGCGGCGAGGTGATAAATGTGATTGGCTGAGGACGCGAGGTGACCAATCGATTCTTGGTAAAAACCAGTTCCTGCCGGTTTATCTGCTTTCAGAAAATGGGTAGGCGTGGCTTATCGCTATAGGGCCTATATTGGAGAATAGAGCCCGGCTCGCGTCTGTTGTCTTAATAGGGAAAAAGAATCAAGTCATATTAGAATAGGAAATAAATAATGGATAGAATTTATAGATGAAGATGGAAATTAATTAAAGTTATTTATATTAGAAGAATATGGGAATGGTAAAGATCGAGGTGGAGGGGAATCGGTAAATGAATGATGGATAGGTGAATGAATGAATAAATGAATGGATGGTTGATGAAGTGAATGGATGAATGAATAAATGAATGAATGAATGAAGGTAGGGGAGTGGAGGGAAGTGCATGGAGGAATGCTTGAAGATTTTGGCTCAGACTAAAAAACAGAATTTGTGGGGGCAAATTAAATCAAAGGGGATAAAAACCCTGTAACTTTAAAATAACATTTCAATGTGAAAGTAAACTAAAAATAAATAAAATCAGCATTGTCGTCCATAAGACTTTGATTTTGCAAATGCTGTTTTAAACTGGTCTTGAACAATGGTTTGCTGGAGATATTCTTAATGGATACAGGCAAGGTGTTCCAGTCTTTTATGGCATTATAATAAAACGTACAAGTTTTGTAAGATGGTATGATGAAGTTGTGACAGCTAGCAGATCTGGTTGAATATCTACTATTACCCGAAACAAGATTGAAATTTTGTTTTTTGTTTTTGTTTTTTTTTTTTTTTGTTTTTTTTGGAAGGGGGTTGGGGTTGGGTTTTTGCGGGTTGGTTGCAATTGAGTCCAACTTTTCAAAAGAAATAATTAAATACTGGTAACTCAAACAGAATTATTGTTACGGTATTTTTATTTAAAAAATCGAAAAAAAAGTCATGGAATAAAAAAGTATAAGTATTTAAATATGCATCTTTTTTATCTTTCTTCTTCTTCTTTTTTTTTTTCTTAATTTTTTCTTGATTTTTCAATTTTTTTTTTGTGGGGGGGGGTGTTTAAGTTGGGTCTTTATATTGATATTTTTTTCCAATAGGAGTTTTCATATTTCGGTAAAGGAAACAGGGTTAGCATTGTTCTTAAGTCAACTTAAGTCAACTACATCTACTATCAGTCACAAAATATTCTTTGATTGAAATCAAATTTATCCTTTACTGGTGAGATTATAATCTCAATACATTTTGAAATTAATTCAGTAATGTATAATAACTTGTACTTAAACAATTTTCATTGACACAGATCATTCCAAGTTGACGCATTTAATTGATCGGGATCAAAAGTGGCATTTCAAGGTTTTTCAATCACATGATGTAAAGATGTCGGCGGCCTACGTCTTGGCGGTTTTCATTTCTTGTCTTGTTTCTTCGGGATTTTGTGCCTTTTCTATTCCCCTGAATGGAAAATGGATCATTACAAATGAAAATAGAGGTAAACATTAAAAGTTTCCTTCCCTCTGACAGACATGACATCATTAAAACGACTTTTAGCATCGTTTCTGTATCTGTAATTTTTTTCACAAAACTGCCAGACTGTTACTGTGTGACCAGGTGACTAGCATTTTGTGGACGGCAAGCACTGACTATCATGACGTCACAGTTAAAATTGATTTTCCTTGACTTCATATAGTGGGAAAAGTACTTCTGGCTAGCATGGCTTTTATCAGTGGCAGATCCAGCGCCCCCTTTGCTGGGGGGTCAACAGGTTGGGGAAAGGTACCGATCGAGCTAATATACCTCGATCAAGCTTATGTACCTTGATCGGGCTAATCATTCTGACTTTTTTATTCAGAAAAAAGTATTTTTTTCCTCCAAATCATATTTGAGCGCAAAATCGCACCAGCTTTTATATCAAGAAATAATATTTAAAAAGCAACTATGCCTGAAAACTTTTTAGATTTCGAGAAATCTTACCCAATATATTCAGAAAAATGGAGGTATATTTTCTCAGTAACTAGTCACTTTTCAGGTATGTTTCTTTTGTAAACATAACTTCTATTATAAAGAACTGATGCGATTTTGCTCAAAAGAAGTATTTTGAGAATGTTTTAATTTTTTACTACTGAAAATATTCAGATTGATTAGCCCAATCGAGGTATATTAGCCCAATCGAGGTATATTAGCTCGATCGGTACCTTTCCCCAACCTGGTCAAGGGGCGAATTTTGCCGATTTTGACTGATTATGGGCCAAAATATACCAGTTTTTGGAAAATTTTGGGTCAGTGCCGAGGGGCAGGCGCCTCCTCCACACCCCTCTGAATCTGCCACTGTTTATTCAATTTGAGAGTGATTCTGATTGAATTTCACATTTTCACTGCCATTTCCTTTGAGGCGGTCTTGAGTGGTATGGAGAATATGGCCAAGGAGAACCTAAATAACCTATTTTCTTCTTTCGTCTGCAGTCCAGGCGGCTGCCATTATGATTATCTTGTCAGCTGCCCACTCACTCTGCTTTCGGTGGGCCAGGTTCAACCTTCCTACTTTTCTAGAACCACTACACCCTGCCCCCTTTTGTTGAAAAGGACTTGATTACCTGTTGGGAAGGGGGAATAAGGAAAGTTGCAGAATGGAATTAGGCTTGTAACAATATATCAATAGAATTGATCGCGAGGTCATGCGATATGCGAGCATCGCGATACTGAGAAAAAATGTTCATCAAATAGTCCATTTTCCAGAAATTATGACTGTTGTAAACGTTGATTTTATATGTACACAAACACCAGACATCACATTATTTGGCAAAATTTTGAATTGTGAAGTCGACATCATATTTGAACGCACTGACTTTATGCGTTTTCATGTTTTCTATTTGACGTCACAATGACATTATCGCCAAATTTTGTGATGTCTGTTGTTTGTCTGCCAATGGAATCTACTGGAAAAACAGGTTTTAGGGAGAAAAAGAGTCAAGTTGAACAAATAAGCATTTTACTGTGAGTGTTTGGCCATCTGGATAATAAGAAATGAATGCATTTCAAAGACTTGCATATGATGTGCATCACTCCGACACATATTAGTATGTATACATGTGATTTTATATAATATAGATAGTGTGATGTTATGCTGTCCATTTCACAAAAATTTATTAGATATCGCTATACTTGTATATTGATATACCGATGATATATTGTGACACCCCTACTCTTTATATGGACGTTGGTCTGTGATAATGAATATTGAACAGTTTACTGAATAGCAATTAGAATAGATTTGCATATATTGACGTAGTATCAGAGACGTTGGTAGTGAAAGTTGATCCGTTAAAAAGTCCTAAACATCAAGCACTTCAAGTGCAGCGACAATCGATTCTTAGACTAGATTCTATCGATTGTCACCAATTATGACCCATCAGTGATGATTTTTCGATTGTTGCCGACTATTACTGAAACACTAGTACTAGCCCATCTGTGGTATGGTATCAATGATTCAGTACCTACAGGTCACATAATATCTCACTGATCTTTCAAAGCCAACAAATTATGTCTGCACTGTTTGTTTAAACTGATAAACAAATTATACTACCCTCATAAAACATGCTTCTAAATAAATATTTGAATTTCTGCCATTGAAGCTAGATAACGCACTTATAGATATGTTGTGTAATTCAAAATTGCAGTTAAATGATTTATTGTTCAAGTATTTCATACTCATCTAAGCTTGAGAACATGAAAGTTGTTACTTGTAATTAAGTGCAACATATGTACCAAACTTGCATATTGAATGTTTCTTTGAAGAAACTTTCTTAAAATGACCTTGACCTGCTTTTTTTCTACTGGAGTGATCTTGCCCTTTAAAGCCAATATATAGCAAAGTATAAGTGCTACATGTACCAAACTTGAATATTGGATGTATCTTTGATCAAACTTTCACAAAATGGCCTTGACCTAATTTTAACCCTTGAATGATTTTGTTTTTAAACATGTTAAAAGTCAATATTGATTGAAGTGAAACCAAGACATCTTTTTTCTTGAAATTTCTAAAATGTCTGTCCTGTAGCATCATATCCCATCCATCCTTTTGGTGCATTTTTGGACATTATACCTTTCACACTCTTTGGTCATATTACATTGTTTAGATTGTTAGATTGAGGATCACTGACGAGGGTTAAATACCCGAAATCATTCAAACATGCATGTCTGGTCCATGCTGTAAATTTATCTGTTCTTAAATAATGTTACTTAATTTGAAGACATTTAACATCAAATCCAATGACCTTGATCTTTCATATTAAACCCAATGTCCTTGGCCTTGAACTCTAACCTTTCATATTAAACCCAATGATTAATGACCTTGGCCTTGAGTCTTCTAACTTTTCATTTTAGACCCAATGACCTTGACATTGAACTCTAACTTTTTATGTTAAAGCCAAATGATCTTGATCTCGAACTGTAACCTTTCATATCAAACCTAATGACCTTGGCTTGAGCCCTGACTTTTCATATTAAACCTAAATGACATGGGCATTAAACTCTTACCTTTCATATCAAATCCAATGACCTTGGCCTTGAACTCTAACCTTTCATATTAAACCCAAATGACCTAGGCCTTTAACTCTTACCTTTCATATTAAACCCAAATGACCTTGGCCTTAAACTCTAACCTTGCATATTTATTATTTTACAGATTCTAAAATCAGACTGTAATGATAACATTATATTGGTTCATGGAAACTTTCACCGTATCATATAATTGCATATCAATACCAAAATTTTGGAAATCATGACTTTGATCGCTGACTTGTACTAATTTTTCGTTTTTATGCCTACAGGTTACAATATCACAGGGTCTGTCCCAGGGTCTATGTATACAGCGTTAATGGAGAACAAGATGATACAAGACCCATACTACCGTAAAAATGACATCGAGTATCGCTGGATATCACGTGACGACTGGACATTTACACGGTACTTTACAGGTAAGTATCGCTGGATCTCATGTGACGACTGGACATTTACACAGTACTTTACAGGAAAGTATCGCTGGATCTCATGTGACGACTGGACATTTACACAGTACTTTACAGGTAAAGAATCTCTGGATCTCTGGTGACGACTGGACATTTACACGGTACTTTACAGGCAAGTATCACTGGATCTCATGAGACAAATGGACATTTACACGGCACTTTACAGGTTAGTATCACTGGATCTCACATTATGACTTGACATTTTCAAGGTACTTTACAGGTAAGTATCACTCTATCTCACGTGAAAACTGGATATTTACATTTTCTGTTCATAACTTGATTTTTCCTGACCATGTTGTATCTGTTTCAATAAGTTTAGCTATTATATATACATATACTGTAGACTAGAGTTATAGTTAAATGTTCCATATTACAGATATATTTATTCTCACTAGAGTTATTAATTACTGAATGAAGACCTGTGGTAAATATTATAGTATCTGTATATTATCTGTATCTATATATTATAGTATTATGTTATTAACAGTAACGGCAGATCAGATGAATACACTAGCAGTTGACTTGGTGTGTAATGGACTGGATACCATAGCAACCATACTGATAAACGGACAAGTCATCGGCAAAGCTGACAATATGTTTAGACGTTATAAGTATAACATCAAGTCTGCTCTAAAGGTATCCCTACATAACATGTATGTCCTGTCAAATCAGTTCTGAAGGTGACAGTATTATCATTCTAATCTAACAGCAAAAAATGTCCCTTGAAAAGCAAATCAGTCTATTAACAACTTGATCAGGTTCGGGAAAGTACTAAATAAAACCATTATAGCTATACATAGCTGTTTCTAGCTATACATTTTGACCATTTTAATCAACAGGATAAAGTTTTTAGGAAAACTTCTAAAATTATCATTTCCACATAAAAATAAGAAAACGTTTAGATAGAATATGTTTAGATAGAATGACACAAAATGACATGATTTATGTTTGTAAAAACTTGTTTTCCGACTGCAATTTTTGCCTTTTTTTACATGGTTAGATGTGATTTTCATGAATGAAAGTCATGTTTATTTATGCTTTACTATTCATAATAAAGGATAACTATGTAGGGAATGCTTACTTTTAAAAATATTTTGATAATTTTTGAGTAAAAATGTCCAAAAATGGCTAAACATAACTATTTATAGCTATGATAGCTATATTTGGTAGTTTCCCGAACCTGTTGATAACAGACCTTATTTTCAAATAAATAATGACTTTAACCAAGGCCTTTTTATTACTTTTGCAGATTCTCAGTTTTTTGTATTTTTTTTTTTAAGATAAAGCATTGTTTCAAATGTTTCATTTGGTAACTTGCTATGACTCTGACCATATGGCCTTGGATTTTCTCATTGAAAAATTGTTAGTACTATATATTCTTACTTTACTGTCATTAATATTTCTTGATGCATTTTCCTTTGTTTAAGTTCTGAACATTTTACATAATATATAAGGTGCATCATTCTTAAGTGGAAAAGGATGACAGTCTCTCAGGGTGACCGTCTCTAAGGAAATGCAAAAATAGAATTATATTGAAGACAAATGTTAACAAGAATAATTGTTGGTTACACATGTTACAGGTTGGTAATAATACAGTCAGTGTGAAGTTTGTATCTGCCGTGACACACGCTGAGGTGACAGCTACTAACTACCCCTACAGCGTGCCCCCGACATGTGTCCCTCCCCAGTATAAAGGTGACTGTCATGTTAACATGATCAGGAAGGAGCAGTGCTCATTTAGCTGGGACTGGGGACCATCTTTTCCCACCCAAGGAATCTGGTATTTATAAAGCTGAAATAGTTAGGTTAAATCAAAAAAGATTTTTCCACTTCATAAAACTGAATAATCAGCTATCGAGATCACCTGAGATCACCTGAGATCACTAGAAACCTTGATTTTTGCACTTCGGAATAAAGTCTATAGAGTCTTGACACATGAAAATTTTTATTTTCAGCCCCCCTTCTTATTTTTGTCAATCTGTGGACTCATGATTCATGTCTGAGTAATAAAGCCATTTCTGTGACTTTTGAAGTATGATTGTTTTACAGGAGGGATATAACAATAGAGGGCTATAATACAGCTTGGATCAGCTACTTTACTGCAGAAACTCTCAAAGGTATTAGACTGTTGTTGTAACATGCAATACCTTTATTTCTAAATCAGCACACTCTTTTACATAAATATGTTTTGTTTAAACGGGGAATGATTGGTTTTCCCCCTAAAATAGTTAATGTTATAATTTTACCTTCTAACTTTATTATTTAATATTTATAAACTAATATATACATTACTAAACAAATGTAGTAGATCTCCCCTGTTGAATGCCCATTAGAAAACTAGAATCATATTCCAATAATTCCATTGTGATGACACGTCTAAGTTTTGATCATAGAGAGAATATACCAACGTTCCAATACTTTAGATGATGTAACATGCCTTCCTTACTTAGACCTTTTGATTCTTGGTAAAAACCAGTTCCTGCTGGTTTATCTGCTTTCAGAAAATGGGTAGGCGTGGCTTATCACTATAGGGCCTATATTGGAGAATAGAGCCCGGCTGGCATTTGTTGTCTTGATAGGGAAAAAAATCAAGTCATATTAGAATATAGGTCTTAAGAGCAACATTCATCAAATCAAATGTGCTTTTTAAGAACCAAACTCAGACTAGAATTGTCTAATTCCCCATTTACATATTAAATATAATATTCTAAATCTGTATTTCTGTTACTGCAATATTTGTTCAGGCAGTGATGGATCATGGAACTTGAATGTGGATGTTTTCTTGGATGCCGCAGCTGAAGTTGAGGGTGAAGTAGAAGTAAGACTGGATATAACACAGATTGGAGGGAAACAAAATGTAACATTAACACCTGACCAGGAGAATAAAGTCAGCTTTAATGTCACTATACCTCAGGTAAAATATGAAATATATAGTCAGCTTTAATGTGACTATACCTCAGGTAAAATATAAATAAAGTCAGCTTTAATGTCACTATACCTCAGGTAAAATATAAAATACAGTCAGCTTTAATGTCACTATACCACAGGTAAAATATAAAATACAGTCAGCTTTAATGTGACTATACATGTACCTCAGTTAGAATACAAGTCAGATTTAATGAGACATTCCCTTCAGGTAAAACACAAATAACGTCTGCTATAATGTTTTATTCTACAGACAATGACAATAAAGGAATGGTGGCCTAACGGTTATGGTAGCCAGACACTGTACAGCCTTTATACTTTCTTTACATCAAGTGACGGTACAGAAATGCCGGGGAAGAAGTTAAAAATAGGATTCCGTACGGTAGAGCTTATCCAAGATTACGTGTCCAGTAACAAGTCACATGGTTAGTACAGCGTACTTCATACATTTATATGGATAGAATCTGTGATGATTAATGAAATATGAATTTTGTTTGATGTGACTCATTCATAGGTATATATCATAATGATGTTTTTTTCTGTAACTGTTGTGTAAAGATCGCACACTTTGCAGAAAATTATCATAATCATTTAATTTTATGTCTCGTTTTAATCAGATTTTTCTCTATTCAAAGCAAAGAAATGAAGCTTATCTACCTTTTGTGCTGCATTTTCCACATACTGTTGTTTTTCAGTTCAAATTCCGTCTTTTCGATTTTACAGTCCTACACTCGATTTGTGCAGGTATCTGACGTAAAAGCATTGTGACGTCATTAAATTCCTGTGAAAACGTCATATTTGTAACCATGTTTCCCTGAATTTCATGCTGGTTTCCATACAATTTGATGACGTCACAATGCGTTGACGTCAGATACCTGCACAAATGGGAAGTAACTCTGTATTTCGAAAAGACCGAATAAATGATTAATTAGTGTACCCTTTCTGATTATTTTCCAATTATCAATTTAAAAATATCTTCCAATGTACAGTACAACACTGCAGTAACTGATCTATATGTCAAAATGAAACACAGACTCTGTATTAATCTATTTTTTTTAAGGAAGAATTTTGTATCCTCTTCTCAATTGGGAATCATGATTCCTTATCTCAAAAGTATTGTAAATACCGTACAGTGTAGCCACATTGACACTTACGTTTTTTGTAGATTGATGAATGTACCTTCTATCTTTTGTTCTATTCCTGTGTAGGTATGACATTTTACTTCAAAGTGAACGGGATGCCCATCTTCCTGAAGGGATCAAACTGGATTCCTGCCGACAGTTTTCTGGAGAGAGTTACGAGGAATAGAACTGATCGTTTATTGGAGTCAGCAAAGGATGTGCACATGAACGCAATGAGGGTGTGGGGTGGAGGGGTACGGTATTATAGTATTACCTAGTTACCTATATCATACATTAGATATCTACATGTATGTGAATGTGTGGATCTCAGGATAGATTAAATTGAACCCAGTCAGAGTCATAAGAATAACTCTTGCCTTTGTTTCAAAAGTAATTTAAGTTTATGTGTGCATTTCATACATTGAAATATTTTATACTATTGACTAATATGTATAAGGTCTTTTATACTGTGATGAATAATACTAAATTCTTAAATGTATATTACAGTATATGATGCCCTGCTCTGCCCTGCGATACCGTCTTCTTCTTTTTCTTTATTATTCCCAGATTTATTATCAAACTTTCTGCAATGTTTCACAATAATATTCAATCCCTATCATATCTTTCTTCGTTTTTCTAGGTGTATGAGAGCGAAGCTAGCAGATGAGAAGGGCATTATGTTATGGCAGGACTTTATGTTGGTTGTGTGAGGAGACCATCATGTTACTTTGTTTGTTTTTCTAGGTATATGAGAGTGAAGAGTTCTATGAGCTAGCAGAAGAGAGGGGCATCACGTTGTGGCAGGACTTTATGTTGGTTGAAAGAGGAGACCATCATGTTACTTTGTTTTTCTAGGTATATGAGAGTGAAGATTTCTATGAGCTAGCAGACGAGAAGGGCATCATGTTATGACAGGACTTTATGTTGGTTGTGTGAGGAGACCATCATGTTACTTTGTTTGTTTTTCTAGGTTTATGAGAGCGAAGATTTCTATGAGCTAGCAGATGAGAAGGGCATCATGTTATGGCAGGACTTTATGTTTGGTTGTGCCATGTACCCAGCTGACCAAGGTTTCCTAGATAATGTTGATGCTGAAGTTTTACATCAGGTATCACCTTAAGTCGTCACAAAATTCTCTTACGTTTTAAATTTCCTCTGATTCTTTCTGGCTCTCTGCCCCTGGACAAATTTAAATTCAAAATATAAAACCAGAGGGGCTTCTGAAATGAATTTTGGCAGCTTCTAAAAATCACTTTGACTGGAATCATCACTAATGGGGATTTAATTTCTGAAACACGTGTTTGGTGCATATAAATTGGTTTGAAATTTTGTTCAAGAAGGTATAGAGTTGGAACACTTCCGTATTATTGTTATTCCGTAAGATTGTCTTCCAGCTTTTATCAGCATTTGTTGAAGATATCAGTTGAATTTTGAAACATAGTTTTGCCTTTCAAAGTTAAGAATATTTGACTTATCAACCTTGACCTTTTATATAACATACGAAAAGATCCTTCTTTAGGTACATACATGTAGATTTGATTTTGTGACCTAAACTTGATTCAAAGCCCTCCTTATGGTACATGTGACCTTGACCTTTTATATTATTTGACAGGAGATCCTCCTTTTTTTGAAAGGTTTGAGCTTATGAGTATAATGACCTTGACCTTAGTTTAAATTGGGCCAAACCTACACCCAAAAGAAAGCTGATGACAGGTCCAGAGTATTTCACATACATATTGTGTTATAATGTATCTATTGAAACTAAAGACTAATATTTTATAAAAAATCATTTTTGTCTTATAAACTTTCAGTTTTGAACAAAGAAAACTATTTCCGTTTCTAGTGATGGATCACTTTTTCTCTCATTTTGCATGGCTTTAATACATCAAATTACTGGACAGCCACTTAACTGTTGCTATACCAGTAAGTTCTTTCGTATTCATAAAGTCAATTTATCTTGAAAATGATAAATGTGCCATCGATCCTCTATTGTCTGAATTATGAGTTACATGTGTGTAAAAAGACAGATATTTCATTAATACCCTGAATGAAACTAACCTTTCCCATTCCATACTTTATTATACAGAAAGATTAGAGCCTGGTTATCAATGTTTGATGAGGATTCCTGTGGTGTTGAATCCTCCCCATTCTTATACTGACGTTTAAACCCCTATCACACTTTTACGTATCGGCCCACGTATCTACGGCGTATCAGGATACGTGGCAGTAAGAAAGGAACGCAGCAGCAACGCAGTAGCAACGCAAGCTTACGTAGCGAGTACTCTTTGAAACGTAGCATGATCTCTTGATACGAAAGAGTGCTGCGTTTTTTAAAGTTCGCACCTAAAATTACGTAGCACATACGTAGCAGCTTCCATACGCCGTGTGTACGTAGCACAAACGCAGTGCAAACGAAAGAAGCGCAGTGGCAACGTAGCAGGAACGTCGCTAATACTCTTACTACGCAGTACGAACGAAACACAAACCCAAGCCATATCCCTATCGCGTACGTGCTACGTACAAGGCGTTGCTAATTCGTACCCGCGGCGTTCTTTTCTTATCTACTACGTATGGTACACGTTTCAATTTCTTATTTTTCGTTTCTTCGATATACTCTTGCGTATGCATGGCGTATGAACTACGTTCTTTTCGTTCCTGCTACGTAAGAGCTATGTTTGTGTTGCGTTGTATGAGTATCTGCTACGTTTAAGGAGTATCACTCATTCCACCTCGGCGTAAAAGGTGTATTTGCTATGTTTTTATGAACACATGATAAAAATCTAGAGGGAAAATAAAGTTTTGAACCTACTAAGAATGAATCAAGATTAATTATACCGTATAATTACAAACTTCCACTATATCAACCAAGCAGTTTTATTTCATATGGCAAACTGAGTCTAAATAAAGTACGCGCTACTTTCAAAGGGCACTTTGACAGTACCCTTTACCCTTTTTGTGTTCATATCATTTTGAGTGGTAAATCGAGAGAAATAATATTTGGCAACAAAAGAATTTTTTCATACAAACGTGAACGCCACGGGAACGCAGCAGAAACGTCGCCAATAAGAAGACTACGTAGCAACAACGTCGTACTTACGCAGTAGAAACGCATTGGTACGCTGCTCATACGTGATAGAAACGCCTCTTACGCCGTATGAACGTCGCACTTACGCCTTGGACTTCTTAGAAGGACGAAATACGTGGCAGACCTTTTTGTTTCTCTTGCGTAAAGAATTTTGGCAAAAATACTCCTCTTACGTAGCTGATACGTAAAAGTGTGATAGGGGCTTTAGATAACATTAAGCATTTATATTGTTACAGGTCAGACGTCTTAAACATCACGCTTCTATAATAGTATGGAGTGGTAACAACGAAAACGAGAAAGCACTCCGGCAAAGCTGGTATGTATACTGATTTTATGCATTAAGATTTTGTATATTACATGCAAATAAAAAACCAAAAGTTGGAAATTTTATGATTTATTCCCCTAAATATTCACGTGGGTTATGTGTTTCTAAGCAAATTAATACAATGTCATGAACTTTATAAATTGTAGTACATTAAAATAATCTCATTAAAGCAAGCATTTTAAGTTTGAATGAACTTGATCACCCTTTTGTCTGGACTTGAGCTTTTATTTTCATATTTAGTATTGATTTAATTTCAACTTGATTAAATGTTATCAGGACCAGTCCTGCAACTCTTTCAATATTGCATCTAGGTATAAAAAGTTACTGAATTTGTTGTCTAATTTAAGTTTTTTTTTAGAATTGATAAAATAATTTTTAGAATTAGAAGAGATTTCAAAGTTGATCATTATAGCATTTATCATCTACATACATGTATCAACAAGAAACAATTCTTTTCAGTTGCATTTGATATGTATTACAGGTATAACACTGATGTTAACTTTACGTTATATTATAACGATTACGTCAAACTTTACTCACAAACCGTGTCAGTGACAGTCAGGAATGAGGATCCTAACCGTCCATTTATCATGTCCAGCCCGTCTAACGGGAAAGAGAGTGACTCGGAAGGATTTGTGGCTAAGGAACCTTGGAGTGAACTATATGGTGATAGTACGTATAGTATATAAGTCATTAGTTGCTTTTCATACACATGTCATGTCAATTTGACGTAGGCATTCTGATTAAGATGTCTTTGTCCCTTATAGGACATTATGTAAGATTCTATTTATCAATAAAATATAATAATGTTTATGTAACGTGAAGCAACAGGGGAGCAGGAAGAAGGGATCTGACTGTCATGACCAGATCTTACATTTGCTATCGTGACTTTTGATGAAATGACCTTTACATTGACCTTTGACCTTCTTTAAAACTGTAAGAATTAGGGTATAAATATTTCACATATAGATTCCTCATGAACAGATCTTTCATTTGATATCATGACTTTTGACCAAGTGACCTTGACCTTTGACCTTCTTTTGAGCTATAAGGGATGGGGCTTTCATATTTGAATTTTCACATATAAATTTTTCATGACCATAACTTTCATTTGATATCATGACTTTTGACCAAGTGACCTTGACCTTTGACAATCCAGGACAATACTAGAAATAGTAATATTACTTAGAACTGTAATATTATTGTTAACAATAATCCCTGATATTATTAAAAGCAGAAATGTTGCCACTTTATATTACATCTTTCTGTAATATAGACAAAGCAAAGTTTTAAAGCCACTAGCACAGTTTCTAAATGTTTTAAAGCTAAATACACAACTTTTATCACACAATTCTTTCATTCAACACCAAATTCATTAAATACATGTATGTAGAATTTTTTTTTACCAATAAGAGAAAATAATGTCAATTTGGAACCTATTTTTCACTTTTTCTTTTTTCTGATACTGTAAACATGGAAATTTTTGCCTGGGGATAATTTTCGCGAATCGAGTGACGTCATGAAAATTTCCCCCCACGCAAAAATATCCCCGCTGCATTCTTACAACAGGAAAGACATTTTTATCATGAGTATTTCCACCCAAGCGTAACGTCTTGATGTTATAATCACGAAATTTTCCCCCAGCGAAAACAACCACGTTTACAGTATTACATTTTTGTGCGAATAGCACATAGTGATTGCCTGATTTCTTCACTCATGGGAGCCCCGTCTACTGAGTATGTATAAACGATGTTACTCTGTTTACATGTACCTTGGGACTGCCTCAGCGTCATGATCGGTATAAAGTCTGATCACTGTCTGAATCAATGAATTATATCTATATGAATCGAGCTGTCGTGTTATGTAAATGCATGACCTAATGAAAAATTGCATCTGAGATGAACACAGTGTGTTGGAAACCCCTTTCCATTACCAGGTGATTATCTGTTTTAGTGGACAATATATAAATGAAACGGTGTTATCGATAAAGATATTAAGTTGAATCATTGAAATGTAAAACTAACTTCAAGTAGGCTTATTTTGCCCCTCTTCACAAAATAAAATGTGTATACGACGGAAAAATTAGGAACTTCCATCATGAAATATGATATTAACAATTATGAAAAATAAAAGATCAAAACATTCCCGTTTAGGATGTATCATGTTTTTATATACTAAAAAAGAAGTGAATTTTCGTTCAAATTCTTAGCACACACCTAACATTGAACATGAAAGGTTAAAGAGAGAGTGGGGATCAAATTAGAAAATAAGATTCGTCTTCTTTCCTTGTATATGGAATCATCAATCGATAGTCATATTGGATTGTTGTATTTTTTAGGGGGGAGGGATAGATTTAATGTGATGTTATTTAATTTTCATGTTCACTGTCAGACATCATCTTTCAATTCATTACGACAACATTATGCATTTGCATTTTAGTTCTGTCTTTATACTTCCATAAACTGGCCTACGAAGATGTTCAGGAACAAATATAACTTTGAAAACACAATATTTTGTCATACATTGTAAGTGATATTATTCTGGCTATTCGCACTCAGTACCTTTAGTGCTTTGATTTTTCAAAGATGTTGAGGAAAAAACTTTCCTGATGTTCTGAATAATTTTTCAGTGTACATTTGAATGAGATACAACTCCTATTGTCCTTTTCACTAAATCCAGAGCACCCTGCTTTGGCAATTTATTCTGTTGTCTAAAGATTTTTCCTTTTAATTATTGTTTCCGAGAATTGACCTCCTTTAGTCGTAACTGGAAATTGACTTCATCTTACCCTATCAGCTGCCTTCAAACTGCAATATGAAAAATAAAATGTCTACGGGAAATTTCCATGTTAATTTCAAGCCCCTGCCATATTGTTCTCTGTGTCAACAATAATAAACAGTGACATCAAAAAGTCTGTCATGCATTTTCCGTGATTTTACCATAGAAAATCCCCATAGACTTTTTATTTTCTGTCTTATTTCTAACTTAATTGACGTACAGCCAAAACAATGGTATTTTATGTAACGACCAAAGGAGTACTTTAAAATTGATATCTTTTTGGAAGATGATAATATGATATTTTAGAGAAACCGGGAAAACAGGGTGCTCTGGATTTAGTGAACAGGACAGTAATCACCCTCATTTCTCCTCGAATCCACTGGTATAAGAGCCAATTAACTGACAATCTAAATATTATTACTGATTACAGTATTAAATAAAAAGAGATAAATTTCCAAGAAAGATAACTCCAATTTAAGTTATATGATTAATTTTAGTAATATTGCTGTTTTCAGTATTCTCTTGGACTGTTTGACCTTTTTTTTGACCATAGCTTTTTTTTATTTGTGGCTTTTTTTTATTTGTGGTTGTACAAAAATGTATATTTTTTTGTCATTTAATACAAGCACTTCCCAATCAGGCCTTACTGCCTATAGCAGTTTATGGTTTATTATTGAGGTATGAAATCATATTTTGTTATATAGGTTTCATGACCTACTTTAGGCTTCTTAAGTTCAATAAGTAACTCATATTATTCATAAGATATACATGTATATGGTACTATTAGTTGTATTATTCTGTTCTGTCTTACATTCTGTTCTCAGCTTTATAACAAAATGTGAGTGAAAACAGCCAACTGGTCCTTTTTCCATGGAATCTGATAAGTCTCCCTTTACCTCCCTCATGTCTTGCTAATTTTGACAGTATGTAAATAATAAAATCATTGAACATTGTAGGATACATGAATAATTAACTTTTAATTTTACTTTTTTCAGTCCATGACTACAGATATCTGGACCCGTACTATGAAGACGGTGTCTACAGAATCCCCCGGCTGGCGTCAGAGTACGGTCTACAGTCCTACCCCTCCCCTGAGACCCTGGGGAAAGTCTACCTAGATACAGACATGACATACTGGTCAGATCTAAATGAACACAGACAACATCACCCAGGAGGTAGGGAGAATTGACACTTAAATAGATTGTATACATCTATCTATCCTCCTCCCCCGAGACCCTGGGGAAAGTCTACCTAGATACAGATATGACATACTGGTCAGATCTAACATCACCCAGGAGGTAGGGAGAATTGACACTTAAATAGATTGTATACATGTATATCTATCTATCCTCCTTCCCTGAGATCCTGGGGTAAATTTACCATGATACAGACATGACATACTGGTCAGATCTAAATGAAAACAGACACCATCACTTAGGAGGTAAGGAGAATTGACACTTATACAGATTGTATATTATCTAACCCCACCTCCTCCCCTGAGACCCTGGGGAAACTCTACATAGACACAGACATGACATACTGGTCAGATCTTAAAGAACACAGACAACATCACCCAAGAGGTAGGGAGAATTGACACTTATACAGATTGTATATCAACTAACCCCACCCCTTCCCCTGAGACCTTGGGGAAACTCTACATAGACACAGACATGACATACTGGTCAGATCTTAAAGGACACAGACAACATCACCCAAGAGGTAGGGAGAATTGACACTTATACAGATTGTATATTATCTAACCCCACCCCCTCCCCCAGAGGCTCTTGGGAAAGTCTACATGGACTCTCTGGTAAACAGACAATATCACACAGGAGATAGGGATAATTGATACGTATAAAGTTTTGGATTGTATTTATGTAAAAGAATTTTCATACACATTGGCAACAGTTGTAGCTCGCCTGATATGCTGAAGTAAAAAATTGATATTATCATGATTATCTGAATGTAACACTACATGATCACATCTTTATTTTTAAATTGTGGATTTGTCCAATAATTCATGATATTAATATATAGTTACTATGACCGAACTATAAAATTGGCAATGTTTTCGTGAAATTCTAATAAAACTAATTATGTAAAGAGTGGCTTAGTGAGGTATGAATTTCGTTTAGCTGTATATTGAGTTCATACCTTCTATCAGGCATTCAACCTTTTATATTTATTGTAGGTAACATAGAGATGCTGACAGAGACCTATATGTACCTACCTGTACCCAACAATCCAGACCTTAAAGAGAGATTTAAGGACATGATATATGTAACACAGGTAACATGATACATAGAACACAGGTCACATGATAATAAAACACAGGTAACATGATACATAAAACACAGGTAGCATAATACATAAAACTCAGGTAACATAATACAGTGGAATCCGCTTATTTGGGTTGACCATTTGTCAAGTCAATTCCAGTCGATTAGCCGAATATTCGAATAAGCAACTCGGCAATTTCCGTGACTACTCGGGTCGTCAGATTCACGTACCAAATCGATGTACACGGTTAGATAGGGAATTTCAAGGGCTGAATTTCAGTAAGAGTTACCTTTCTTTTCACGTGTTTTAAAACATGTTTACGTCTCGATGCCGCATTTGATCATAAAAAATTTCATGAAAAAAAAAACGAAAAAATGAAGTAAAAGCTACATTAAAATAATAATAATAAGATTGTAGGAAAGACGTTTGTAATTCATGCACCGCCCTTTATGTACTCTATAAGCGTGTATAACCTGAGGTACTTGCCGTCACGTCTATTATTCTCCGAACAATGGGATTTAAATCCCTGGTCAGTTTAACGTTATTGATTTTCTGTCCAGGTGAACTAAAGTAAAGGACATCAACGGACGTCATTTTGACAATTTAAACCTTTGTGAAGAGTTATTGATTTTCTGTACAGGTGTATACAAGTAGCAGAACCAAAGTAAAGGACACCAACGGACGTCATTTTGACAACATGAAAGTTACATCAACTCAAGGAACTCTGAATATTTTTTTTTTTTTTTTGAGAGCGGAATATTTCTGTTTCTTTATTGAACATCGAGTAGAGAAAATTCTCCCGTATAAAAAGAGGGGGAGGGCCCTTTCTCTGTTCCCTCTTTTACGTCTCAAATTAAGACCGTCATTCCCCTTGGACCAGCTATTATTCCACAGTTATAATTCACCGCATCCAGTCTTTACGAAAACTTTCTTCAACCACTGGCCCGAAGACAATTCTTACCTGATAATTGTTTAGTTTATTAGTGAAATTCTACTGGCCTGGCAAAGTGTCTTCTAGCCTCGGGCATCGGGCCAGTGGGTTGAAGACTGCGCATCCTCGTTTCAGAACTTTTCCGAATTTCAAGGCATGTGCAACTAAGCTAACTTTAATTATTAAGACCGAATAACGTGTGGTTCTTATTGCTTACGAAAGAATAAAAAAAAAAAAAGTATATCAGAGTTCGTGTCCGTTTGCGTTGGTATCCTATAAACACATTCCGGCACATCAAGTCCTCTTCCACGCCCTGAAGGGTGGGGCGTGTGGCAAGGTCATTCAGTTGACACGCTGCACGTTAAATTGCGTCTTTCGTTCTCAAGTCCTCATATGTAAAAAAAAAAAAAAAAAGTACATTCTGGAGCCGCGTAGTGACCTGTTCACGCTTCGTTTCGACTTTTGTAACTTCGATTTTTTTCACAAAGGCCTGAAACAATGTCACATGCATGACGATTATCTTGATTTTTCTTTTTCTGTAATTTTCATCGCAATGACATTCACTTCATTGAAATTAACACGCTTCTAATTTGCCGACAGAGCTAACATGTCCAATGTTGGTGTGACATACGCAAATATTCTTTTCTCTTGTTCCTTGATACACTCAGCTGTTTGATCAATTAGTCCAGGTAAATTGTCTAATTGACACGTGCTGCTAATTAAGATCGCACACCGCCAGCGGCAATTAAGTTGTACGGAAGCTAATTACGGGTAATTAACGCCGGGGAAACAACTTTACCTGACTTCGTATGGTAAGAAACGGCAAATTTGTGAAATCTATCTTGGAAATTTTGAAGTTTAAGAAATTTTCGAGTCAAATAAACGGGATATTGGTTTTAGTCCAGTCGATTACGGCAAAATTTTAACATAGAATAGATAGGAAATGGTTTGGTGCAGAGATAGTCAAGTCAATAAAACGAATGACCCGATTATGCGATAGTCAAATAAGTGGAGTCCACTGTACATAAAACACATTTAACATGATACATAAAACACAGGTAACATGATACATAAAACACAGGTAACATGATACATAAAACACAGGTAACATGATACATAAAACACAGGTAACATGATACATAAAACACAGGTAACATGATACATAAAACACAGGTAACATGATACATAAAACACAGGTAACATGATACATAAAACACAGGTAACATGATACATAAAACACATTTAACATGATACATAAAACACAGGTAACATGATATATGAAACACAGGTAATATGATACATAAAACACAGGTAACATGATACATAAAACACATTTAACATGATACATAAAACACAGGTAACATGATATATGAAACACAGGTAACATGATAAAAGTAAAATACTGACACCAGTTTATGAAACACAGATGACATATTACATTGTATAAGTAACATATCATAAAATACAAGACATGATCACAATATATGATACATGATATATGTAACACAGATATCACTAGTATATAATTATATTACAAATTAAAAGAAATACAGATCCCTTAAGTATCGTTATTCAGTTCCATTGACTTTTTCAGATAAATCAAGCTGTAGGTATGAAGACAGAAACTGAACATTACAGACGCTGGCAAAATACGCTAGACGATACAGGACGTGGAAATACAATGGGAGCCATGTACTGGCAGTTAAATGACATCTGGCAAGCTCCTACATGGGCTTCTATAGGTAATTACATACCCACAAATGTTCCCCATAGGGCTGAGTATCTTGGGTCAAATTTGTATTGCGATATATTGCAATATTTAGAAAAATATTGCGATATTAAGAAAAATATTGCGATATTTAGAAAAATATTGTGATATATTGCGATATTTTATAACATTGAGAATCTCTATCATTTTCATTTTCCTACTTCAATTTTGCTATCAAAATTTTACTTAGAAATCTGAAAATGGTTCCATAATTGACCCTTCCGATTGCGGGAAAAAAATGCAAAATTTCGTGACGTCACAGTGCTTTTACCTCGGACAAACCTCGGTCAAACATCAAAATTGCATTGTGACATTATAAAATTTCTCAATTTTTTCCCGCTTTCGGAAGGGTCAATATAATGATGGACATGTGCAGACAAATGTGACAGTCCTTTGATAACATTGGAAGGCAATCCTACAGGCATGAATATTCGGTTGAAAGAAATAAAAATTCATCCAAATATTAATATGATAATTCTGCCTGCTTGGACAACCGAACACTCGTGGACATTCAGACAGTGCAAACAGTCACAAGGAAACTTAAAACCCTTATTGAATAAATGAGAGGAAAGGCGAACATCTGTGAATTTCAAACACAATGACGTTGTACTTTTAAACATTCTGCTAATCATGAACTAGATACTTGCTAAGAATCGAGCTAATAATATTGTTCAACTGTTCAAGTCTTTCTTGCAAATTATGAATGATTATTTACTTTTGTCTTTGACCTGTGCAGTGTGTTGACATAAGGTCAAACAAGCGTCAGGCTCTGTAGCATAGTACGGACACTTCGTCTTGTTTAAAAATTGCCAATCAGAAAATTGTACAATTTAAATGACCCTAGCTATTGATGTATTTTGAGTAGTAATTCGTGTTCGCTAATAATTTTCAAAGAAACAACATGAAAATATGAATATAAAAAAATCGTCAAAAACCGGTTTTTGAAAACAAATACCATGGTATGTATTGTGAAGCCTCGTATTGCAATATACCAGTATCGTGATAAAACTGCTCAGGCCTTGTTCCACATGGGGAGATGATGAAATTTATTAATTTTCAAGGTTAAGATCACTGTTGACTTAGGCTTAAAATCCTTGTGAACAAAGCAATCATCGCAGAATCACAAACCTTCTACAAATGTTCCTCACAAGTAGAGGATGAAACCTATTGATTTTGGAGGTCAAGGGTCAAAGGTCAAGGTCACAATGGACTTGAATTTGAAATTATTTGCTGATTAGAAAGAATATGCAGCTGCGAGGGGATGCTATGCTACCATTGTTTTTATTATGTTTGTCTTGAAATATGTTTGTTGATACCTACCAGTGGGACATTTTGCAGTGGCACATTATTCATAATGGTAACATTTTTCTACAATTATTTTTATTATATTAAAACATTTTTTATTTCCCTATGCTAATATTCAACATCTTTTAAGGTTTAAGGTCATCATCAAGGTCAAGATCATATATCAGATTCAGATAGTTTATTAATGATACAAAAATAAGCATATTGCCATTTTACAGAGAATTACGAGATACAACTTCATTTGTATATCTCAAATTAAAATAATTCAAAAGTTCACATTTAAAGTTTAATTAAAAGAATACATAGTGTATGAAAAATGATTTCTTCTCAGTAAAATATATTTAGAGTCAAACGTGCAACAAGCAATATACATGTTCCCATCATTTTCAAATCGCTAACATGGTGCATATTTACTTCCTGCCTGCCACTCTAACTTTATACATGTATTTTACAGATTATGGAGGGAAGTGGAAGATGCTACATTACTTTGCCCAGCATTTCTTCTCACCCCAGCTCATCGCCCCGTACCTAGATAACAACCAGGTCAAAGTGTACATGTGTATAGACCAGGTCCCCACCCTGGAGCACCGACACCCAACTACAAATCATCTCAAATTCCATCTGACCAATCATCATGGCTTTCTCTTTAGTCCCTTCATCACCAATGACAACACAGGTCATGTGACTCCAACCAGAGCCAATCAGAAGACAGCTCAGGGAATCTTACATGTATTGATGTACTCATGGGATAAAATTAACCCGCTCTATGAATGGAAATATCCTTACTCCGTAAGTTAACATACATCAAATTTGAGATCTTGCATTAATACAAGTTTGCTGTTCAGAAATTATTTTTTTTATGTACTAGATGAAGGTAAACTTCAAATTTCTGCCTTTTGTTTTTACCTGAAGTGAGCTGTATCATTATAAACTAAGTTATGATTATATTGACTTTGAATTTTGATGCATTCTTCCAATTTGAAACTATTAAGTAGGACAATACGTATTGAACTGTAAAGTAGGGCAATACGTATTGAACTGTAAAGTAGGGCAATACGTATTGAACTGTAAAGTAGGGCAATATGTATTGAACTGTAAAGTAGGGCAATACGTATTGAACTGTTAAGTAGGGCAATACATATTGAACTGTAAAGTACGGCAATACGTACTGAACTGTAAAGTACGGCAATACGAATTGAACTGTAAAGTAGGGCAATACGTATTGAACTGTAAAGTAGGGCAATACGTATTGAACTGTAAAGTAGGGCAATACATATTGAACTGTAAAGTAGTGCAATACGTATTGAACTGTAAAGTACGGCAATACGTACTGAACTGTAAAGTACGGCAATACGAATTGAACTGTAAAGTAGGGCAATACGTATTGAACTGTAAAGTAGGGCAATACGTATTGAACTGTAAAGTAGGGCAATACGTATTGAACTGTAAAGTAGGGCAATACGTATTGAACTGTAAAGTAGGGCAATACGTATTGTACTGTATAGTAGGGCAATACGTACTGAACTGTAAAGTAGGGCAATACATATTGAACTGTAAAGTAGGGCATTACGTATTGAACTGTAAAGTAGGGCAATACGTATTGAACTGTAAAGTAGGGCAATACATATTGAACTGTAAAGTAGGGCAATATGTATTGAACTGTAAAGTAGGGCAATATGTATTGAACTGTAAAGTAGGACAATACGTATTGAACTGTAAAGTACGGCAATACGTATTGAACTGTAAAGTAGGACAATACGTATTGAACTGTAAAGTAGGGCAATACGTATTGAACTGTAAAGTACGGCAATATGTACTGAACTGTAAAGTACGGCAATACGAATTGAACTATAAAGTATGGTAATACATATTGAAATGTAAAGTATGGTAATACGTATTGAACTGTAAAGTATGGTAGTACGTATTGAACTGTAAAGTATGGTAATACGTATTGAACTGTAAAGTATGGCAATACGTATTGAACTGTAAAGAATATGACTTTGATGTTTCTCATGTTCATTATATATGAGCTTTCCTTTAGTACCATGGCTTTTTATATGATGACCTTATGCTCTGGTCATATGTTTCTTTATAGGTGATTTGTCAGATGCTACAATAATAATCAATGCACATTGATTAAAGTACATTCTTTACTTCATACCATTAGTTTTGACTAAGTGACTTTAACCTTGAAATTTGACCTTCAAGCATGTAAAAGTAATGTAGAAAAACAATCATCATTAAATTAATTATTTTGCTTTGCATGAAGATACATGTGGCATGTATTTTCTTTTTGAGCCATGAATCTCTCCTCTTTACAGGTGAACACAACATCTGAGTCTATATTTGAGATGGATGTCACCAGTATGTTTCAGCGAGCTAACTGTATACGCGCCCAGAACTGTTTCCTTTACTTCCACCTTGGTGACCCAACCAACTCACCAACCGCTTACCTCCCCTTGGATACATATAAAAACTCACAAGGTCTACAGAAAGCTCAGTGCCAGGTAAACTACCTTCATATAACTCCCCACCTCTTACCTCCCCCTGGATACATATAAAAACTCCCAAGGTCTGCAGAAAGCTCAGTGCCAGGTAAACTACCTTCATATACCTTCATATAACTCCCCACCTCTTACCTCCCCCTGGATACGTATAATAACTCACAAGGTCTGCAGAAAGCTCAGTGACAGGTAAACTTCCTTCATATAACTCCCCACCTCTTACCTCCCCCTGGATACATATAAAAACTCCCAAGGTCTGCAGAAAGCTCAGTGCCAGGTAAACTTACTTCATATAACTCCCCACCTCTAACCTCCCCCTGGATACATATAAAACTCACAAGGTCCACAGAAAGCTCAGTGCCAGGTAAACTACCTTCATATAACTCCCCACCACTTACCTCCCCATAATGGTCTCTCCATGCACACTGTATAATTAAGCTCATTTATAGGGAATTAGATAATTGCAAAGTACATGTACAAGTCATTTATGCTTTAATGAGGAAGCAGAATAATTTACATCTACATTATTAGGGCCCCGCCACTAGGCGGGTGCCCTATAGTAATCACTCTGTCCGTCTGTCCGTCCGTCTGTCTGTCCGTCCGTCTGTCCGTCAGCAAAAACTTTAATATTGGCCATAACTTCTACACTGTAAGAGGTAGAGCTTTTTTATTTTACATGAGTGTGCCTTGTGACAAGACCTTTCCGTTGGTACCAACATTTTTCATCATGTGACCTTGACCGTGACCTTTGACCTACATTTGAAAAACTTTAACATTGGCCATAACTGTTGTACCGTAAGAGATGGGGCTTTGAAAAAAAAAATCGATGACATTGGAATACTGCATTGTATGTTTGCCTCTATTCCTCTGGCAGCAATTCTTTTGTTGCCAACCATGTTGACCTTGTTGCCTTCACATTCAACTTCTTAAAGAAGTGGCCGGCGGGGCCCTTTCTGACTTTGTCAGTGCTCTAGTATGACAAATAAATCAAGGGAAATACATCATTTTTATCCTTTCATTTCACTGTGAAATATGCACTGTTGACATAATTATAATGCTCATCTACATGTTTAAGAGATGCAACTCTATTTCAATACAAAGTATTTTAGTACTAGGCCTGCATGATTAGATAAATGAAATTCAAGTGCTTTTTTTCAGAGATTACAAAATAATTACAAAGTGATTGTAATTCAAAATTATCTCAAATGTTCTTCTTTTCCCTTGCACTCTCTTGAACTGTAAGTTTATTGTACTGTAAATGTAATTATGTACGGGATACATCTCTCGGAGTCTGTGTTATCTTTATACATGACTTTTTACTTTCAATTCAGGTAACAGATGTGATTTCAGTAAGTGGTAAGAGGCAATTCCAGCTGACTGTTAGCTGTATTGCAATCGCTCCATTTGTCTGGTTGGACGTTACTGGTATACCCGGACGGTTCTCAGATAATGGTTTTCTGATGATTAATCCGCAAACCACGGTTCAGTTCTACGCATGGGAAGATACGGACGCTGACATGTTAAGTAGGGTTGTGACCGTTAAATCATTGATGGATGTTGTTGTAGAATAAGAAAACTTGTGTAACAACTACAATATAATACTCATTTCATAAGCCATGATGATGTGGTGCTGAAAATGGTAGTCTGTGACCTTGTTTTTTTTATAATTTTAAGCTTGGAAAATTAGTGTATAAACAGGAAAAAATGCCCCAGACCTGCTTAATTTGGCCCTTCAACCACATTCAAATTTAGTACACAAGGAATCAAAAACTAGGATATTCAGTCTCATTTCTTTATGTGGCAAAAAAAAAAGATGGCAGCAAAATCATACTTAACATAATTATACTTCCTACCTTGACAATATTGTTGGCAAAAATTAAGGGAGTTAACCATTCAGAAATTAATTAAGAAACTATGATACAATAAAGAATAGTTTTTTTTAGATATTCAAAAACTTTAACTTAGGAAGTCATTTGTTGAATTTTAAAATCTTTGATTGTATCTTACTTTTGAAAGTTGTTAGACATAAATTAAGTATGTAAGTATCCATTTTCATATTAATCATTAATTTGAAACTGTCAACCCGTACACATTATGAGGTTTTGTTATTATAATTTGATTTGAAGGTTGCATCTAGCAATTGCAATAAGACAATGGAATTCCAAAATACTAAAAAAAAGTGTAAATATATTTAAAGATCCAGAATGATGTATGTTACCCTGTGTTGTTAAATTATTCTGCTTTAATGATATGACTGTTAATATAACTGATCAATATATTACCACCTTTCTAAGTTGAGAAATTTTAAACTTTTAGAATTTCTTGTTTCTTGAAAGTGGTTTCAAGTAGAGAAATGTTGTTTTGAGAACAACTGATGACTGTCATTATTTGAAGAAGACTCTTTTGATATCTTTTTACATGACTCATTTTATTTCATGTGGTAACTGTGATAAGTATACCTTAGTTTTGTATAATTGTTAAGGTTTTTAAAAAGTTTGATTATAATCATTTCTGTGATGCTTGATATAACAGTGTCCGGCATTAGCCTGGCATGTGCAGTAAAGGTCAAGGACATCTGTCGGTTATGTGCAGTAAAGGTCAAGGACATCTGTCTGTTATGTGCAGAAAAGGTCAAGGACATCCGCTGTTATGTGCAGTAAAGGTCAAGGACAACTGTCTGTTATGTGTAGTAAAGTTCAAGGACACTGTTACCTACAGTGAAGGTCAATGACATATGTCTGTTATCTACAGTAAAGGTCAAGGACATCTGTCTGTTTCCTGCAATGAGAGTCAAGGACATTTGTCTGTTATGTGCAGTAAAGGTCAAGAACATATGTCTGTTATTTGCAGTAAATGTCAAGGACGTCTGTCTGTTATGTGCAGTAAAGGTCAAGGACATCTTTCTGTTATGTGCAGTAAAGGTCAAGGACATCTGTCTGTTATGTGCAGTAAAGGTCAAGGACATCTTTCTGTTATTTGCAGTAAAGGTCAAGGACATCTGTCTGTTATGTGCAGTAAAGGTCAACAACATCTGTCTGTTATTTGCAGTAAAGGTCAAGGACGTCTGTCTGTTATGTGCAGTAAAGGTCAAGGACATCTTTCTGTTATGTGCAGTAAAGGTCAAGGACATCTTTCTGTTATGTGCAGTAAAGGTCAAGGACATCTGTCTGTTATGTGCAGTAAAGGTCAAGGACATCTTTCTGTTATGTGCAGTAAAGGTCAAGGACATCTGTCTGTTATCTACAGTGAAGATCAACAACATCTGTCTGTTATCTAAATTGAATGT
Organism: Pinctada imbricata; assembly: GCA_033119305.1. Lineage (NCBI taxonomy): Eukaryota > Metazoa > Mollusca > Bivalvia > Pterioida > Pteriidae > Pinctada > Pinctada imbricata. Next base: position 4,594,227 of record VSWD01000003.1, on the reverse strand, counting down.
CAAGGATATTCGCTGTTACCTCCAATTGAGGTCAATGGCAAACAGCAGGCAACATACCATTCTTGAACACATAATGTTTTTGATTAAGATCACATTCCATTTAAATGCCTTATTATCACATTTTACTATTGTTCCATCTGTCTGGCTGTCAGTCCAAAACAGTAACCTTGTCTGGCTGTCAGTCCAAAACTGTTAACAGTAACCTTGTCTGGCTGTCAGTCCAAAACTGTTAACAGTAACCTTGTCTGGCTGTCAGTCCAAAACAGTATCCTTGAGCAATGCTTTCATCATTGACATGTGTTTTTCTTGTGATTATTTGGTACCAAGATTTTACATTGAACTCGCCTTGATTTTTCCTTACCATAAAAACTGATGACTATTTAAATGAACATTTTGTTTTAGCAATGGAATGAATTACAAATACATACATTATATAAATGATTTGGACAGTAGTCATTAGACCAAATGTAGGGAAGTTGTGTTATTGTGTGTTTATTGCTTGTATGACAGCAACACTGATAATAGATTATCTTACATACTAATGTTTCATGTAATAATAATGTATATGATACATAAATTTCTTTGTAATGTTTGGGTGCTACTGTCCTGTTCACTAATTCCAAAGCACCCTGTTTGGGCGATTTATTCTGTCGTCTGAAGAATTTTGCTATAAATTATTGTTTCCAAGAATTGACCTCCTTTAGTTGTAACTGGAAATTAACTTCAACTTACCCTATCAGCTTCCTTCAAACTGCAATATGAAAAAATAAAATGTCTATGGGAAATTCCCATGTTAATTTCAAGCCGCCTCCATATTGTTCTCCGTGTCAACAATAGGAAACAGTGACGTCAAAGCTTCCGACGTCACACATTTTAAGCGATTTTACTATAGAAAATCCCCAGACTTTTTATTTTCCGTCCTATTTCTAACTTACATGTAGTTGACGCACAGTCAAAACAATGGTATTTTCTGTTACGACTAAAGAAGTACTATAAAATTGATATCTTTTTGGAAGATGACATTATCATATTTGAGAGAAAACCGGGAAAACAGGGTGCTCTGGAATTAGTGAACAGGACAGTAGTTAATATTTTTAGTTTGATATGTGAATTATGTTTGTTGTGTGAATCATGTTGAATCATGTTTGTTATGTGAATCATGTTTGTTATGTGAATCATGTTTGTTATGTGAATCATGTGTGTTCTGTGAATCATGTTTGTTATGTGAATCATGTGTGTTATGTAAATCATGTTTGTTATGTGAATCATGTTTGTGAATCATGTGTGTTATGTGAATCATGTTTGTTATGTGAATCATGTTTGTTATGTGAATCATGTTTGTTATGTGAATCATGTTTGTTATGTGAATCATGTTTGTTATGTGAATCAATCAGACATAAATGATTCCCTTTCTTGTGCAATATCTTTATCAAGGAATATTCTTGTTTCACATTTTAATGAAAGAGAACTTTATTTTTATACTTATGAGAATAAAATGTTAAACACAAGAAGAATTGTTAAATTTATCATGTATATTACACCAAAGACTAATGACTTTATAGATAAGCCTTTTGCATAAATTTTATAAAAGAATGTTATGCTAAATGAAGCTCATCTAAGACAAGCAAAGTGAGCTATTATGAAAGTGCAAAATCCATTGTCCAACCATCCTCATTTTCAACTTATGCGTCAAAGAATTTCATCTTTTCTTAAAGGTAGCAAATACTCTACTCTCTCAACCATGATTGTGCTTTAAACCAATTAATTAAAGAAGATAACTACCAATGGATCTGCTCCACTCATTCAATGAATCTTAGATAAGATATTGATTCTCCTTTTTTGACCCAAAATATTGAAAATCAACTCTTTATCTTTCTCTACTAATTTGAAGTTCCTAGCTTCACAGGTTTGGCTCTATCTTGTACAAGTACAAGGTCAAGAATACATATATTGAACCTCCCCCTTAGCCTTAGGATCTTGTGTTCAACTCTTTCATCGAATGTCATGATTATCTTAATTTCTACATAACTGTTAACCAAAGTATCACCAAATCTTACAGTTATCAATTTCTCATCAATTTCTTCTTAGTTGTGTCTTCTGTGAAATTTTACAAAACTGGAATGTCTTGATGCCAACCATTTTCATTTCTTGAACTAAAGGAGGTGGTCGTCCTGCCACAAGCTAATTTGTCAATGATCTGTGGAACAAGATGTCTGTCTTACTGATGTGTACAGTATCTATTTCAACTTTCCTATAGACTCATGGAACTAAACTTGCCAGCATTTGTACTCAATGTCTTGCCAGACTTTGTGTTTCCCAAACAATATAAGACAGAAACGTTTTGTGATCTTTTATTCCTAACAAAACTTCAACTATGATATAAGTTTCTTTGTTTGGCTGAGTATTGCCTAAAGAAATCATAGGGAGGTCTGCAGTATTCGACCTGAGCCCTGGGATCCCTGAATAATGACAGGTCTATGGTTGGCAGCTTATGGCACAATGTCAAAACATTATTCCTGCAATATAGATAAGATGAAAATATTCAAAACAGAGAAAATGAAAAAAATATGAAATGTCCATCACTTTCAACATACATTAAATGTGTTGGAGATGACTTTCTTTGTGGCCTTAGAGAATCGGATCAGATGATATGTATTTTATTAACATACCTACAGTTAATCGGCTCAAGCACCCATGGCTGTAAGGTTTCTAACCCAGTAGTCTGACATAAAATCTTTGACATGCGCATGCGTTTTATGGAATTAAGTTGCTCTAAAAAGTAAAAAGAAAATATTTCGAAAGCATAAACAAGTATACTGTTTGTGGAAGAACAAGATAATAAGGTTTTCAGAATTCACCTTACCCATAATAATGGTGATATATCGGAATGTTCAAGATGACGGGAACTAATCATACGCTACAAAACATGACATACTTGAACGCAAAATCGAGGCGATAGTATCTCCAAGCAGATATAAATACCTGGAGTGAAAAGTCCATCCTTTTCATACCAGAACCTATCCCCGTACTTTAAGTTGTGGAATTGTCTTGCCACAATGCATGCGAAGGTCGGTCCCATGGCTGCACCATGCACATGTCTCTCTGATATACCACCAGCGAATAGGTCAATGTCCTCTACATTTCTAGGTAAAATAAATATTTCTCAAAACTCATTATCATAGATCAGTGGAAAGGGCATTGGTTGTTTGCTGGTAACCTATATAACAACTATGATACTTATATATCACCGATATATCTTATAAGGTAGTAGATTTGGCGTTGGCATTTAATAAAGTTACATTTGGTCTCGTCAAGATCAAACCATGAATGAACTATTTTGTCAAAACTATAATGGAAACGAATCTAGCATATTTTTAATTAGTAATTAGCTGATTACATCAGTCACATATGCCCTCGCTACGGAGATATGATTAATTATTGCTTATAAAATGGGTACCCTAATATAACCTAGTTTTCTCTGAAGAAGAACGAATGCGAACACATGTAAGCACTTATTTGCATAAAGCAAGTTCTCACTGTAGCAAAAAAAAAAAAACAACATGGCGAACGGATAACATGTGGACGAAAACGAATCAACAATAGGTATTATCAGAATCAGAAGAGAAACGTAATAACAATACAAAGAAAAAAAACTAGTATTAGCTGAGAATTAGACAGAGGGACACATTACAGGACGACCGTGACATTGAAACTGAAGTCGGACCAGAAAAAGCCAGAGAAATCTACTGTGTACATGTACATGCAGTTTTCCTTGTTATGTTTATAAGATGTATAGAGATAAGTTTGATGTGAATATATTCTCACAGTATTTTGATACTTATATATTATGTATATTTATCTGCAGTTTTAAATCAAATCTAAAAAAAAAACACTATAAATCATAAATGAATAAAGGCAGATCTTCATTTGGTAGAGAAACGCACATGTGTAGCAGACTACATGCATCTACCTTTCATTCAAGCGTCATACATTAAAGTGTTCGATTTTGCATGTTTTAACATGGTTATTTGAGCACAATATAATGTCTACATACGTGATCAACGTTTTATTTTATAATCTAATAAAATATTCGTACGAGCTCAAGTAAGTAACATCATTATCATTTTTCTATCGTGAGAATTTTAAAAAGATAGTAAACACGTGGTTTACTACATGTTTCGTAGTAATCCCATGATGTAGAGTTCATTTAAGCGATTAGCTGATCGCAGTAGAGTGCTCACCCCGACCTGAATATATACTGTATATCACCGCGTGGGATCGAAACGTATGATATTGTGATTCCCTGCAGAGAATTTTGACATTTTCTCATTGTTAAAATGATACTGCAAAAAATTGAGGAGACGTTACAGTAGGGCAATGCCTAATAAGGAAGTCCATATTGTTTATATATCTTAACGGTCTATAGTTTTTGTACTCAGGGAAATCTATTAAATATATAAGATATGACTACTTTCTTAAGTTTTGCCAAGGCCATCAGCAAAATATTGTATTTCCTATCAGTTTGGTAGTATTTATGTGGGAATTCCACCACAAAAGCCATCTTTGCTTGGTTACATTGATTTGGACACCGAGGAAATAGCCGAATTTAACCAATTTTCATGGAAGTGTAGCGATGGGCACATGGTCTCACTTCGGACTTCTTATGATTTTGCCTTAACTTCTCGATTTTGAGACTGAATAACTGATGGGTACTTCATCGATGTGTAAGGTACCATATATTAACTTTGAATAGTTTAGGCATGTGTGTGTTTTGTTATGGATATAATTGTATTTCGTGACTGTTGACTGTATATCAGATTTCAAACAAAGGAGGTGATCTTCAACAACACCAGGTTGCAGCACCCACAGCAAAAGCCCAAAACGCCCAATGCAAAAACACAAAGCAGACAAGCACAGAAAGAGACGCATAAGGGACAAGGAACGTCAACGCACAACACAGAAACATCAAACACAAAGGACTACACATAAACCAACGAGACCAATGGGCAACCGGTGCCGACTTAGGACGGCACCGGTTGACGGTCAAATATCATCACCACGAGTCACCAAAATTATACACTACCATGTCATCATTTCTGATAGGTTTCTAAGGAAAATTGAAGTGTTCACGCTCGTCACCATGCAATTTTAATGCCAAGAAACGTCGTATCTCGGATTGTAAATTCTAATCAGTGGTACTTCAAGACAAAGTTATTTTCAGACTCAGCTATTTTTATCATACATACAGAAGCGCCCTCTAGGGTTTTTTTATTTTGCGTATCTACTTTTTTAAAGAATGTGCGCCTCCAAATTTCCTGTAGGGTCGATTCAGTAGCATAGTTAGATTAAATCAATATCCGAAATAGCATTGGAGGGTAGTGCTAGATTGTCAACCTCCTTTGATTTCGATGATATTTTAAGATGAAATGACAAGTTTTGAAACAAAGTAGGGGATCTCCAACAACACCAGGTTGCAGCACCCACAGCAAAACCCAAAAACACCCAATGCAAAAACAAAAAGCAGACAAGCACAGAAAGAGACGCATAAGGGACAAGGAACGTACAAAGGACTACACATAAACCAACGAGACCAATGGACAACCGGTGCCGACTTAGGACGGCCATCTGCCACGGAAATAGCAGAAGGTGTGGTAATGAACATAACAAAATAATATATCTGATGTCAAATGGATCAGGGGCGCCAAAACAAAGCTTCTTTCAGGCGACAGAGCTAGTAAGAAATGTATTGATACACTTGAAACATTCAATTGCGGGAGATCTGCTTAATTGTTCCACACTTCAAACGACAAAAAGTGTAGATGTTAAACGTCTTTAAATTCAATAGCATCATTTAAAACCTGATAAATTTACAGCATGGACCAGACATGCACGTTTCGGGTACTAAACCCTGGTTAGTGATCCTCAGTCTAAACAATGTAATATGGCCAAAAAGTATAATAGAAAATTGAGGTGTTGATAAACTATTTGAAACTTACTTATATAGACTTTCCAGTAAATAAGCATTTTCAGCGGAATGATCCTCCAAACCTCCGTAAGTAGAGAAATCGCGCGCCTTAGAAAGGCCACAGAATTCTCTCCATTTGTTATAAGGAGGAATACCATGATCACGTCCACGCTGTAGATTCAATGATACTACAATGGAAAATATATTTATAGATACCAGCGCATGCTCAAGATCATATAGGATTTTATCTCTTAACAGAATATTTTCGATGCATCAATCAGCTTACTCATACATATATCATTGATCAGAAAAGTCATTATTTTAAAAACAGCAGAGCTTTTGTGTTATTTCTGTTGATTATTGTTTCCTCTGGATTTTTTATTCCAAACCTACGATCGGTATCTCTTCCATGGTATACTAGACGTATGTCCATCTCTTTGTCAATTCCAATTTGAATGCATCGTTTGAATTTTTAGAATGGTAAACTATATGAATAAAAATGAGGCACATATGTTTCTTCTTTATCATCAAAAATATTATTTGTACATACCCAAGTCTAAAGATTTTCCTTTACTATCCTTAAAAAGCGTATTTCTGATCGAGCCGGAAAACTCTCTGTAAAAAAAGACGACACGATAGAGAATTTAAGGTACAATGGAAAACACGATTAGAAATTTGAATACATAACTGGTCTAGTTTAACACCAGAATCAAGATACGAACAGCATTTATACATGATTTGGTAACTGCATGTGTCGATTAAATGTTAGACGACTTCATATTCTATAGCAACATTTAAGAACAGATAAATTTGCAGCATGGACCAGACATGCACGTAATGTTCGTCAGTATTTAATGATATTTATTTGCCTATGTAATATGAATGTGTGTATATGTCTGTATATGTCTAATACGTGACAAATATGGATACTGACCATATACCAATATACAACACAACATCAAAATATACATTATTTATCTTTAGAATCCAAAGAAAGATCATATGTATTTTGATTTTGTTCTGTTTATTGGGATATGGTCAGTAATTATTATATAATTAACTCAAACGTACTCTTAAACGTAAACTACAACGCCCATCTGGCTAGCGTTATCGATATTAACTTATGAGGAGCTTTTTTTTTATCAACTCCTTGCATCTGGGCTTGGAAAACGGCAGTTCATGCCGAGTTCCTTCCCGTGTCGCTATAAATAGATAGCGAAGCGCAGGTGGCTCAGTAACCTAGTGTCAAGACAGACTCTGTAGAGTGAAGGCGGCTTGTGGTCACCATGTTTGTATATAATGTAAATATGTTTTATCGTGGAATAGTCTTGTAAATAAACTAAGAAACGTCATTATGAATCCATTGTACTTTATACATGGATTTGGATTTACACCAGCGCATTTGGTTTGTATTTGCACATACATTTTGAACGCGTACTCTAGCTACTAAAGAACTTATTAACCAAAGGCTGACTGCTTTCTTGACAATATTTTTGTACCAATCGGTAGAGTTGCACGTTGGATACCAGATACACACACCATTTATCAATAATTAGAAATCTGAATGTTGTTTATTTTACATTTGATTTGTATTGTCCACTCAATCTTTGCATTTCTTTCATCATTTGATCATTTGTCAACATATATGATAGTCACTTGTAATCAAGCGTAAAGAATGTTACAAACGAACCTGTCTACAGGAGGCGAGGTAGTTCTGGTCATCCATCGACCTATATGTACTATGAACGTTCCCTTTTGTTTATTCACGAATGTCGGTCTCATTAGCGTGTCCTCCAGGGGCTGGGTAGTCTCACGGTCAGGAAATATGTACTTTGTTATGGACGGAATCGTGCTGTGCCCAAAGCGAAACGCTGTAGAAAAAATAATAATGTAATATAGTGAATGGTAATTTGGCTGTATCTAAAGCGAAGAGGATATCACAATCAACCAGTGAATGAAATAAAATGGAAGGATCTCCAGCATGATCACCCGGCGGAACAAACACACAAGAAAGTGACACATAAATGGGCCTTGGTATCAGACAAAACTACAACCCGCAACAGGGCACGACAATATGCACTTGAAAATCATACAAAACAGACAAAAACACTCGATTAAGACGTTCACAAATATCAAACATGAATGACAACACATAAATGGAATGACACAAATACGCACTCGTCGAACTTTTGACGGCCATCTGCTATTAGTAAACCTATCCACTAATCCGGATACATAGAGGTCTTCACACAATAAATTATTGCTGTATAAACATAAAACTTCTCACTGTAAGGTGACATCACAAACAAGATAGTTAAACGCATCGGCCTCTGGTAACACAGATTCTATGTAAATGGATATAAAAAACTATATGGCATAAGTATAACAGTATTTGCTCATCTGGCTGAAGCTAGCTCCAGGTCAACCACCCGAGAAGTCCGACCAATTTTTGAGATAGGACACAGGGGCAGGTCTCAGTGTGCTCTGATGAGCTTTGGACTGTGCCTGTCAACCACGAGTCAAAGTTAAATTCGACGATTCATAATCAAGTTAAACTCGATTCAAATAATGCGGAACGGTTCAAACTCTTTACCTTCTTGAAGAAAATTTCAAACCAATTTTCATGCGCCAGACACGTGTTTCGAATATTAAATTCTCATCAGTGATGCTTTCAGCCGAACTGCTTTTCATCAGCAGTCCAAATCAATTTCACTAGCGCCCTCTAGATTTTAATTGCTCCACACTGCACATGAAATAAATGTTTATCATGTTTATATTAATAATGCGGAACGGTTCAAAGTCAAACGCAACAAGCTGACGAAATAATTCCGGAACGGAAAAAAATTAATTTAAAAGGGTTGATCTTCTATATAAAGTTTTATTCTAAAGTTATGAATAATGAAAGAAAGGAGGGAATCTCCAGCAACACTCGGTTGCAACACCCACAGCGAAACCCCAAAACGCCAAATGCAAAAAAAAAAACAACAGAGCATACGCTCATAGAAAGAGACGTAAAAGGGACAAGGAACACAAACTCTTGCCATAGAAACATGAAACACAAAAGATCAAACATAAACCAACGAGACCAATGGGCAACCGGTGCCGACTAAGGACGGCCATCTGCAACGCAACGCAACGCAACGCAACGCAACGCAACGGATTACGTGCGCACAACACTCCCACTTTTCGGATGACCCGAAGTAGAAAATAAACCTGCATGTCTGGTCCACGCTGCTTTATCAGCTTTAAAATGATGCTATGAATTGTACACTTTTGGCCATATTACATTGTTTAGATTGAGGATAACTGACGAGGGTTAAGTATCCGAAATTTATCTGTTCTTAAGGAGGGTTTGAACACCAAGATGGCGGCGGCATTATTTGTTTTCTCGCTTCCTAGGAAAAGTACAGTCTTAACTCCCTTAAAACATTTGATACTCTGATTGATTCACACATTTGAGTATCCTGATGAAATTTGAAAAATTTACGGCGACATTTGAAGAAATAATGGCGATTTTCCAAATTTAGGACTTTGGGAGTTTTATCCATGAGCAAACCACGGCGTCATTTCGACGTTATCGAGCAAAAATGGCGTCACAAACCTTTGCATTCAAAATGCAATAAAAACATTATTACTAAACGTATTGCATCGAAACTTAGCATGTATGAAATAGAAAATTAAATCGTCATCACAGTGTATTCGTTGACAAATTTACGTTACAGGAAAGCGGATGTCACTTCATTGAAAATGGACGATTTTGGAAGAAAAAAATGGAAAATATAGAGCCTTGTAATATTTTAATCCTAAATTCAATTTTTCCCATTTAATCATGAAATCATCCCTGGACATTCTTGATAATTTTGGTAGTTTTTGACAAATATTCATCCACAGGATTCCTAATAATTAACTAGCAACTACAGTAAATTGGCTCGAAATTGCAATTTTATTACCGACAGTGTCATCTTTTATTCAAGTATCCTGCCTGTGTTTAAAACACAATTCATTTTATCTTTTCCATATGTTAGTGCAATATATTTATGGATATTTTGGAAGTGAAATCAAAATTAATTTCCAATAGCTTTACGAGAACAAGAATGGCACTTTCAATATTATGACGTCATCAAGAAATTCACGAAAACGTCGATTAATGCATATTTCAAAGTCTCGTAGAAAATTTTCCTGTGGATAGAATCAAATGTAAGTTTGCATAGTCAAGGACAGACATGAATTATATAATTTCAGAAATTTTTAGAAAAATTGAATTTGGCGTCCAAGTGTTCAATACCTCCTTAAATGATTTCATTAAATTTGAAGACGTTTAACATTTGAAGACGTAATGTTAAGTTTTCAACCTGCCGTAGAGAAGGCGTTCCTGATAGAGGCGTCAATATGGTCCTGGTAATGAAAGTGTCCCGTGGACCGTAACCCGTATGTATCCATTATAGAGCTTCCCAGGATGACATGTAGGTACTCATTGTATGTCACGTGCTGGAATATGGCTATTACAAGCTTACGGACTTCCTGGTATAATCTCTCATCATTCCATCTGAAACGTGTTCAGAAACAAGCAATTCTAGTGCACCGCTATTCAAACTTTCTGTCCAGGAGAAAAGCTTTCTTGTAGAAGAGATGGCCTCTTCATTTGCCCACATGAATTTTGATGATTTTAAAGACGCTTAACATCTTATATCTTCTTTTATTTAATACTTATATCAAGTCAATTATTAATTGGTGGAAGGATCTTATAGAGTCCTGTGATTTTATATTTGAAGCCGTTTTTTTAACATTTAAACAAATTTTTTATTTCTTCTCCACTGATATATTACATAGTTAAATAAACAAAGATAATGTAATATATTTTACCTTGGATTGATCTGACGTAGCTGTGAAGCGAGCATGTTATGGTACCTCACAAATAATGTATGTAAGGTTGTCAGTCCTGTGGCCACGTTTACTCTGTTATCACCTTAAAATGTAAAATGCACGCCATTTGTACCTTTGTAGCTACATGTAAATTTAAAATTCTATTGTTAAATATTGTTTAAATTCTATTGTTAAATATTGTTTGGTTCCTGTTTTATCCGGACTTTGTATACCTTCGGTTTCTGATTTTCTGAATTATCGATTTTGTGCTGTATACAGGGATATGGTCATTATCCATATTTGTCATAAAAGCTAAAAGTATGATAAATTGACATTGTAAGTCATACAGCCGTTTGAACGCTATTGTTGACTCTTGACTCTTCTATCAACATCAAACTCCTGATATGGAATAAGTAAACAATACACCACAAAGAGGATCTCGATGTAAGAGTATATTCTAGAAAGTAAGATTTCATCTAGATAAATTTATTTATTTCAAATTGTTCACGAAGATTCCCTTTGCTTAATGTTGTTTTTGATACATATACTAGCGCTTTTACTTACTCGAAATTAATTTAATGATAAAGAGATACCTTCCGCTCTAGAATGTCTCCAAGACAAAGAACTTATTTTAATTACAATCGAGGTCATGCATGGATCAAAAGACGAAAGTTTTTTACCAGCCAAAGTACATTTTCCATTCCCTTCTCTGCACTGAGTATCTTTGCCTTTGGGAAGCAACATATGATCAGATACTTTAAGAAGACCTGAAAGTTAAGCAGAAGCAACATATGATCAGATAATATGTGATTAAAGAACAATGCAATGTAAGTCAAATTATAATTTTTGACTCGTCATCATTTTGAAATTACACTTCATTCGCATTCCCAAATCTTCTAACTTGAAAGTGCATGTTGTAAAATAAAGGAATGGTTGAGACATTTAATTGTACACATTCGAATGAAAACATATATTTTATGGTTACCTTCTTTGAATTGTCTCAGTTCTTTCTCTGTCTTCTTCGTTGAACCATAAACAAACGAGCAGTCCACATACGACGTTAATTTGTTAAGCTGTTCGCGGTGGTCTGTAAGTGAATAATTGTATTAATTGTGACATAATAAACATCATAGAAGTACGGTAATATGTAAATCTTTTATCAGAAACCATAACAGAAATGGATACAGAAGTTAAAAGTCTTCAAATTCAATAGCATCATTTAAGACCAGATAAATTTTCAGCATGGACCAGACATGCACGTTTCAGGTACTTAACCCTCGTCAGTGATCCTCAATCTAAACAAAAAGACGAAAAGTGACCAAAAAGTGTGAAAATTAATATGTCCAAAAATATACCGAAAATATAGCAGAATTGGTGGGATATGATGCTACAGGACCCACGTTTTAGAAAACAGGGGATTTCCAGCAACAATTGATTGCAACACCCTAAGTAAGACACCCAAATGCAAAAACACAGAGCTGAAAGAGACAAAAAGAGACAAGGAACACAAACTAACGCCATAGAAACACGAAGCACAAAAGACCATACAATCAACGAGACCAATGGGCAACCGTTGCCGACTAGTTTAGGACGGCCATCTGACACGCTGGTAGCAGACGATTTCTAATTCGAATTACGTGCACACAACCCCCCCCCCCCCTCCCCCACTTTTCCGATTATCCAGAGATCTCGCAGAACGTACGATTGTAGTGTAAAATAACCTCCTCCCTGTAAGAAGAACCATAGAAGCGCCGATAAATATGTTAATAGATATAAAAAAAACAGAAGGCGTGCGAAATGCTATCCGTGCTCTGCCGGCTGTAGCGAGTTCATGCAGTGATCACCAGATGAGTCTGACTCAAAGAGACACAAAGCAAACTAAACAAAACAATCCTAGTACAATCAGGACGATAAAATAAAACCAGGTGCTAAGGAAGAGTAGGTCTATAAAAAGCCATATTGTCGAATCCAGGAAAAAATATTCAGATGAAATATATTCAATGACTCAATGAGTAAATTCTTCATCTTCAACATCAATCGTCATTCTAGACAACGAGTTACATGACTGTACAACGTGAGGTAGTGAAATATCAACACCTAATCAAAATTTTAAAGCAATCGAAATAAAACCCCAATTGGGTACTAGTATTCACAATGTCAGTATTCTCTATTACTTTATTTCAAAATGAAGATAAGGGTGTGTACACATTATTGCATTTTTGAGCTGTATTTGAGATTATTTCTTGATAATTCATCTGTCGCGTTCAGGTTATATGTGTACGTCTTTTAGTATGAAAATGAATTTTAAATACAAAGAATTAATATCGTACATGGATAGGGAAGATTGGCAGGCTCCGACCGGACAAAGTTTATACACTTCTGTGTGGTAAAGAACATATCATCCTTTGGCACTTGTATAGGTAAGCATTCCATTCTGAAAGATAATCAGTTGAGGACATTTTGATTGCTTCTAATTTTTGGAAATTATATTTTGAATAATTATTACAAAGCTCCCTTAATTCACATAATCAATAATGTTCCGCAATTATAGCCCTTACTCTGACTATCAAATAATTCTAGGTAAAATGTTCTTGGACTGGTCTTGAAATTTTAGGATTTACATCTGTAAGAAAATAGAAATGACTTCCAGCAGTTCGATATCTAAAATGTCAAATGTTTCATCTATATTCTAAGCTTTGTAACTGACGAAAAAAGAATTGACGGACATATTATACCGTTGTACAAGGCTTCAAGACATATTTTGATGGATATTTCTTATCAAGCAGACCTGTTCTCTTTCGAGTTACAACAGTCTATAGTAGCACCACCTGGGCACATGAGAACTGGTGTCAATGATAAATCATGGTCCAGAAGCTGTCCGTAATGCATGACCAATATAGTTCTATCTAGGTCCGCTTTGTCGTCTGTTCCTGTCTCCGACTGAAATACTTTATTGCTGATCTCCCTTGGGTTGGGTAGGGGAAGACCATTGATACCACGTGATCTCGGACTCTCTATCCCTAAATAAAGCAGATCAGAGAAATTAAGTGTCGTTGAAGAATGTAAAGGTCAAAGTATACTATAAGAACAAGGGTTACGACATACTGGATGGAGATTAACACTTTCATTCGCACAAAATGCCATTTCTTTTTGAAGGAAGTGCTTTCGTAATTCGATTGAGATACGATATCATAAATTTTCAGATTTTAATCTTAACCTTATTTTAAATTTTGTGTTAACTTTTATTTGTTTAATTAGACTTCGGATGTTAGTGTTGAATAAACATTAAATAAGTACCTATCAGTTATCCAGTCTCAAAGTCGAGAAGGCAAGGTAAAATAATTAGAATTCCCATAGGAACGGTTGCGAATATTGCTTAAATAATTTTGCATTTAAGGAAATATTTCCTCGAACATTGAATAGTCTGATTCCCTTTTTTATCAGTTCTGGAAAATTTGACTGTCATTATTTGATAGTTGCCTCATACCGGAAAAGACAAGCTGACGTACGTTATTTCACAAGGGCATACATTACAAGTACATGACGTACAGTTATTCTGATGCGTAAACAAGTTCAATGTGCGAGAAAAATAATCCAGTACCACATTCGAGTTACTAATAGATAAAATAGTAGTATCGGCTGGCACTTGATTGTCTTAGGAATTCAAAGTGGTGTTTGATCTATTAATCTGGAAGACCTACCATCATCGTACTCCGGTTTCAGCCATCGTGGTTGAGGCTGTGAACTCATCCCCCATTCAGGATGACGTAGATTATTACAAGCTCCGTCAATCCGTCGTTGCACATAGTCGATATCTGAGCAAGATGGTCTGATGTTATTTCCCTCGCCGAATTTGTTCCGCCATTCTTTGATAACGTCTTCTATGTCCTTTAATTTTTCTGCTGACATTTTTGTTCTGATATAGGTCATAATTGCGCAGTGAAATTAACATATAGATAATTATCATCATAAAAATGTAAAGGAACACTACATTCAGCAGGTTATGCTATGGTATATAGATAATGTCAATAAAGTAAACTCCGTCAAGGAGAGGGAAAAGAATAACAATTTCAAGTGTCAATGGTCACTGCGGCGTATCACGTGATACACAAATGATATGTTCCACGGGAATCCCTTTTGATTAAACCAAGTAAATACAGTCTAAATCTATTTTATATGAATCTACTTTAGGCCTAACTTATGGCCATTATTATCAATTATATGATGGTAATTAATTCTGGTCAAGAATGGACGTATATTTGGAAAACACTTAAACAGAAAATTTTGAATCTGTCCGTGCACCATATCAAACATGTGGTGAGCATTGAAAAAGTTTAAGCGTTCTCCAAATACACGTCTATTCTTGACCAGAATAGATAACCATCATATCATTGATGATAATGACCATATGATAGACCTGCTCTTAATTATTATCATTGAAAACAGAAGTCTAAAAAGTATTTTCGAAGCGTGAAAATATTGTTATGAATGAATGGAGATTTGAAATAGAAATTTATCTACATTGTACCTTTCGCAAAGCTTCTTCGATGCAAAAACTCCCCTAATTGCATCATGTATATTATGATCAAAATCTGATGTAGGTGGACCATTAATAAAGATGTCATGGAGGTAAGCTGCTGTCTTCTGCTTGGCATTCCTCATGCTCTGTTCTGATAACATGATAAGAATAAATGATAAATCAAATCAATAGTTTCTTAAACTTGACAAAGCAGAAAATTTATCCATTAAAGGAAGAAAGTTAAAAATGCAACATTTCAGTGCTCTCTTATGACATATGAAGCTATGGCGAAGAACGATTATGTATAGACCTTACTTCTAACTTAATTTTCGTGAAGTGATGTAAATTATAACGCTTTTTCTTTGTTTTGTCGTAATACTCAAATAAAGTTCAAGAATCTACATTATGTTATTCATATTTTTATTTCTAAACAATAAAGAGGACAGTAATGTTTTTTTTCTTTTTTGTACATTTCTGTTTTCGACACAGTTTGAATAAGGATCTTTATGAATGTACCTGAAGTGAATGTTAAGAATAAATCCGTCAAATGGAAAGAATTGAAATAGACTCTATCAATATATCTACCATGATTTATGTTACATTCCGTTTCAAACTTCCTCATACAGTATATTCCGTATTGCAAACAATCCTCAATCACAGCATGACCAATTGTGACATCTCCTTTTGTCCCACAGAACA
This sequence comes from Pinctada imbricata, assembly GCA_033119305.1. Lineage (NCBI taxonomy): Eukaryota > Metazoa > Mollusca > Bivalvia > Pterioida > Pteriidae > Pinctada > Pinctada imbricata. Next base: position 4,578,181 of record VSWD01000003.1, on the reverse strand, counting down.
TAAATATAACGGTTATAGCAAGGAACCGCATCTGTCTACGAAGATATTAAAAAGATTGTGATATTTAAGACACGACTATATGATTTTACTGCCTATCGATTTCTTTTATTTCTAATCAAAATTCTTTTTTTTTTCAAAATGTTCAAGTTTATTTTGCAGTTGACGTCATTTAAAGCAATTTTGATTTTCAAGTTAAAACTGGTGACGTAATATTGAACAGGGGTGCGTTCCATTTTCAGAATCGATCCGTTTGTTCCGGCTGATTCTGGTAATGGAACGCACCGTTCCAGCGGATCGGATCGGATCGTCTGGCACGTCTAGGACAAACGTTCCAGGCTGTTCCAACATGGCAGACAATGTTACGATCTCCTTACAGTGCAGGGAATTTTTATTGTAATTGGAAGTTTCGTTGTGAATGTCACTTGAAATGATCAATATTTGTTAAAAGAAGTAAAACTAGGACTATTTCGACATCGATTTCAACTTTATTTTTGGATTTGGTGAATATCGAGATGTTCCTCTATCCACAGTTGCTATGGTGAAGTCATTCTGGAACCATTTTCGTTCCATTATCAGAATGAGATCGTTCTGGAACGATCCGGCAAATGGAACGCAGCCCAGGTCTAAGGTAGCAGCACTCGACGTCAGTGACGTCATAACAGGCGACATTGTCTATACAGCTATAGATAAAATTGAGTTCCCTACCTTTGTACAGGAGTTAAACAGACACTACGGAAGTAATTAAATTATAAATTAGTATAAAAAGTTAAGCTTTTGATTAGTGTTTATTAATCGTATAATCATAAAAACCAAGGGAGGGGATCTCAAACAAGACCCTGTTGCAGCGCCAACAGCAAAACACCAAAACACCCGATACGAAAACACAAAGACGAGCATACTGAGAGACGAAAAAGAGACATACGACATATAAACATCAAACATAAAAGACTACACATAAACCAACGAGACCAATGCTACGAGGGTGTAGATGATGAAATTACACGGTAGTGTTCCAAATCTTTGCCTTCCTGAAGAAAAATTAAAACCAACTTTAATGCTCCGGACAGGTGTTTCGAATACTAATGATACGGAAGTGTTCCAACTCTATACCTTCATGGAGAAAATTCCCAACCGATTTTTCCTGCACCTGACACGAGTTTCGAATGTTAAATTCTCATCAGTGATGCTTCCAGCGGAGCCACCAAATTTCATTTCAGTAGCGCCCTCTTTAATGTTTTGAATTTAGATTTGTGCATTTACTTTACAGAGAGTGCGCGGCTCCAAATTACCTGTAGGGTCGATTCAGTAGCATATCCAAATAAAACATGTATTCAAAATAGCATAGGAGGGATGGTGCTAAGATGTTAACCTCCTTTAATTTCGGTGATAGTTTTGAATTGAATGACAAGTTTTCGAAATAGCAAATAATATCTATGATGTCAAATCGATAAAGGGCCAAAACAAAGCTTCCTTCAGGCGACAGAGCCGGAAAAAAGTAATTAATACACTTCTAAACATCAGGTTACGGGGAACGATTTTAATAGCTCCATACTGCAACATTAAATAAGTGTTTATAATAATAATACGGAAGTTTTCCGACTCTATACCTTCATGGAGAAAATTCAAAACCGATTTTTCCTGCACCTGACACGTGTTTCGAATATCAAATTCTTATCAGTGATGCTTCTAGCGGAGCCACCAAAATTCATTTCAATAGCGCCCTCTTTAATGTGTTGAATTTAGATTCGTACATTTACTTTACAGAGAGTGCGCGGCTCCAAATTACCTGTAGGGTCGATTCAGTTAAGCTTCCAGCCAAAGTGATTTTCAGACAAGTCAACTTTCTTTTCAGAAGCCCTCTGGTTTTTTAATTTAAATCAAACTTTGTGCAATTACTTTGCAGAGAGTGCATGGCCTCAGATTTCCTGTAAGGTAGATTCAGTAGCATAGCTGAATAATATCGATGACCAAAGTAGCATTGGAAGGATGGTGCTCAGATGTTAACCTCCTTTAATTTCGATGTTGTTTTTTTAATTTAATGACATGTTTCCGAAATAGTATGATAATAACAAATACATAATGTATATAATGTCAAATGGATAAAGGTCCAATACAAAGCGTCTTTCAGGCGACACAGCTAGAAAGAAGTTATTACACACAACAAAATGTAATACACTTCATACATCAAGTCACGGGGAACAAGTTTAACTGCTCCACATTGCAACAAACAATAATAAATAAATAATAATAAGTGTTCCCACTCTTTACGTTCTGAAGAAAATTTCAAACCATTTTTCAGGAGCCAGACACTTATTTCGGATACTAAATGATCTTCATTGATGCTTCCAGCCAAAGTACCATACATGGTCTCCTCTACATGACTCCCGGATGATACCCGCGATGAGTGTTAAAAATAATAAGCGTTTCTAAACAATAAACGTATATTCGTCACCCTTATTTTTGTCCTCATATATTGCAATTGCATTTGTGTGTGCATATGATTTAGTCAGGGAAAAAATATGTGTAGCAATAGGGTTCGCATGTCGGACGCGGATACAATAACGGGATATCGATGCGAAATGTTAATTTAAGAGGGATCGCTTCGATATCAAATGAGATCATGAATCAAGCGATATGCAATGCAAGATGTCTGCTTCATTTTGTCGTGCCGTAAATAGTTATTTTGATGACCGACCTTGAAATATGCTTCTTATCTTGAATTTTTCTACTAATTGACCTGTTGGCTAATAAAAATATGGATGCGAGCCATCTCTTTACCTTCTTGTAGAAAATTTCAAACAAATTTAAATGCACCAGACACGTATTTCGGAAATAGATCCTCATCAGTTACACTTAATAATGCAAAAGTGATTTTAGGCATAAACAAATGTATTTCAGTAGCGCCCTGTAGTTTTGTTCATTAAAATTTGTCATTTACTTTGAAAAGAGTGTGCAGCTCTAAATTTCTTGTAGGTTTGATTCAGTATCATAGTTAAATGAAATTTATGACCAAAATATAATTAAAGGGACGATGTTGTATGAAAAGCTCCTTTAATTTCGATAACGATTTTGGATGGAATGAAAGTTTCAGACGACAGGACTGGAAAGAAATGATCATTTAATCAAGGAATTTAACTTATCCACACTGCAAAGGGAAATACATGTTTCAGAATTTACCGCCATTAAATTCGTTTCATTTCAAGCAAAGAAAGATAACTCCTGTTGAATTGTTTGACCTACGATTATTTCTACGCATAATTAATGCAGACTTGAAGGCTTTTAACGATTCGAAGTAATTCGAACTAGCTCTAATACCTTGCATGTTTATACCATCTTATTTCTGGAGACAAAATCAACATGCAGAATGTTGATGCTCAATATCCTATGGATATCAAAACGCAATAATCGATTCAAAATTCAACGTTTTTTCCATAAAGAATTTAAGCACACAATCTGCTACTTACGTGGCAGATGGCCGTCCTAAGTCGGCACCTATTGTCAATTGGTCCCGTTCGTTTATGTGTTGTCATTTATGTTTGATGTTTCTATGTGATTTGGCTCTCATTGTACCATTTGCGTCTCATTATGTGCATGTCTGCTTTGTGTTTTTGCAGTGGGTGTTTCGGTGTTTTGCTGTTAGTGCTGCAATTGAGTGTTGTTGGAGAGCCCCTCCTTTCTTGTAATGAAGGGAGCAAAATTAAAATGTAAAATATTCATATTTATTGAATTATCTTACAATAGCCTAAAATAATATCAGAAAGTTAAGAAAAGCCGTGCTGGGTACATTATTGTATATGATGAAAATTATAAAAGGTGTTTGCAGAATGTTAAAGTTAATTTTTACTTAAACGTGTTTCAAGCTTTTGATTCTTATAGACATGTAATTTCAATTTCTCGACTCTTAACTGTGACTTTGGCGTACTCCTTAATTTCTCTCCTATATTGAAAAAAAAGTTTTTTTTTCTTACCTCATCCTCTGAACAAAATGAAAGTGTCACCTTAAAAATGAACAATGATTCATTGGATATTTTCAAGCACTTAAAGCATACTGCTCCGTTTTCCTATTCTGTCAATTTGAAAAAAAAAACTTACCTCAACATTCTGTCCATTCAGAAAAAATGTAATGAAAGAATGTAAGTATTTTACGATTTACGCATCTCTGCAAATTAAGCGTCGGTAATCCTGCAATATTTACGTAGACTTCCGTGTTTTCTTAGTTTCAGATCAGGAAATCTTAAGCAACACCTGTCGGTCCAAATCATGTTTGATTGCATTTCGTAAAGGCGAAATTTCCATATAAATATGTAAACAGGTGTCTGACGAAATGAAATGGAGAAATAAAATGTAGAACGTTATATTATTATATTATTATCGTAATATTTCCTTAAGTATTTTTACGATTCATTACTTTCATTCTTAAGACCTTGATCATACAACAGAACAAATAACAGTGATATTTTACTACCATTTGCATTTAATTGGTTCAGGAAGTTAAGCAGAAAAATTCTTAATATAAAGTCGATGAAGCAATTAGAGTGACATCACATAAATGAGAGAAAAATGGGAAAAAAATTGATATGATAATTTCCCAAAGAGTCAGATTGTAAAATTCATGATCATTGTAGGTTGCGCCTATAAAATGAGTTTATGCGGAGCCTCTTAAATTCAAACTGTTCAAATAGATGCAGATAATGAACTGAGTGAATTTATGTTAAATGGTAAGGAGATTATGGGCTTCTTATGTTTCTTTTTCAATTGGAAAACAAAATATAAAAGAAACCGGAGCATGGGTGTAAGTTGCAAGTCCACTCCAAATATAAGTTTTTAACCATAAGTGATCATTTTGGGCTTTAAGATGAGAAATCTTAAACGTACGTTAACCCTTACTCGATTTTCTATTCTATGTACTTGCACCTACGTTTAAAGTACCCTCTCCTCGGCGTACTTCCCGAATTCCTTGGTACGACTTCCATTTCTAAGACCGTACTTGCAAGAAGATTGATCGAGCCATAATCCCTACAAAAATCATATCTAAAAAGGTTGATCAGAACACAATAATTCAGAAAATATTTCAGTAATTCTAATTGAATCGCTCGTAGATTTATTTTCAATTCTTATTTTTTGTAATACTAGATAGGTAGATAAAATGTATATTGTATTCATCTTGAGCCCGGTAACATTGATATCCGCCATGTTGTTTTGATTGGTATTTTCCCATATTTCCCTTATGTAATTAAGTGACGCCTAATATGTCGGAGAAACAGGTCAGGCCTTAAAATCTCGTTTTCGAAGTCATTCGTATCAGATACGAACTCCGGGTTACAAAAATCAGAAATTTCCTTTCCGATCGCTTTGTTTACTATAACCATTCTATTTCTTATATAACTATTACTCCAGTTCAGTCTTTTCCAAAACTCAAAAATCAAAGTAAAACTGAAATTAAAATAACGCCACAACAAGCTGAACTTTCCTGGAACACCAAACTTCAAACAAGGAAAGGCCTTCACTAATATAAATAGGCTTTTCAACTAAGTTTTCAAATCCAAGAACATTCCTTTAAAAGAGCTTCACGACATTTGAATCTGTGTCTGAAGAGCATTAAAGAACTTTGAATTGATAAAGACATTCGAATTTTCGAAAATTAATTAATTTTAAATACCAAATTCTAAATAAAATCTGCTAAAGAAGGGAAACAATTCAAACTGTACTATTTGACAAACACTTGGTTCCCGGGACACCTCTTGATTAACCGAGTTTAACGGGTTCCTTTAAATTATGAAACGCACAAGAAAAGAAATGAAAAGTAACAAAACGAAACGAATTCTTTTTTCTTTTGCAAAGAAAATATTTATACAGATTTTTATAATTTGAAATTCAAAACGTAGAAAAGGAGGAAAAGTAACCGAATTATTTACATGGATGTTCGGGTATCCATGAGTTCAACCTACATGCGTACCGTAAATAATTTGAAAGGTCCGGTACATTTTCTGTCAGTTTCGATGTAAGTCCAGGAATACAATGAATAGGATTCTTCTCAAGAAACTTTGATACGGCAAACGAAGTTCCCTGGCCTCAACTCGATATGCGTAACGGAAAGAAAGTTACGCAGACCAAACACTTCGTAGAATTTAAAGAATACATGTAGGTCATTGATGTCCATTCGCTTAAAAATTGCATGCATTTTTTGCTTTCTTCCCATAAAATCACTTAAACAAGACACTAAAGTTCGATGGACCCCCACCGTCCCACCCCCACCATTAAACATTAACGGAGAAAACAGTTATGCCGACCGAACAGAGCTTTTTAGAGGTAAGTACAAGCTCAGTGATAGTTTAGTTTTGCCAATTCACCCGTTCTTTGCTCGTACTAAAGAGCGAATTCTTATCATTTTGTGGTAGAAATATTTTCTTGACTGTTTGTCATGCATAGAAGTATCAAGTACTTATTGAAGTTATATCATCCCTTTTGGTAAGATTTTTCTGTGAAAATATCAAATATCAAAATCCAATTGAATTAATAAAAATTGATTAGATTTTGTACGATTATACAACACTGATGAAAATCAATAAATGGAAAAAAAAAACTCTGAATTCTCTCATGGCAGACAAAAATTCATTCAGTGGCGCCATCTACGACAATTCTCTCATAGGAATGCAGGAAGAACCGCTTTTTTTATTCATTTATATTTCTTTGTTTTATTTCGCGTTTTGTGCTCATACATCCTTAATTTATCTATTACAGCTAGATTATTTGTAGAATTTATCTATTATCAGGAAAGCCGTTACAAATGCACATATACTTCGATGTCATTTCGTTTACAAATAACCGTTCACATTAAAACCAAAATTAAGTGCGATTTTATGAAATCGAAAGTTGGTGATATGTGTATTACAAGACAGCTAGATATGTTTTTTCTACATATTTCTATCCCCTCCTCTTCCACCAGATATTTCTCCTATTCTGTAAAATGAAATTACACGTACATAAAGTTTTTATTTTTATTTATTTTTTTATTTATTTTTATTTATTTTTTTTTTTTTTTTTGCTTTTTGGTTTAATTTGTTTGTTTGTTTTTTTGTTTTAAGAAAATGAAAGGTACCGAGCCCCATATGCATTAAGAAAATAAATATACATAAATAAGTAAATTCTGATTTTTTTCATACAAAGTGTATTTCAACATTAAGCCTTTAAATGTATCAATACAAGCACATTTGAGGTGCTACAGTAATGTAATTATTGTCGTAAAAATAACTTTTCAGACTAAGTGTAAATGATACAATTCTGCGTAACCGATTAATAATCGATAAAATCGCATCGGATCACCAACCGTTTGTAATCGATGATCCATTATGAAGGCTCAGCCAATTCGTTTTTGTCATACCTATGATTTTGAAATTAAAATCTTGAAAAGTCTCTTCTTTTTGCAAATATCACGGCGGATGGGTATGGGGTGGTTCAGACTACCCCCTCCCCCACCCATCACACTCTAGATCCACGCTTGCAAGTTTAGGTGTCATGTTTTGAGTATACGTTTATTCAATTCATAAATAGCATTCTTTAAATCTATAAAGCATTAAGACAAGAAAATATGACAAAATGAATGTTAGAAAAAGACAATGCATATCATGCATATTCGCAGATTTTTTTCATTTATCGCAGGGGATGGGGTGTGGCGGTGGAAGGGGGGGGGGTTACACTCTACATCTTTAATTAGCAAGGGGTTAAATTACAAAATAATTTCATTTTGATAGGAAGATTTGTAATATTGAACTATTTTCAAATACTATAACAAATGATCGGATGTTTGCACCGTAAAATCAGTCTTTGCCGTCCGCAAACATTACGTCAGCATCTACTGTTCACGCAGCTTACAGATCAGAAAAAAAAAACGATTTTTTTTTCTACTTCGTCGGTAAATGTTCTGATTAAAATTCATATAGGAGATAAATCTCAAAGTCCTGCAACTAACAGTGTAAGTCTGTACGACCAATACTTTTTATCATTATTTTTTAAAATTTATTATTATCATTTTTTCTTATTTGTCTCGCTAGTTTCCGATCACTATTGATGCTGTCTTCGTTATGCATTCTTATCGACACATTTCATGTATTGTTTTTAATATCATGTCAATGACATTTATCTAGATAATATACATGTATATCTGCCAATTTTATTCTTTATTTTTATTTTTCGTTTGCTCACCTTTGCCATCATTTTCCCATTTATATACGTAGAGCTCCTCGTTAGATTTTAACGAAATCGGTGAAAGTTATGCCTAGATTAAAACTTGTCATTTAGTTTTGTTTGATTGCCTTTTAAAAGAGATGAAATGTAGATACTATAATACGCACTGGTTCCCGCGGCACATGGGATGAGAATTCAAGGGAAAATATATCCACTATTTGAGCGTAAACGAATGATTTAACGGTAAAATTTGTCCCTTCAACGCATTTGAAATTTTCTGTTACAAAATTTCTTGAAATTTCTAAAACGTGGGTCCTGTAGCATCATATCCCATCCATTCTGCTACGTCTTTTGGTACATTTTTGGACATAGTTTTCATATTTTTGGCCATATTACGTACATTATTTAGACCAAGGATCACTGAGGAGGGTTTAGTACCCGAAACGTGCATGAGACAAGCAGCTCCTTGGTCTTCTAAAAAAGACAGATTTTAGACGTGTCAGATGGCCGTCCTACGTCGGCACCTGTTGCCCATTGGTCTCGTTGGTTTATGTGTGGTCTTTTGTTATTCATGTTTCTATGGTGTGAGTTGGTCTCGTTGATTTATATGTGGTCTTTTTTGTTTCATGTTTCTATGGTGTGAGTTGGGCCCTGTCCAAACCTCTTTAGAGAAGACAGGGCCCGACCTCCTGTCCTCTCTGAATATCAGTCGGACTCCTCGGGTGATAACATACATGAACTCGCTACAGTCGGCAGAGCATGGATTGTATTACGTATGCCCTCTTTTATATCCATTTACATATTCATCTGTGTTGCTTTCGCCCCTGCATTTTGCGTTCTTGTTTGTGTGCGGTCATCTGACAGCGAAGAGGTTGTTTTACACCACAAGTGTACGTTCTTCCTTCGAGACCTCTGGGTAATCGGAAAAGTGAATGGGTTGTGCGCACGTAATGTAGGATAACCATACCTTCTGCTATTTCCATGGCAGATGGCCGTCCTAAGTCGGCACCGGTTGCCCTTTGGTCTCGTTGGTTTATGTGTAGTCCTTTGTGTTTGACGTCTCCGTGTTGTGCGTTGATGTTCCTTGTCCCGTTTGTGTATCTTTCTGTGTGTGTCTGCTTTGTGTTTTTGCATTGGGTGTTTTGGGGTTTGGCTGTGGATGCTGCAACCTGGTGTTGTTGGAGATCCCCTCCTTTGTTTGGTGTTCCTTGTCCCTTTTGCGTCTCTTTCTGTGCGTGTCTGATACGTGTTTTTTCATAGAGTATTTTTGGTTTTTGCTGTGTTTGCTGTAACCTCGTGTTGTTGGATATCCCCTCCTTTCTTCGCTCTGAGAGCAAGATGACTTACATTGTAACCAGAACAAATCTACAGAGGTAAATTTCTGATTAATTGTCGTTGTCACCGTAGACATATCTAAGAAGACAAAGGAAATATTGATAAAAAACTATAAAGCTTCATGTATCTCATTGCGGGCATTGAGACAGTTTCTGGTGCACGACTGCTTTTAAGCATTTGATAATTACCCTTGCCCCATATATGATTCCCATTGTAGTTTTTGCTTTTTTCACTATAATTGAGTTCTTTCATTTCGTCATTGACCAATGTTAACCCATCTTAAGTCCTGTGCATCAGTAATCAATGAAATAATCGAAACTTTCAACAACTATCCATCGCTCTTGAATTTTGAAAATGAAAAGAATATCAAAAAGCATGAAAGACTCTATATGGTATAAAGGCCTATATCTTTTATACAGAGCTTATTTCGATAAACTCATTATGATATGAATAGTGGAATCTAAAAATCAAAAGTTTTGTCAGTCAGTCATTTAATGTTTAGAAAGCATAAGAATCATGTACTTCTAGGTATAATTTATTTCCAACATAAATAATTCCCTTGTTCACTCCCCGATGATTTCAGGCTCTGGACCTCCAGATCTACAATAGTAAATCAAAGATCACTTGCTTTTTTCACTTTTCATGTAGCTCACGTCTAGGAAATTCGTATAAAAGTCTAAATCGTTCTACAATATCATCAGCAATTTTGACTTTATGACAGACAAGGCCAAAATATTTACATAAATTATGTATTATAATTTTTTCTGATATTTTGTAACTCTTATCAATGGAAAATTAATATGGATAACATGAACTATTACCGCTAAATCTTATTTTCTGAATTAGAATTTATTTGATATCAAATTTTTATAAATGCTCTCTCATGTGAAACGTAATTTAGTAAAATATGTTTCGTTACAATTAAATATCTGGCACATGTAGATCATGCAAACTTGTATATCTTTATTTGCTATTTTAATGATAATAAAAGAAGAACTCGCATATGTTTTATAGAAAAAAGCAAATTATTTAATTTAATACACCATTTAACTTTTTATTCATAAGTGCATAAAAGGAAAGATGGGTTAGCAGGTAAAGAAAGGATGCGATCTCCCACCAACCTCGGTAGCAGTACCCATATCAAAGCGACAAAACTCAAGCGAAACCACAGAGTAGGCAAGCACAGAAAGTGACGTAATTTTAACGTCTTCAAATTCATTAGCATCATTTTAGAGCAGATAAATTTGCAGCATGGACCAGACATGCACGTTTCGGGTATTTAACCCTCGTCAGTGATCCTCAGTAAAATAGACAAACGACATGAAAATATTATACAAAAAAGTCTACCATAAGCCAACAAGGCAAAGGACAATTAGTACCGATTAAGGATGGACATCTGCCACTCAAGTATAAGATTAATAGAGGAGCTTCAAAATATGTCCCCTTACAAGGTATTCAAATTTGAACGTACATGGGTCTTTCGCAAATAAAGTTGAGATGCCTTTCACAAGTGACGTCAGCCCAAACTCCCGAAGGCACAATTTCTACACAGTCTTCATTGCCAGCACTGTTAGGTTCGTTCTGTCCCCAGTCTTTACTCTGTATGGGTAATAAACTAGAGGCATATTCCCACACACCCTCAATAAAGTAATCAACAACGCCAATAAAGAACCTAACCTCTGAAATGTAAAAAAAAACAACAGGTACCAAATGATGAATTTCTTTAGACCGTATCATTGTATATAACTCTATTGCATAATATAGGTCTTTTACAATTCCAAGTTCAAATCATTACAAAATGAAATTAAGGATGAGTAAATTAATATCCAAAATAAGCGATCTGGACAATGTGAGATGGGGGATGAAACAGCAAAGAATGTATCATCACAATAGAATAAAGGAATTTCTATCAAAGGCAGTCATTTATGAGATATAATTCAAAGCAAAAAATAGGGAAAAACTAGCTTCTGACGTTATGTTTGCGGACGGTAAATGCTGATTTTACGGTCGAAAACTGAGGTTTTCTGGCGACGCGTTAGCATTTACCGTCCGCAAACATAGCGTCAGAAGCTAGTTATTCCCATTCTAATACAATCTAAATTGTTGTGAATATAAAGCGAAATGTGACATTAGCAACGTCAAAGCCTACTACGTTCTCGTGTTAATGAGCCAGTGACAGTGGTACTTCAGCCTAAAAATGAAGTAGATGATATACTTAAATAGGGAACATGTAATAGCTTAAAATCATCAGTATGAATAAGTTCCTCAGATGTTAGTAGCTCCATATTTTGAGTTTTCTCTATTCCAATGACAAATATGGATAATGAACATATCCCTGTAGAAAAAAAAACACAATATGTGACAATGGAAGGGTTCTCCCTAGTCTTGGATGGTGTGTGATTATAAAAAAAGGGAGGGGATCTCCAACAAGACCCTGTTGCAGCACCAACAGCAAAGCAAAAAGCAACCGATGCGAAAACACAAAGACGAGCATACTATGAGACGAAAAAGAGACATACGACATATAAACATCAAACAAAAAACGACTACACATATACCAAAGAGACCAATGGGTAACCGGTGCCGACTTTGGACGACCGATTGCCACACAAGTAGCAAATGGTGTGGTTATCCTAGATTACGTGCGCACAACCCTCTAACTTCTCCAATAAACACTTTGAACGTTCAATCGCAGGAACCTATGAAACTACATCTCCGGTTACATTTATCACTAAACCGTCATACCTGCAGTTGCGTCTTAGAATCCCAAACCCGGATATGTTAATGGTAAATATATATCACTTACGTGTATGTATCATTTTGAATATGAGTAAATGAATGCATTTTATTGGATGAAGAAAAGTGTTGCATTACTTTTTAGGGGGGTGTCCGGGTATGCGTACTTACATTTCTGAAATATTTCCTCTTTCAAGAAAAAACTGCGAGCATTGTTTGCAACTTGATCACAATTTATACTCACTCTTCTGAATTACTTCGTGTTTCAAAAATGCGATTTCATTGTCAGTTAACGGCTCAGCCAGCTTGGAACCTGATATCTGACAGTAACTCTGGATCAAAGGATAAAGAACTGTGGTAAAATAGCTGAACTGAGACTAAAGAATAGTCCTTAGAACATTTGCTTTCATAGATTTTTGATAAAGAACTTTTGTAAAATAGCTGAACTGGGACTAAAGTATAGTTCTTGTAACACTTGTTTTCATAGACTTTCATCTTATCAAATCATGTCTAGCTTATTACTTTGTATTTACGATCCGTAAGGATATACATGCAGTGTTATTTTATCATAATTATGGAGATATTTCATACATTACGTCCTTAGAAACGGAGTTTTAAAAGCTTAAAACGTATTCTAAGCGTCATTCAAGCATGAAAAACTGGAATTTGAAAATATATTATAAATGTCGTTTGGAATTTGATTATACTGTGATAACCTACAATAGATCCAGGAATTATGTTTCTCATAATTCCTGGATATATTGTAGGTTATCACAGCATAATCACATTCCAAAAGACAGTTATTCTATAAATAAAGACAACAATTTGCCTTCATTATCAGAGATATTATCCTGACATTATCAAATGAACTTAATGCGTAATACCGGACCACTCTTAAATATTGTACATCACCGAATGTGACAAGTTTTCATGGTGGCGTTGCGACGGGTGTTACGATGGGTGTCTATTATGTTTAATGTTCTATGGTGTGAGTTGGTGTTCCTTGTCCCTTTTGCGTCTCTTTCAGTAGGTGCCTGCTCTGTGTTTTTTTGCATTGGGTGTTTTGGTGGTTTTCTGTGAGTGCTGCAACCTAATGTTGTTGGAGATCCCCTCCTTTCTTTTCTTGCATGCAAACATGAGACACTGACTCTACTTGGGCACCTGATCTCACTACGGAATATTTTTTATTCCGGGGTTCCCAACTGTTGTAAATGGAAATTAAAATGGTTTTGTCTTACCGTCAGGCGTTTGGCCTGAATGACTGAGGGATACTTCTTCTATGTTTATAAATGTATCTTTTTCTAGCCTTGTACAATGAATATCCGAGATAACTAGATCTCGACGACTGATTGTCCTTTCTCCCACTTGAGACTGAGAACTCGCAAATTTCCCTGGGGTGAGATAAATCGATCTCACCCTCTGACGTCATCAATCTCACCCTCTGACGTCATCGCTACCAAAGCGACGTTATGGAAGTAAGGCAAACTGGTGATTATAACAAACACTCTAGATAGTCGATAACGTGGGAGAAAAACAATCAAACACCACCATGAGGGAGGGATGGCTAATTCTCAACCCTCGTGTAAAAAATGTTGCTTGTCCATGACTCGGCAAGCCTCTTCATGGACTTGCAAAATGTGTACTCTCGGGTTGAGAAATCGCCATCCCTCCCTCATGGTGGTGTAAGATTATATTATTCTTTGACACCAATTGATTACATCTTACTTTTTATACAACGATACACGTCAATATAAGTACTTTGTCTTACTTCTGGTATCTTTTGATTGTGGCATCTCGTAGATTGAAGTCTTTTTGTTTGTACAACAGCTCGGACTATTTCTGCGTGAACATAATGGACGGTAAAAATAGAGAATAGATTATAATCTTTGATTAAGGTTCTTACCCCTGCATCCGCGAATGTTTCAGCAAAATCACTGAAGAAATAACATTTCTCCCCGAACTGTATCCATCCGTTTGGACATCCTTAAAAACAGGCATAAGATATTTGAATTAAATGTAATGGCAGAGTAAGAAAATGATTTGTGGCATGTACTTACGGGTATAGTTGAAATGAAAACACGTATATAAACATAATCCACTTTGCCATTTAAAAAAATCTAAAAATCCATTTTGATTCAAATCTCTAAAATTATCTTAAAGACCAGACATTGGTACATGTATCAATCTGAGGTGACAAGTCACATAGAGAGATGAGCATTCTTCCAGTTCACTTTGCATTTCGATGGTTTTCAATTTTCTTATTTAAATTCAATAGTATGTGGGGGGGTTTTCTCATGCATGGCGGAAGGATACCTTTCAAGAAATGACCGGGATATAACAGAAATTATTTAATTTATGTAGCCCGACGGTATATTTCAAGTTTAAGTTTGTATTTGTAGACAATTTTGACATTTCTAAGTATTTCTTAAATTCTTTAGAAGTTAGATAAAGGTATTCGCACTTCATTGTTCATAATACGGGTTTCCTCTATAATTTTGGCATTGGGCATCTCTGATGAGAATTAGCTGTTAAATTAAGTATGTGATGCACTGACTTTTTTACAATAGAACATATGTTTCAAAATGAAAATTCCAAATGTTTTAAATGTGTTGTTTGGTCTCAAGAAGTAAGTATTCTCTTCGCGTCTCCTTGTACCAGTCCTTGCTATCGGCATTTTACACCGCAGTTGCGGGCATCCAAATATGGCGGAAGTTGAAACAGGTGCATTCTTCTTGTCCTTTTCCCTTTTATTCTTAATGATAATCGAACACTGAACTACTACTACAGTAGGTGTTTTGAATATTTCCCTTTAACCTCATACAGTGCATGTACATTGTATTTTATCCTCAGAATCTTCTTTAACACATTTATATAATGTTCCATTTTCGTGCATGAACATCGACGGCGGGTGCGGCTAGCCAACAGGGGATGATTACTCCTCCCGGGCACCTTGTCCCACCTTTAGCTTGTTAGTTGCCGTCGATGCTCAATTCTGTGATCTATTGTGAGTGTTGTTGAGATTATCGTCAGGATCTCATTTATCTACTCTATAACAACGAATAATGTAAATAAGGAATCAGACTAGACGTTGACATAGGACGATTCTTACATGACTGTTTGCATTGAAGGTCATGTTTAATAATGAATGCAGATTGCCCTTTAAGATTGAAAATATTTACCCTTATATCTTAAAAAATTCAATCTTCCATTCAATTAAACTACATATGAAAGTGTACATTTAATTTACCTGTAATACATGGAATTAATAACACCAAATATATCAAACAGATAATCATTTCTTGCTTTGTCTTTAACCGGGGATGAACTCAATGTCAGATCTTATCTGAATTTGAAATGCCAACTACACATATGTATACATAGAATAGTCAAGTAAGTACTACAAGAACGGAGGGGATCTCAAACAACATTCGGTTGCAGCACCCACAATAAACTTCCAAAACACCAAATGTAAAAACACAGAGCAGACCGAAAGAGACCAAAACCATGGAGACTTTTACTTATTTCATAGATATAGACACGGTGTGCTGTTCATCAATTATCGCGTATTAATAATCGGAGCTTGAAGTCAATGAAATTACAGAGACAAATAACTCATATTTGGACATAATGTTGTCCTACGACACTGATGGTCACATGAACACCTCATACTACGACAAACGTGACGACTTAAATTTCAGAATTACAAACTTTTCTTTTATGAGTAGCAACATCCCTTCATTGCTTATGGTGTGTTCATATCTCAGTTAATACGCTATGCGAGATCAAGAACTAAATACACATATTTTGATCTGAGAGCTAGGCGTCTTTCAAATAAGCTTCTCAGTCAGGAATACATTTGTGAACGACTAACATTGTCACTGAGAAGGTTCCATGGTCAGTACGGGGAACTCATCATACACTATGATGCTTCACTCCCCAGAATGGTGGATGATATTCTGTCTTAGACCATTTGAACCATCCAACCATAGAATAAACTTGTATATTCCGAAATGTAAGTAACCGGATGTTACAATTCTACCGAATTGAAGAGATGAGAGTTGCATGCAAGCAAGAGATACTAACTCATCCGAGGCACCTGGTTTTACTCCCATATTGGACATTCGCTTCTTTTGATGTGGTGGAGGTTTTTCTTTGTTTGCTTTGGTTCCTGTCTTATCCTGATATTGTATGCCTTCGGTTTATGATCTATCTTGTAATGTGAATTTGGATATGGTCATTATCCATATGTCATATGTAACATATCTAAAACAGTATGTAAAGAATATGATAGCAGTCGGTATAGTTGTTCAGTGGATAAAGTATTTCGGGTCCATCGATATATATCATGACGAGTTAAGTGATATATGAAAAGTGTCCTAGTCCCTGTTTGTTTTGTGTTTAGATGTCTGTGGTGTTTTGAAAATAAAGAAAAGAGGATACCTCCAACAAGACTCGGTAGAAGCGCCCACAACAGAACGCCAGAACATCCTTTTGTGAAAAAAAAACAAGAACAAGTCTTAGAGACACAAAAGGGACTTGGAACACGACATTAAAACACCAAACACAAGAGACTACACATAATGAAACAAACATGACCAATGTACAATCTGTATCGACTAAGAAAGGCCACCTGTCACGTATCTGGATAAATGATAGCAGGATTGTCAATGAACCATTGAGCCATGTAAAAATGAAGTATGTAAAACTTTAACCTTCTCGTACATTGTCAGAATTTTCTGACACGCAAGTCTTAAACTGAAAAAAGGAATTTGAATTAAACCAATATATTTCAATCAGTTATAAAATAATCAAACACATGTTGTGCCATGATTTCCATCTGCTCATCGACCAAGAATGGGAGGATCTGTTACCTCAGATCTGCAATAAAAAAACCATATATGCAAAAACGTTCAAGATAAAAGAAATTTGATGCAATAATATTGCATGACTCATTGTTATTGAAATCCCGAATTAACCAAATCTCGGATGAATGAACAAAAGGCTGGAAGCGTATGAACTGTTTTTCTCCTTTTATATCGTCTAATTTCTTAAGTATTTTATTTGTGCAATCGTATAATTAATGACCTAAGAACATATGTAATAATCCCTAATACGAAACAATATAATGAATGACCTAAGATCATATCAAACAATCCCTAATACGAAACAATATATTTAATTACCTAAGAACATATGAAATAATCCCTAATACGAAACAATATAATGAATGACCTAAGATCATATCAAATAATCCCTAATACGAAACAATATATTTAATGACCTAAGAACATATGAAATAATCCCTAATACGAAGCAATATAATGAATGACCTAAGATCATATCAAATAATCCCTAATACGAAACAATATAATTAATCAGATGTGATAGATATACAAAATGTAACTCATAAAAACAGATGAAAACTTTACATTGGTTTTTCACAAATGAAGTTTAGTTGTCTTTCACATCGGACGTCTGCCCACATGCCGGTCGGTGGCTCTATATCCGCACAGTCTTCTTTCCCGGCGCTGTTTGGTTCACCCGTGCGCCAGTTTGAGCTCTGAACAAGTTCCTCGTTAGAGACATACATCCATTCATCCTGAACAAAGTAGTCAACTACCCCAATGTAGAATAGTGCATCTTGATCAAATAGAAATATATCTATGATCAACTATTCAGTGAAGTCTAACACAAATAAACAAATCCTGAGATTCATAATAAATAGGCAAATTAAACCATGAAAAATACACAACATTCACAAAACATATTTACAATGTACTAATCAACTACATAGGAAGAGTAAGCATTAACTTCTCGCTAGCATCACATTTGCCTTGCAGTAAAAATATGATTTCATTATTTTGACTTTAACGCATGGCACATTAGAGACATCATGCTCGAAGGAAACGTTGCCACGACGGCTTTTCTAACCTCCAAACTGAACCTACGGTAACGTTTTTCATGGGAAATGGGCATGTTAGAAATAATGCTGAATTTCACAATTTATATATACATATACATTAAATGTGCTACTAAAGCATTAATTCGCTTTTGTGTTGCATAGTAACATAAAAACACAATTTATGACACTAATCCTTAAATCTATTACAATATTGAATTATGTATTCCATGGCATTAGTTTCGGCACACCATATGAGAAAAACAAATCATTAATATATATAGAAAATTGTAATAATATTTGTCTTTGACATTATTACGCACGTAACCCGGATAACCATGCCATATGCGTTAAATATTGCGAATGCCATTCTTAAAAGTTGGTATCTTCTAACTTAAGATTAACCGTCGCCATAGCACTTTCTATATAGGCATTACCTCAGACAGTGCATGTATTATATATATTTTTTCAATTTTCGTGCATGAACATCGACGGCGGGTCCGGCTAGCCAAACAGGGGATGCTTACTCCTCACCCGCACCTGGCCCCACCTCTAGCTTGCTAGGGGTCCGTCGATGCTGTGAGTGTTGTTGAGATTATCGTCAGGATCTTCTTTAACTCATTATTATCATTATATATCTTTCAGCTCGAAGGATACCCTTCACATAAAACAAGTGCGAAATCTCTTCTTATCTAAAAAACAATGAATAGTATGACGAGTAATGAAATCTCTCAAAAGCACGTTTGTTTACTTTTTTGGATAACTTCGTGTTTCAGGAATGTGTTTTCAAGGTCATTCATTGGTTCAGCCAGCTTGGAGTTTGATATCTGACAATATTCCTGAAATAAAAAGAAGGTAAAATATGCAGAAATATAGTAACTAAAAGTGATATTTTGTTTATAAACAAAGCATGCTGTGGTACATGTACGTGCTGTTCGTACTGTTGATGATGTGGTACCTGTACGTGCTGTTCGTACTGTTGATGATGTGGTACCTGTACGTGCTGTTCGTACTGTTGATGATGTGGTACCTGTACGTGCTGTTCGTACTGTTGATGATGTGGTACCTGTACGTGCTGTTCGTACTGTTGATGACGTGGTACCTGTACATGCTGTTCGTACTGTTGATGATGTGTTATCTGTACGTGATGTTCTTACTGTTGATGTTGTGGTACCGGTACATACTGTCCGTACAGTTGATGATGTGGTACCTGTACGTGATGTTTGTACTGTAGATGATGTGGTACCTGTACGTGCTGTTCGTACGATTGATGATGTGGTACCTATACGTGCTGTTCGTACTGTTGATGTTGTGGTACCGGTACATGCTGTTCGTACTGTTGATGTTGCGGTACCGGTACATGCTGTTCGTACTGTTGATGATGTGGTACTTGTACATGCTGTTCGTACTGTTGATGATGTGGTACCTATACGTGATGTTCGTACTGTTGATGATGTGGTACCTATACGTGATGTTCGTACTTTTGATGATGTGGTATCTGTACGTGCTGTTCGTACTGTTGATAATGTGGTACCTGTACATGCTGTTCGTACTTTTGATGATGTGGTAGTTGTACGTACTGTTCGTACTTTTGATGATGTGGTACCTGTGCGTGCTGTTCGTGCTGTTGATGATATGGTAGTTGTACGTATTGTACGTATTGTTGATGATGTGGTACATGCACATGCTGTTCGTACTGTTGATGATGTGGTACCTGTACGTGCTGTTCGTACTGTTGATGACGTGGTACATATGCGTGATGTTCGTACAGTTGATGACGTGGTACATGCACGTGCTGTTCGTAGTGTTGATGATGTGGTACCTGTACATGATGTTGGTACTGTTGATGATATGGTAGTTGTACGCTTTGTTCGTATTCTTGATGATGTGGTACATGCACGTCCTGTTCGTACTGTTGATGACGTGGTACATATGCGTGATGTTCGTACAGTTGATGACGTGGTACATGCACATGCTGTTCGTAGTGTTGATGATGTGGTACCTGTACATGATGTTGGTACTGTTGATGATATGGTAGTTGTACGCTTTGTTCGTATTCTTGATGATGTGGTACATGCACGTCCTGTTCGTACTGTTGATGACGTGGTACATATGCGTGATGTTCGTACTGTTGATGATGTGGTACGTGAACGTGCTGTTCGTTCTGTTAATGATGTGGTACGTGAACGTGCTGTTCGTACTGTTTGATGATGTTGTACATGTACGTGCTGTTCGTACTGTTAATGATGTGGTATCTGTACATACTGTTCGTCCTGTTGATGATGTGGTACATGTAAGTGCTGTTCTAACTGTTGATGATGTGGTACCTGTACGTGCTGTTCGTCCTGTCGATGATGTCGTACCTGTATGTGCTGTTCGTACTGTTGATGATGTGGTGCCTGTACGTGCTGTTCGTTCTGTTGATGATGTCGTACCTGTATGTGCTGTTCGTACTGTTGATGATGTGGTACCTGTATGTGATGTTCGTACTGTTGATGATGTGGTACCTGTACGTGCTGTTCGTACTGTTGATAATGTGGTACCTGTACGTGCTGTTCGTGCTGTTGATGATGTGGTGCCTGTACGTGCTGTTCGTACTGTTGATGATGTGGTACCTGTACGTGCTGTTCGTACTGTTGATGATGTGGTGCCTGTACGTGCTGTTCGTGCTGTTGATGATGTCGTACCTGTATGTGCTGTTCGTACTATTAATGATGTGGTATCTGTACGTACTGTTCGTACTGTTGACGATGTGGTACCATTACGTGCTGTTCTTACTGTTGATTATGTGGTACCTGTACGTGCTGTTCGTCCTGTTGATGATGTGGTACCTGTATGTGCTGTTCGTACTGTTGATGATATGGTACTTGTACGTGCTGTTCGTACTGTTGATGATATGGTACTTGTACGTGCTGTTCGTACTGTTGATGATTTGGTACCAGTACATGCTGTTCGTACTTTTTGATTATGTGTTACCTGCACGTGCTGATCGTACTGTTGATGATGTGTTACCTGTACGAGCTATTCGTGCTGTTGATGATGTGGTACCTGTACGTGATGTTCGTATTGTTGATGATGTGGTACCTGTTCATGCCGTTCGTATTGTTTGATGATATGGTACTTGTACGCGATGTTCATATTGTTTGATAATGTGGTACCTGTACGTGATGTTCGTATTGTTGATGATGTGGTACCTCTACGTGATGTTCGCACTGTATATTATGTTGTACATTACGTGCTGTTCGTACTAATGATGAAGTTGAACCTGTACGTACTGTTCGTGCTGTTGATGATGTTGTACCTGTATATGTTTGTAATATTGATGATGTGTTACCTGAACGTGATGTTCGTACTGTTGATTATATGTTATCTGTACGTGTTGTTCGTACTGTTGATGATGTTGTACCTGTACATGCTGTTCCTACTGTTGAAGATGTGGTACCAGTACGTGCTGTTCGTAGTGTGGATGATATGGTACCTGTACGTGCTTGTACGTGCTGTACGTACTGTTTGATATTGTGGTACCTGTACATGCTGTTCCTACTGTTGAAAATGTGGTACCTGTACGTGCTGTTGATGGAGTGGTACCTGAACGTGATGTTCGTACTGCTAATGATGTGGTACCATTACGTGCTATTCTTACTGTTGATGATTTGGTACCAGTATGTTCTGTTCGTACAGTTGATGATGTTGTACCTGTACGTGCTGTTCGTACTGTTGATGACGTGGTACCTGTACATGCTGTTCGTACTGTGGACGATGTGGTACCTGTATATGCTGTTCGTAATGTTTGATGATGAGAGACCTGTACAAGCTAATAGTACTGTTTGATGATGATCGACCTGTATGTGCTGTTCGTACTGTTGATGATATGGTACTTGTACGTGCTGTTCGTACCGTTGATGACGTGGTACCTGTTCATGATGTTCGTGCTGTTGATGATGTGGTACCTGGCCGTGCTGTTCGTGCTGTTGATGATATGGTAGTTGTACGTATTGTACGTACTGTTGATGATTTGGTACATGCACGTGCTGTTCGTACTGTTGATGATGTGGTACCTGTATTTGCTGTTCGTACTGTTGATGACGTGGTACATATGCGTGATGTTCGTACTGTTGGTGACAAGGTACATGCACGTGCTGTTCGTACAGTTGATGATGTGGTACCTGTACGTGATGTTCGTACTGTTGATGATATGGTAGTTTTACGCTTTGTTCGTATTCTTGATGATGTGGTACATGCACGTGCTGTTCGTACATGTACTGTTGATGACGTGGTACATATGCGTGATGATCGTACTGTTGATGACGTGGTACATGCACGTGCTGTTCGTACTGTTGATGATGTGGTACGTGAACGTGTTGTTCGTACTGTTGATGATGTTGTACATGTACGTGCTGTTCGTACTGTTAATGATGTGGTATCTGTACGTACTGTTCGTCCTGTTGATGATGTGGTACATGTAAGTGCTGTTCTAACTGTTGATGATGTGGTACCTGTGCGTGCTGTTCGTACTGTTGATGATGTCGTACCTGAACGTGCTGTTCGTACTGTTGAGGATGTGGTACCTGTACATGCTGTTTCTACTGTTGAAGATGTGGTACCTGTACGTCATGTTCGTACTGTTTGATTATGTGGTACTTGTACGTGCTGTTCGTACTGTTGATGATATGGTACTTGTACGTGCTGTTCGTACCGTTGATGACATGGTAATAGTACGTGCTGTTCGTACTGTTGATGATATGGTACTTGTACGTGCTGTTCGTACTGTTGATGATGTGGTACCTGTATGTGCTGTTCGTGCTGTTGATGATGTGATACCTGTACGTGCTCTTCGTACTGTTGATGATATGGTACCTGTAGGTGCTGTTCTTACTGTTGATGATGTGGTACCTGTACGTGCTGTTCGTCCTGTTGATGATGTGGTACCTGTACATGTTTGTAATATTGATGATGTGGTACCTGTATGTGCTGTTCGTACTTTTTGATTATGTGTTACCTGCACGTGCTGATCGTAATGTTGATGATGTGTTACCTGTACGAGCTGTTCGTGCTGTTGATGATGTGGTACCTATACGTGATGTTCGTACTATTGATGATGTGGTACATGTACATGCCGTTCGTATTGTTTGATGATATGGTACTTGTACGCGATGTTCATATTGTTTGATAATGTGGTACCTGTACGTGATGTTCGTATTGTTGATGATGTGGTACCTCTACGTGATGTTCGCACTGTATATTATGTTGTACATTACGTGTTGTTCGTACTAATTATGAAGTTGAACCTGTACGTACTGTTCGTACTGTTGATGATGTTGTACCTGTACATGTTTGTAATATTGATGATGTGTTACCTGTACGTGATGTTCGTACTATTGATTATATGTTATCTGTACGTGTTGTTCGTACTGTTGATGATGTTGTACCTGTACATGCTGTACATGCTGTTCCTACTGTTGAAGATGTGGTACCAGTACGTGCTGTTCGTAGTGTTGATGGTATGGTACCTATACGTGCTGTACGTACTGTTTGATGTTGTGGTACCTGTACTTGCTGTTCCTACTGTTGAAAATGTGGTACCTGTACGTGCTGTTGATGGAGTGGTACCTGAACGAGATGTTCTTACTGTTGATGATGTGGTACCTGTACGTGCTGTTCGTACTGCTGATGATGTGATACCATTACGTGCTGTTCGCACTGTTGATGATTTGGTACCAGTATGTTCTGTTCGTACAGTTGATGATATGGTACCTGTACGTGCTGTTCGTACTGTTGATGACGTGGTACATGTACATGCTGTTCGTATTGTGGACGATATGGTACCTGTATATGCTGTTCGTTCTGTTGATGATGTGGTACCTGTTCATGATGTTCGTATTGTTCAAGATGTTGTACCAGTACGTGCTGCTCGTACTGTTGATGATGCGGGACCTGTTCATAATGTTCGTATTGTTCAAGATGTGGTACCAGTACGTGCTGTCCGTACTGTTGATGATGTGGTATCTGTACGTTTTGATCGTATTGTTGATGATGTGGTACCTGTACATGCTCTACGTACTTTATGTAACTTTTCACTTTATGTCCACTGCAACATCGTCTTGGAGATCTTATCATTTTTCTTATTACGATTAATCTATTTTTCTTATAACCATCCTTTAAAATAAAAGCTAAGGGAATGTTTTTTTAAAGTCTGTACTTCATGTATTGAAAATTAGCTAGAATATCCTCAATAATTTGCCATGATATCATCATTATGGAATCTTGATATTTTCAAATGTTTATGCGATCCATCAGTCTTTTTGACACACCATTTTCTTAATAGAAATCTTACCCCAGCATTTGGAAATGATGCAGCAAAATCACTGAAGAAATAACATTTCTCTCGGAACTGTACCCATCCGTCTGGACACCCTGATAAAATGAAATATACTCGTAGATGACGATAAAAAATAACTTCGTGAGGAAAAATAAGACTCGAAGACAAAAGCTCCAAAAAATGTGTCCCGGGCGTCTTTGTTTTTGAAAAGGAAACCTCCACTGAAGTTCGAATTCACGCCAAATGGTTGAAAATTGCGATCTCTTCAAAGTATAAAAATATCTGAATTTCAGGTATCTTTTTCTCAATCCCATTTGCATCAGTGCAAAGTGTTTTCTCCCGATAATAATTTTCTGACTGAAGATTATAAGCATTTACTCTAGAACATCTTTAAAACAGTTTAAGACCTCACACAAAACCGAAAAAATCTCGCAACCACATCAACATATAGATGTAAGCAAACTGATATACGAGAAAATGGAATTGAGACTCTTATTGTTACATGTAAGTTGGCACTAAACCCTACTTAAAATCATTTGTTAAAACCATGCTTAAATATTACCACAAAGTAATATGTAAAACATTGACTGATACAATCAAAAGGACAGTATTGACTCTTCTCATGAATGAGTGCAATCTTATGAATTTGGACTATAAATGTTAAACGCCTTCAAATTCAATAGCATCATTTAAGGACATATCAATTTGCATTATGGACCAGACATGCATGTTTCGGGTATTTAACACTCGTCTGTGATCGTCAATCTAAACAATGCGATATGGCCAAAGAGTGTGAATATTATTATGTCCAAAAATATATCGAAAGACGTAGCAATGTTTCACTAAGACATGGTATTATTCCATTATTTTGGCTTCAGTATGTTAAATTTTCAGCAGTGTTCCAAGGTTGCAACATGCCTAACTCCATTTATTTTACCTTTTTATACCTGTGTGTGGATTTCTCTGTAATTGTGATATTCAGCTTCAAAACAGCAATGAATGAACACACTAGGTGACTGACAACACACTAAATGACTGAGAACATACTAGGTGACTGAGAACACACTAGGTGACTTAAAACACACTAGGTGACTGAGAACACACTAGGTGACTGAGAACACACTAGATGACTGAGAACACACCAGTTGACTGAGAACACACTAGGTGACCAAGAAGACACTAGATGACTGAGAACACACTGGGTGACTGAGAACACACTTGGTGAATGAGAACAAACTCGGTGACTGAGAATATATTAAGTGACTGAGAACACACTGAATCACTGAGAACACACTATATGACTGAGTACAGACTAGGTGATTGATGACACACTAGATGACTGAGAACACACTAGGTGACTGAAGACACACTAAGTGACTTAAAACACACTAGGTGACTGAGAACACACTAGATGACTGAGAACACACTGAATGACTGAGAACACACAAGGTGACTGAGAACACACTAGATGACTGACAAGACACTTGATGACTGAGAACACACTAGGTTACTGAGAACACATAAGGTGACAGATAACACACTAGATGACTGAGAACACACTAGATGACTGAGAACACACAAGATGACTGACAACACACTAGGTGTCTGAGAACACACTAGGTGACTGAGAAAACGCTAGATGACTGAGAACCTACCAGTTAACTGAGAACACACTAGATGACTAAGAAACACTAGATGACTGAGAACACACTAGAAGACTGAGAACACACTAGGTGAATTAGAACACACTAGATGACTGAGAACACGCTATGTGACTGAGAACACACAAGGTGACTGAGAATAAACTAGATGCCAAAGAACACATTAGATGACTGAGAACACACTAGAAGACTGAGCACAATAGGTGACTGACAACACACTAGGTGACTAAAAACACACTAGGTGACTAAAACACACAAGATGACTGAGAACACGCCAGTTGACTGAGAGCACACTAGAAGATTGAGAACACACTAGGTGACTGAGAACACACCAGGTGACTGAGAACACACAAGGTGACTGAGAACAGACTAGGTGACTGAGAATATATTAGATGACTTAGAACACACTAGATGACTGAGAACATACTTGATGTCTGACAACACACTAGGTGACTAAAAACACACTAGGTGACTGAGAACATATTAGATGACTTAGAACACACTAGATGACTGGGAACACACTAGGTGACTGAGAACACACTAGGTGACTGGGAACACACTAGGTGACTGAGAATAAACTAGATGACTGAGAACACGCTAGGAGACCGAGAACACACTAGATGACTGAGAACACACTAGGTGACTGACAACACATTAGATTACAAAGAACACACTGGATGACTGAGAACACACTAGATGACAGAGAACACACTAGATGACTGAGAACACACAATGTGATTTAGAACACACTAGATGACTGAGAACACACTAGGTGACTGAGAACACACTAGATGACTGAGAACAAACTAGGTGACTGAGAAAACACTAATGACTGAGAACACACTAGATGACTGAGAACACACTAGGTGATTGAGGTTGTCATCTAAATTTTTCGTCTGAATTACAAATCTAGTCTCGTCGAATAGTTCCATAGAAAATCGAAGTGTTCCTTGATAATATCGATATTTCTTTCTTCAAATGTTAATCAAAATGTTACCAGAATGACAATTTACCTGAAACCAATGAAAAGAAAACTACAAAATAAATCCAGTGAACTTTGAGTTCTTGTTTCATTATCGACATTGTATGGTCTCAATGCAATGTCTTATCTATTATTGAACCGTCGTATAACTATGCAGACTGTAACAATAGCTTTATGTTGTAAGATAGATTGCGTCATTGTAAGGACTTTCATTCATTCTTGTATACATCTCTCATTTGTTCATTCATTTAGACTGATAGAAGTATTTTTATTAATCATGATTGAGGCATCACACCTGAATGATTTGTGAACTGTGACTAATTGCAAATCATAGAAAAGACGATAATCTTCTTCGCAAAAAATTTCCCACGAGGGGATTTGACAGTAAGTGTTTTGAATTTTTTCCCTGACATGGTCGCCATAACACTTCCTATATAGACATTATCTCAGACAGAGCATGCATTTCAGATATTGTTTTCATTTTGAACATCGACGGCGGGTGCGGCTATAGCCAAACAGAGGATACTTACTCTTCCTGGCACCTGGTGCTACCTCTAGCTTGCTAGGGTTCCGTCGATGCTCATATTGGTGCTCTGTTGTGAGTGCTGTTGAGATTATCGTCGGGATCTTCTTTAACTCATTTCTATCATCATACAACTTACAGGGATGAGGGTTTTTGTCTCAAAAGACATCTGTCAATAATGTTATACGGAAGGGTTGTACGGAAGTAGGCTATTTGACTACTTCATTAGTTCCAAAAGTCAACGCCGAGCAAAATTGATCTTGCCAATTCTCTTTCTTCCCTATTGTGTGTCCCACCTCTAGGTTGCTTTGGGTCCGTCTATGCTCAGTTTTGTACTATATTGTAAGTGCTGTTGAGATTATCGCCAGGGTCTTCCTTAACTCTATTAAGGTTTGATTTATCTGATGTTCGATGTGTGTGGTTCTGTTTGTCTCCTTGTTTCCCGTTATGTGTTGATATTTCTTTTGCCTATTGTTCGTTGTATGTGTTCATGCATATCTCCTCGTTCCCTGTTGTGTGTTGAGACTTCTTTTGTCTGATGTTCGGTATGGGTGTTAATGTATGTCTTCTTGTTTCCTGTTGTGTGTTGAGACTTCTTTTGTCTGATGTTCGGTATGGGTGTTAATGTGTGTCTTCTTGTTTCCTGTTTTGTGTTGAGACTTCTTTTGTCTGATGTTCGGTATGGGTGTTAAATGTCTTCTTGTTTCCTGTTTTGTGTTGAGACTTCTTTTGTCTGATGTTCGGTATGGGTGTTAAATGTCTTCTTGTTTCCTGTTTTGTGTTGAGACTTCTTTTGTCTGATGTTCGGTATGGGTGTTAATGTGTGTCTTCTTGTTTCCTGTTTTGTGTTGAGACTTCTTTTGTCTGATGTTCGGTATGGGTGTTAAATGTCTTCTTGTTTCCTGTTTTGTGTTGAGACTTCTTTTGTCTGATGTTCGGTATGGGTGTTAAATGTCTTCTTGTTTCCTGTTTTGTGTTGAGACTTCTTTTGTCTGATGTTCGGTATGGGTGTTAAATGTCTTCTTGTTTCCTGTTTTGTGTTGAGACTTCTTTTGTCTGATGTTCGGTATGGGTGTTAAATGTCTTCTTGTTTCCTGTTTTGTGTTGAGACTTCTTTTGTCTGATGTTCGGTATGGGTGTTAAATGTCTTCTTGTTTCCTGTTTTGTTGTGAGACTTCTTTTGTCTGATGTTCGGTATGGGTGTTAAATGTCTTCTTGTTTCCTGTTTTGTTGTGAGACTTCTTTTGTCTGATGTTCGGTATGGGTGTTAAATGTCTCCTTGTTTCCTGTTTTGTTGTGAGACTTCTTTTGTCTGATGTTCGGTATGGGTGTTAAATGTCTTCTTGTTTCCTGTTTTGTTGTGAGACTTCTTTTGTCTGATGTTCGGTATGGGTGTTAAATGTCTCCTTGTTTCCTGTTTTGTTGTGAGACTTCTTTTGTCTGATGTTCGGTATGGGTGTTAAATGTCTCCTTGTTTCCTGTTTTGTTGTGAGACTTCTTTTGTCTGATGTTCGGTATGGGTGTTAAATGTCTTCTTGTTTCCTGTTGTGTGTTGAGACTTCTTTTGTCTGAAGTTCGGTATGGGTGTTAAATGTCTCCTTGTTTCCTGTTTTGTTGTGAGACTTCTTTTGTCTGATGTTCGGTATGGGTGTTAATGTGTGTCTTCTTGTTTCCTGTTGTGTGTTGAGACTTCTTTTGTCTGATGTTCGGTATGGGTGTTAAAAGTCTTCTTGTTTCCTGTTTTGTTGTGAGACTTCTTTTGTCTGATGTTCGGTATGGGTGTTAAATGTCTCCTTGTTTCCTGTTTTGTTGTGAGACTTCTTTTGTCTGATGTTCGTTATGGGTGTTAATGTATGTCTTCTTGTTTCCTGTTGTGTGTTGAGACTTCTTTTGTCTGATGTTCGGTATGGGTGTTAATGTGTGTCTCCTTGTTTCCTGTTTTGTGTTGAGACTTCTTTTGTCTGATGTTCGGTATGGGTGTTAAATGTCTCCTTGTTTCCTGTTTTGTTGTGAGACTTCTTTTGTCTGATGTTCGGTATGGGTGTTAAATGTCTTCTTGTTTCCTGTTGTGTGTTGAGACTTCTTTTGTCTGATGCTCGGTATGGGTGTTAATGCATGTCTTCTTGTTTCCTGTTTTGTGTTGAGACTTCTTTTGTCTGATGTTCGTTATTAGTTTTAATGTGTGTCTCCTTGTTCCCTGTTATGTGTTGAGGCTTCTTTTGTCTGATGTTCGTTATTAGTTTTAATGTGTGTCTTCTCGTTCCCTGTTGTGTGTTGAGACTTCTTTTGTCTGATGTTCGTTATTAGTTTTAATGTGTGTCTCCTTGTTCCCTGTTATGTGTTGAGACTTCTTTTGTCTGATGTTCGTTATTAGTTTTAATGTGTGTCTTCTCGTTCCCTGTTGTGTGTTGAGACTTCTTTTGTCTGATGTTCGTTATTAGTTTTAATGTGTGTCTCCTTGTTCCCTGTTATGTGTTGAGGCTTCTTTTGTCTGATGTTCGGTATTAGTTTTAATGTGTGTCTTCTCGTTCCCTGTTGTGTGTTGAGACTTCTTTTAGTCTGATGTTCGTTGTTAGTTTTAATGTGTGTATCCTTGTTTCCTGCTGTGTGTTGACGTTTTTTCTGTCTGATGTTTGCTGTAGTTTTGATCTGTGTCTCCTTGTTCCCTGTTATGTGTTGAGGTTGTCTGATGATCGTTGAACTATTTGGTATGGGTGTTTCTGTGTGTCATCTTTTCTCCTATTGCATGTCGAGGTTTGTTTTATCTGATCATCGTTGTGTGTGTGTGTCATTTTGTTCCCAGTTGTGTTCGTGTTGAGGTTTCTTTCGTCGGATGATCGTTGTTTGTAATATCCTGCGGTTGTGTTTCTCTATAGTCAGTGCAGGTAATTTTGGTTGAGATACGTTTGAGTGAAGATTGTAACCTTAAATATATCTCTACATTACTCTAAACATGATGTCATCTTCTATGATATGATAAGAGGTTCGCAGTCGTTCTTATGAAAATTCTAATGATTTTACCTTGTCTTCTCGACTATGAGACTGAATAACTGATTGATACTTCTTGAATGTTTATTAGTTATAATCCATTACAGATTATGAATTGCTTGCAAATTACGAACTGTAGAGGTAGAGATACATTTAATACAATGGATTCTGTCTTTTTTATCATCTACATCCCTTGTAAATTTTCTAATTTAATAAAGAAGATGACTCGGTTACAATAAGTTACATCGTTAACACAATGATAAAGATGACTTGGTTACAATAAGTTACATCGTTAATACAATAATTAAGAATATGACTCGGTTACAATAAGTTACATCACACTACTGAAAGGATACATTGATTAATCTTTATCGATTTATAGCAAATTTCATTGGATACAAATCAACGACTTTTAAATAAAGTCATCATTTTTTCAAATTGAGACTATAAATAATTAATTTCCAATTTATGATGAAACAGAAAAAGAAAACTTTTAACAATAATTTTATCAATATGTTGTTTTAAAGCACGATCAAGTGACTCTCTTGCGGTCCAATACACGATATAATAATGTCAAAATCGATAAGCTGAGATACTACTGAACATAAAATCCTTTTCAAGCAGTGTAGGTCATCAAAAAGGTAATCAGTGTAGGTAATCAAAAAGGTAATCAGTGTAGGTAATCAAAAAGGTAATCAGTGTAGGTCATCAAACAGATCTGAAAACTCCATCTGAAATTCCTGATTATCTAATGGCATGCTTAGACTATGATTTTCAACTACATCTTAAGCATAATTGAGACAATCTTTATGTTCACCGTGTATATTGGTTTCGTAGTTCAGCGTGTATATTGGTTTCGTAGTTATTGTCTTTTCAGACGGTTACTTTTCTCTGAGCAAGGGAAGGACTGGAATAAAATTTCAGAAATCTACATGTAATGAAATTGTCGAGTTTTATCTTTGAGGCCGCTGCCCTTTTGCAGAAACATTGAAACGAATCGCTATCCTCCATAGACATCCATTTAATATATGTAGGAATATAATTGCGTTGGATGATTTTTAAAGGATATAGTTTTCTGAAGATGCTCCTGACACGCTTAATCCACCTATACTTTGTATTGTATAACGTTCGCCATTCATATTCTGGTATGTACATTTCTTACTATTTCAGTTTCATCTCAAATCATCAGTTAATGATTTAATCACATGTTATATCTTCTAACATTCCCTCTTATTCCATCATAAATTACCTTATATACACAGCTAATTGTGCCTCACATGAAATTCACATGAAATGAGCATCATGTGAATTTCACAGGAAAGTTCATGTGAAAATTCATATAAATTTCACATTAGATTTATGTCAAAAAGATTTCACATGAATTTCATATAGATTTACTTCACATGAATTTCATATGATTTTTTCTTCATGATTTTCATGCGATATTGAATTCATGTAAAATTTATGTCAGAAACTTTACATGAATTTCATGCAAAAAATTCATGTAAATTTCATGTTCTTGCTCGTTTCACATAAATTTCATGTGAACTTTCACCTAAAGATCATGTAAATTTCACATGAGTTTCATATGAGGCACAATTGGCTGTTTAAATACATCTTAAAAAAAATAAAGCTAAAAAGCAAGATCCTTGACAAAACCTATATATATGATTAAAGATTTATTTTCTAAGGTTCTCTCGATAAAATATTTGTTTATTAAGTACTAGGACACATAACTTACTAATTTCAGCGGGTTATTAAATCTAAGTGGCGTTAACGATGTATAATTCAATCATAAATAAATGCGCTTACACTACTTCCATTTTCCCTTCTGCACCTTACGTTTGCTGATTTATTTGTCTAAACTGTTTATTGGGGGATTCTATTATGTATTATTATATATTGTTGTAATATCATGTATTATCAATATTATGTAACGTACAACATTGTGTGCCTTTATCTTCTTTCAAAGGGAAGGATCTCCAGCATGACCACCCTGCACACACCCAGCGAAACAAACCCACAAGAAAGTGACATATTAATGACATCATACAAAATTACAAACCGCAGACACAACGATATTCACTAGAACGTCATCAGCAATCGAAACTGACGTACACATGTTTACACAGAAACATCAAACATTAATGACAACACATAAAATGAAGGAGACCAATGTGCACCCGGCGCCGACTTTGGACGGTCATCTGGTATTAGCTAATGCTGTAATTATCCGGATTACGTGCGCACAACCCTCCCACTTATCCAGATACACAGAGGTCTCTTTAGACACACAATAATTGTTGTATAAAGATAAAACTTCTCACTGTAAGGTGACAACACAAACGAGATAGTTAAACACAGCGGCCTCTTGTAACACAGTTTCTATGTAAATGGATCTAAGAAATGATATGGCATGCGTACAGCGGTCTGTGCTCTCCTTTAAAGTCCAGGGTATTTCCCTATATGTACCGTAGTTATATCCTTATCTGGCACATTGGCATAATTTTGAACCATCCAACCAAAGATTGTACTTTATGTCTTCCGAAATGGAAGTAACCGGATGTGACAGTTTTACCGAATTGAAGCGGCGGGTGTTGCATGCATGCAGGAGATGTTTTCTCTTCCTGGGCACCTGGTCTCACTCCCATATAGGGAGTTCGTTTCTTTTCATGTGGTGGAGGTTTTTGTTTGTTTGCTTTGGTTCCTGTTTTATCCTGATTTTGTATGCCTTCAGTTTCTGATTTTCTGAATTATCGATTTTGTGCTGTATACAGGGATATGGTCATTATCCATATTTGTCATTTCATGTCATGTTTAGAATTTCGCTCCAATGATGAGATATCATATGTTGAAATGCGCTATTTACTTGTTATCACGGAGCATATCATTTTGGAGCTATGTGCATCCTGATAATTGAGGGTTGTGTACACATAATCTGGATAACTACACATTTAATTGAGCAGATCGCCGTCTAAGGTCGCTGCATGCCGAACAATGATCTCAATTCATTAATAAATGACTGTCGCCACGAGAAAAGGGCCCTTAAGTGATATTTTCACGAATTCCAGTTTTTTGTATTTTGAAAACTTTGATTATTCCTCTTTTCAAAAAGGTGCTATTTATCGCTATGCGCCGCTCCTGTCCAGAGATATAGGCATTTATCTTTGGGTAGTGTCAACTCATTGCGACGTTAGAATTATGACGTCATTTTTGTTATACTACCTTTTATCTCTCTGGGCAAATATAATTAATGTTGTATTCAATGACATATTCCATTTTGTTTAATTAGATTGATTGCTAGTTCGTTTAGTATGGTTATTCTTGCATGTCTTGTTATGTCTCGTAATTTTTTAGATAAGGCTGTTTTGTCTGATTGCTCGTTTCAACAGCGAATGTTCGAATG
This sequence comes from Pinctada imbricata, assembly GCA_033119305.1. Taxonomy (NCBI): domain Eukaryota; kingdom Metazoa; phylum Mollusca; class Bivalvia; order Pterioida; family Pteriidae; genus Pinctada; species Pinctada imbricata. The sequence continues at coordinate 4,544,148 of VSWD01000003.1, read as the reverse complement.
TGATCATTATTCCTTGGTCATTAAATGTGTGTTTTGATTGATATCATAGGTGTGCGTTCTTCGAGACATCTTGGTAATCGGAAAAGTGGGAGGGTTGTGCGCACGTAATCCAGGATGACCACACCGTCTGTAAATGACGTGGCAGATGACCGTCTTAAGTCGGCATCATTGTAGTCATTTATGTTTGATGTAGCTATGTGATTTGGATTTCTGAATCATTCTGTGGGGGTGGTCTGCTTTGTGTTTTTGCAGTGGGTGTTTTCTGGTTTTGCTGTTGTAACTGCATCCGAGTATTGTTGGAAATCCAAGCATCTTATTCGTTATTTTTTTCGTCTTATCAAAACGTATTCCTTTTTTCTCTTTTTAACGGAATAGTGGCGGTCCTTAATGGTTTTGTTTATGACGAGAGTTCCAACTTCGTGTTTAAGATAGAAACAAATAAGCTTAATAAAACCTCAGCGCTGGATTTTTGCATGGTGAAAGGCGGTTTCCTGGTAATGATCAACTCATTTAACAAGCAAAACATTTTGGAAACATACCTCAGTAAGTAATATGACATACATTTTCACTTTGTTAAATTATCTCTATCTAAACAAGGTAAGATTATTCAAAATAAATTGATTCAGTATTAATTCGACATTCTCATATCATTCATGAGTATAATGACAAATGACCATATCCAACACACAGTACAAAATCGATAATTAAGATGAAGATCCTTACAATAATCTCAACAGCACCAACAATAGAGCACAAAATTTAGCATCGACGGACCCCTAGCAAGGTAGAGGTGGGACCAGGTGCCCGGGATGATTAAGCATCCCCTTTTTGGCTAGCCGCACCCGCCGTCGATGTTCACGCACGAACATGAAAACAAGATATAAAATACATGCACTGTCTTAGGTTATGTCTATATAGAAAGTACTACGGCGACCATGCCAGGGAAAAACATTCAAAACACTCATTGTCAAACACCTCGAGGGGAGCTTTTTTACGAGCTCCACGCGACAATGATCAGAAAAACCGAAGGCATACAAAATCAGGATAAAACAGGAACTAAAGCAAACAATGAAAAACCTCCACCACATGAAACGAAGTGAACTCCCAATATGGGAGTGAGACCAGCAGATATCAATTTATGCTCTCTTTAACGGATATGACCTTTATGGACAGTTATTTTTTATTCAGGTCATTCGCATTTGATTTTATTTCAAATCATGTCTATTCTTATGAAACAAGTAGCAGTTGTTACATATACTCAAATTCAATGGTAACATTTAAGAACACATAAATTTGCAGCATGGACTAGACATGCATGTTTCGGGTACTTAACCCTCGTCATTGATCATCAATCTAAACAATGAAATATGAACATAGACTGCACTGTCTTAGGTTATGTCTATATAGAAAGTACTATGACGACCATGCCAGGGAAAAACATTCAAAACACTCATTGTCAAACACCTCGAGGGGAGCTTTTTTACGAGCTCCACGCGACAATGATCAGAAAAACCGAAGGCATACAAAATCAGGATAAAACAGGAACTAAAGCAAACAATGAAAAACCTCCACCACATGAAACGAAGTGAACTCCCAATATGGGAGTGAGACCAGCAGATATCAATTTATGCTCTCTTTAACGGATATGACCTTTATGGACAGTTATTTTTTATTCAGGTAATTCGCATTTGATTTTATTTCAAATCATGTCTATTCTTATGAAACAAGTAGCAGTTGTTACATATACTCAAATTCAATAGTAACATTTAAGAACACATAGATTTGCAGCATGGACTAGACATGCATGTTTCGGGTACTTAACCCTCGTCATTGATCATCAATCTAAACAATGAAATATGAACATAGACTATGAAATACCGAAATACTTAGCAGGATTGATGGAATATGATACTATAGGACCCACTTTTTTTAATGAATCTTTTTAACAGTATTTTTCGAATGCGCTTAAATAAACGATCAACCGAAGAGTATAGCAGTATTCACGTGGTTTGAAACGACAAAAGAAATGCACTTCCATCGTGTTTATATCATATTCTTTTGTTGAATTTGACAGCTCAATTGATGAATGGGGGTATAGATGTTTTTGGGGGAAGTGGTGGGGGTGGTCGTCGTCGTAGTGGTGGTGATGGTGGTGGTGATGGTGGTGGTGGTGGTCGACGTCGTAGTGGTGGTGATGGTTGTGGTGGTGGTGGTCGACGTCGTAGTGGTGGTGGTGGTCGACGTCGTAGTGGTGGTGGTGGTTGTTGTGGTGGTGGTGGTGGTGGTCGACGTCGTAGTAGTGGTTGTGGTGGTTGTGGTGGTGGTGGTGGTGGTTGACGTCGTATAGGTGGTGATGGTTGTGGTTGTGGTGGTGGTGGTGGTGGTGGTTGACGTCGTAGTGGTGGTGATGGTTGTGGTTGTGGTGGTGGTGGTGGTGGTGGTTGACGTCGTAGTGGTGGTGATGGTTGTGGTTGTGGTGGTGGTGGTGGTGGTGGTTGACGTCGTAGTGGTGGTGATGATTGTGGTTGTGGTGGTGGTGGTGGTCGACGTCGTAGTGTTGGTGGTGGTTGTTGTGGTGGTGGTGATGGTGGTGTCGGTGGTTAGTTGGAACCTATCTTCGAGATTAGAAATCTAATCATGTCATTACATATTTAATAACACCACATGCTGAAAAATGTAGATAATTTGAACTTAATGAGACACGAACCTATTCAGCATTCATTATCATAAATTTGGTCCTTTTAATTCTCGAAAAAACCATCAAAAGAGATATTCTACGATGCATGAGCGCAAATAGAATTTCTGAATGCCCGTTAGCAACGAAGCTGATAGATCGAGAGTGTAGACCACTAAAAATGATCCAGCTTCTTTGATTTCAAGGACCTGTTATACTCTACATAAATACGTCTTCCTCCTTTCATCCCAAAAAATCTATACCCCCATCCATCAACCGAGCTGTCAAATCTAACAAAAGAATATGATATGAACACAATATAAATGTATTTCTTCTGTCGTTTTGAGTTACACGGATACTACTCCGAAACTGATCGTACTTGGCTGCATGTGCCCGCAGTGACTCCTGGTCCATTGACACCACTCACTCGTGCGTGAACATTGACAGTGGCTGCGGCTAGCCAAACAGGGGATGCTTACTCCACCCGGGCACCTGGTCCCACCTTTAGCTCGCTAGGGGTCCGTCGATGCTCAGTTTGGTGCTCTTTTGTGAGTGATGTCGAGATTGTCGTCAGGATCTTCTTTGCCACACAAGTGGTACAAATGTTACATGTCTTCAAATTCAAAAGATCATTTAAAACCGATAAATTTGCAGTTGATACACATAAGTGAGTGCATTGTAGCCCACAAACATTTAAAATGATTGATCCTGTAGTCGATATAATGTACAATGACGATACCTCGAATTTTTCGAGATTTTTGGATCAATAATATTTCCAAGTTTTACCCTGTTTTTATCATAATTTAAGAATAATTATACATCATGTATGCCAAGAAAGCATATTCCTAAAGAGTGAGAGTCCATAAAGTGGCAATTTTCATTTGAGCTATTAGTGAGTAAAAGTTTAATACGAGTCCCGAAATCAGATTCGAAAAACACATTCAATGAAAAAAAACCCATAAAACAGAATTTCTCCGAGAAAAGAAAATAGAAAAATCATACGGAGACAAAAGCTTATCTTTAATTACAGGTGAAATCAACATCCCTTGGCAAGAAAGATATTATTTCATTGATGCTGAAAACGTCAATAATCAGTGGAAATTCCATAATGGTCAAAATATACAAAAAACATACTTCGATCCACTGGTCGCATCCTTGCCCGACCAATCAAAATGCGCTGTTTTAGATAGCGAGGTACCTTTGACTCCTTTCAGATGGACGGCCATGGATTGTAGTATCCAGGAGAGCTTTATATGTGAGGTAGGTCGCATTTGAATCTAGAAACCAGATTCCAAAACCGCAATCAAAAGGCGTAGAATTTTTGAAAACACGAAACAGAACTTTCTTACGCCAAACGAAAAGTGTTCAAACAGACTGAGATAACGACATAGCTGCACGGAAACAATAATGACAAATTATCTGATGAATTTTCTCCATTGCAAGTGCTGTTCAAGCTCGCCGCTCTAAAGATACTCTTTATTTTGAAAGCTGTATCAAAATTTTGCCTTGGACACTTAATTTTTGCAACTCTACATTTAACATTATGTGATATTGATTTTTTTTCTACGGTAATATTAGTACATGTAACAGCTTGTTAAGTTTGCATTCTAAACAAATATTGTCTCAAGTTGTGCTCGAGGCTGTAAAAAACAGAGGAAGTAAAAATAATCCTAAATTATGGAGAGCTTCAATATAATAATTTAAATATAGAGGAAAAATGTAAAAGAAGGAGGGGATCTCTAACAACACCCAGTTGAAGCACCTACAGCAAAACACCAAAACACCCCTTGCAATATATTGCAATTCACAGCCGAGTATTTGTGGAGATCTCCTCCTTTCTTCCAGATAATTTTGTCGTCAAGCTTGGACATTTATTCCGGTATTATTTCCTATGGTGGCATAATTTTGTCTCCTACATGCAAGATATTTCATAGATATTATTTCAACATGCATATTAATATGTTGACATACAGTTGAAATATGTTGAAATGCAACTTAGTTGTGTAGACATGCAATATCATTATGCTGACATGCAACTTATTTCGTCAACATGCAAGATAAATATGTCAAAATGCAAGATAATCATGTTGAGATGCAAGATAGTTAAGATGCATGTTACAATAAATAAGTTGCATGTCGACATAAATAACTTGCATGTTGACAAAAATATCTTGCATGATGACATAAATAACTTGCATGTTGACATAATCTGAAGAAAAATATTTCGCATGTAGGGGGCAGAAGTATGCATAATTTCCTCATTGAAATCAGCTTTTATATTTCAGTACATTCCTGCGTGCAAAGCCCATCTTCCACGTGTACCCTACGCTTATACGAAAACATATACAGGTAACGCCATTGGTGCTCAGTCAACATACAGATGTAGCAAAGGGTTACAGCCCAGAGGGCCGAATAACACAACATGTTTGGTCAATCTAACCTGGACAACACCTCAATTTGTATGTGGAGGTGAGATATAAACTCAATTGATAAATATATAAACTCAATAGACGACAGGGCAAAACGAGACTTACAACACCGAATCAAACGACTACATGTATAAAACCAGACACACCAGACATGAAACAAATAAATTAAGAGAGACCAATGTGTAATTTGAGAAGATTGTCGATATTGAAATATATTTTCTGTTATAAAACTCTGGTACACCTTATGAGCATTTCAAAAAGTAATGTCTGGACAGTGAAGCTTGAAACTGAAAAGGAGGGAATCGAAATAATAATATTACTGAAATTATGAAGAGCAAAAGTCTAGACTGGACCTAAAATTTCTGCAAAAGAGTAGGAATGACAAATATGGATAATGACCGTATCCCTGTCTACGTACAGTACAAAATCGATAATTCAGAAAATCAGAAACCGAAGGCATACAAAATCAGGATAAAACAGGAACCAAAGCAAACAAAAACAAAAACCTCCACCATATGAAAAGAAGCGAAGAAGTGCATTTAAATCAAATTAATTCAATATAGACAATTGTTAACAAATAGATGTGAAGATGCAAGGGCAAATTACTAATGTTGACCTTTTTGATGAAGGATTTTACGCATCCTATTTGTTGAATTTACTACTGCTCATCGGATTACAACATAGGATTTAGCAATCATTTGTTTGATTTTACTTATTCTTATATATGACAATAAGGAAATTCGACCCTACAGGAAAATTACTCTCTGTAATGTAAATGTACAAATCTAAATTCAAAAAATTAAAGAGGGCGCTACTGAAATGATTTTTAGTTGCTCCGCTGGAAGCACCACTGATGAGAATTTAATATTGACCTCTTTTTCGAATCAATAAAGCAGATAAAACCTCAGAACTGAGCTGCACAGACAGTAAGTTTAATTAAAACTCATATATGTTTAATTAAAGAATAATTCATAGGTAGAGTTACAGGACATAAATATATGCCGCCGGTAGGGGACTATATCGCTCAGCGATCATAACATTTTTATTCTATTTTCTATTTTTGCTCCTTTCCATTATGTTTTGTAATCAATATTATGGTTCTGTGTTTAATTTTCAATCCCTGATTCACATGATTTTGTGTTTTACTTACCATCTCAACCTAAAAAGGTTTTGATATACAAAGCGAAATCCAATATACACGACCTCTGACCGACTTTTTTGTTATTTTTGAATGATAAAATTTCAAAAGGCTTCATGATCAAGAATGATGACACTTCAAACGACAAAGCTACCTCTTTCAAGGTATAGTTTGAGAGTTTTCCAGTCTCATGCTGGAGATCATTCCCTTTCCTTTGAAGCAAGATAAATATCAAAATCATTTTATACATTTACAGACCCTGCTGATATATCGTCAGTCCTTCATGAAACATCAACCAGTGAGACTGTTAACATGCAGACTCTATCCGGACATGGAAGCACGGAATCAGATCAGCCTATTACAGATGGAACGTTACACGCGTCAATAACATCTAAAAGTGGAGGCATTCAGACATCCTCAGTAACAGCTACAGATGGCAACACTGGTATGGCTTCAGCGATAGGAACGCACAACCAATAAAGGCAACACAAGCGTAGCATCCCCTCGCAATTGCATCATCATCATCATCATCATCTTCTTCTTCTTCTTCTTCTTCTTCTTCTTCTTCTTCTTCTTCTTCTTCTTCTTCTTCTTCTTCTTCTCTCCAATGGCGGTTGCCGTAGGGGCGCTACAGATTGCATGTCAACCAGTCCTCTCCATCCTTCCCTGTCCTTCGCAAGCAAGAACGCCTCGCTCAGCCTCAATCCTGTCTATTCTGTGATGTTGTCTTCCCATCTCTTCTTCTGTCCTCCTTTCTTTCTTCCAACTCTGACTGTTTCTTTGAGCACTATATTTGCAAGCCCTTCCCCTCTTGTTTCGTGGCCGAACCATTTAGTTTGCGCCTCTTGACTGCGTTTAACTTTCTCGTTTGTGATGACACCTTACAATGAGAAGTTTAATGTTTATACTACAATCGTGTGTGTATGGAGACCTCTGTGTATCCGGATAAGTAGGAGGGTTGTGCGCATGTAATCCGGAGTTGGCGCCGGGTGCACATTTGTCTCCTTCCTTTTATTCTGTGCGTCTGTTTCGATTATTATGTACATTTTGTATTATGTTCTAGCGTCCTTTACAGTTTGCAGTTTTGTCTAATGTCAATCTGTGTCAGTTTCTTGTGGGTTTGTTTCGCTGGGTGTCTACAGGGTTCTCATGCTGAAGATCATTCCCTTTTCTTGACAGTCATAAGAAGAAAGTCATGGGGACCAATGGCCTTATTCTGTTTTTGACTTCCTCATTGGTTATGTGGTCTTTTTATTCAAGCATTTAATTTCTAAGTCCTGAATCCTCGTCTGTAATTCTGCCGCAGTTGTCCATGTATCACAAGTATACAGGAAAACTGAGTAAACAAGGGAACGCATGAGTCGTATCATCGAGCTGAGCTTGATTGACTTGTCCTTCTTAATGGTGTTAAAATTAGCTGGTGCTACCATTGCCATTTAGGCTTGGAAAGCTCATCTAAAACTATTGCTGCAATGTATTTGAACTTTTTCACGGCATTAGTGATGTCAGTTTGAAGTCCATTGGCACTTATTGTCATCAGTTATGTTTTGTTTGCACTGATTACGATGCCGTAAGCTGTGGAGGATCTGTCTAGTTGCCCGACCAAGTTATCCAGCGAAAACATTTATATCATCAGCAAAATGCAAGTTTGTAATTGTTCTGCCACCTATGCTAACAGAGCCTTGGTGATATTGAAGTGCATCTGCCATTATTCTTTCAAGGGAAACGTTGAAGAGAGTCGGCGAGAGCAAATATCCTCGTCTCACTCCAACTATTGTTCGGAACAAGTTTCCAATGTCCCCGTTGATGTAAACTGAACTGCTGGTCTTGTCATAGAGGTTCAGTGTGACAAGGATGAGGTTTGCGTTGGTGTTGCAATAGTTCATTTGATCCGGTCTCAAAGTCGAGAAGGCAAGGCAAAATCATTAGAATTTCCATAGGAACGGCTGCGAACCTCGGAATAAATAACATTCCTAATTAAGACCAGGTACCCTGGGAGAGTCAGCGTCTCTATGTCATTTGGCGTTCCTTTTTGCGTCTCTTTCTGTGCGTGTCTGTTTGTGTTTTTGTCAAATTTAAATAGAATCTTATTACAGATGTGAATACCTCGACGACAAACGAGGATCAGCAGACTACGACTACACACGGTGGTAACAACATATCCACACAAACAGCTAGACCTTATGTATCGACAACACAATCTTGTCGAGACACATTACAACGTAACGGTATGGTAGCATTTTACAGAAAATACTCTATACAATTATTGACTTTTGATTTCGGTATACTCGTGACAATACAGGCCTGGTCAGGTATTGGTTGACCGAGGCCGAAATCAAAAGTCAATAACTGCTTAATTAAATTATCAGGATTTTATCAATATTTGCATTGTAATGATACGCGAAGTCAAAGATCTAACACTACAATAATCAACGCACGCGCTGGTCATGCACGCGCTTATCCCGAATAGACAGCTTTTGAGCGTAAGCGGTCAACTCACTCTGAGGTACACTCTATCAAACAGCGTCTCCACCAATCATAAATACGCAAAATCGGCAATAAAGCCTGATCATTTAATAAAATCATGTAAAGACCACGATCATGAATGAGAATGAATTTATTGTTCAATATTGCAAATATATCCTCAATTAATCACATAACTGTTACGTATAGAGTATTCATCATTTGGGGGTGCCATTTTTGCTAAAGCTCTTGGTACCAGAGAGTTTTAAACAACGTATTAATGATTCATATAACTTTTCATTGGGACAATTTTCAAACTTTTATTTTTTTGTTAAAAAATGAGCCAAGGTTCTTCTACACAGAAAATGACATGGTTAAGAATGTTTATTTTATCCATCTTTTCAATAACAAATAAATTACGTTACAGAAAGATGTACGGAATCGTTTAAAATGCGTGGAGCATGCATTCACATAAAAATAAGATATTAATTCTTAGAATTTTACTGTGTAGCATTATTTACAAATATATGAGTATACTGTATTTGATATCAAGCCATTATGTTTTTATGGGTTCCATGTCTTTATGTTATTTTTAAGGTTATTCCTGTTTTTGTATTAACAAGTCATCATACAATACGACTGGACTTGCCGAGCGAATCCAACAACTTAAAGACATTCTTTTCCTTGATAAAACCCAAACAACGAAGAGAAAAAGGAGGAAATATAGCGCCAGGGATGACCGAATTTCCTCTATCTCTCTTGGTCTGGTATTTGGCGCAGGCGTGCTGATCATTTCCACTTGTGCTATAGCTTTGTCAGACGCTGCTGTTATATACAAGGCTATAATTAACGGACCCTGGCTGACTGGAGATAAAAGTTTTGCATAATATTGAAAAAGAGAAAGAAACAAAACGTTAAAATTGACTGAAGTCTGTCGTTATGTGAAAATTAGTTCAGAAGTATAGAATGGCTGGTCGTGGCAAAAAATTATCAAACTGATGATTTTCGGAGGAATAGTCAATCATTAACAGCAATTTTCTGTAAGAATCAAAGAATTTCAAGACATGTTGGCACGGCATGTCATGGATTTTTGAGATTTTTGGTATGGAAGTTCAATATGAAGCACGTGTATGTAAATCAACCCCAGTTTTTTCAAAAAGGTTGTCGTTGTCATGGTAACCGTGTCTGAAGTTTCAAAATTCGGGAAAATCTATAGGACCAGGCATATTCATAGACTTCGTTACCATGGAAACAGGTACTTTTTTAATCTGAAATTGCTTTTATTATTTTCTTTTAATCCTTATTATTATGCATATTTGTAAAGAATTTTACATTCATCTCGGATGCTTTGTGTATACAAGATGAAAAATTGGGCCAAAACAGGGTATCAAATGGCTCTGTTTTGGACACTTAAAGGCCCTTTTTTGCATGTTTTTACTGTTTTGCAAGGTTGAAAATTTCATAAAAGCACCAATTTTTGAAGTCCAAATTCTAGTTATCCAATTAGTATCATCTTTGAACTGTACATGAATACAAAAAATTAATTGGGCTAATTTGACCTTTTATTGCAAAGCAGCATCAAATTTAGTTCCTATGGCAATAATCGGCTGAAAGGTTTTCATACGATGAATTTAAACACAACCTCTATCAAACGATCTACGCATGATATTGGAACAGAAGTTCATGTATACATCTATCAGAGGTGTTTTGATATAAAAATGACCTTGAAAATATTTCAAGGTCACCCACTGAATTTTCAAGGTAATTAAACTTTAAGTGACCAGATTTGACGAAAAATCCGGATTTTTCATAAAATGAAGGTGTCAATATTTTAGAAACCTTGAAATATTGAACTTAACAGTTATTTGCCATAAAATGATAAATGTATCACTTATTCTTTTAGAACTATTGATTATGTTTCTTCACATCATCGAATATCTAAATTCTTGGTGAATATTTTGATAAAAAAGGGACGAAATCTGTATTTTTCTTGTTTTTTGACGGAAAAATATTTTCCTATTGAATTGCTACAATTTAATAAATTCTAAGACTTGTGTTCCTTATATTCATGCGCTTTCATAATATATATAACCTATGAAAATATTTAAATAAAAAAAACACTAAAATCGGTAACACAAATATTAAAAAATCAACATTTTATGCAAAATTTGAGTCTCAAAGTATAAATGACCTTGAACATCAAGCCAATGACAATGAACATTTCAATTGTTCTTATGTAAAAGATATAAGTCATATCTATAGATGCATACATTTTGACAATCTTATGTAACTCTAAAGAGGAATAAAATCAATTTCAAAGATAGTATGAAATAAACAAAAAGGTCTAATGTTGCCATGGCAACGGTCTTTGACGACAGAATTTAGGTAAAACTCTTAAATACCCACTCCAATTTTTCGTTCATTTTATTTGTCAATAAACATACATTCCCATTGATGAATATCACTAGTCTCCTATTGGTGCCTTTTGTGATATTTAAGATTGAAAATGGTCAAAAACACACTAAATTGGCCCTTATTTTCACCTCTATTTTTCGCTTCATTTTAACTTATTTTGGCTTAATACAATAAGCTTCCTGTCATTAATATCACATATCTAAGTGTACTAAGTAAGAATGGAAGTAAGGAAGAATAGATGATATAAAGATGAACAAGCTGTTACAGTGGTATCCATGGCAATGAAGTCTCCGGAGCTGGCTTATTTCATGGTCCCAAAAGTGCTATAAATAGAACGACCTCGTTACCATGGCAACCAGAGGTCACATTGGCCGAAAAGTGTTATTTTCATGGTCAGTACTTAATATATACCCATTATACCGAAAATCATCAAAATCCATGACATGCCGTGCTGAACGATTTTGGTCCTTACAGAGAATTGCTATTAAGAGTGCAAGCCGTCACAATTGATACAATACAAGCTAAACCGAGATAAAACTTTGAATGTCTGACATACTTTGTTTTTTTTATGTCAGATAGACATTGCCTTGCCATGAGATCATGCCTACATTATCGAAAATAAGTGTTGCTATAATATATATCTAAACGTAAATCATATGAGTTGAACTGGAGTCAACTGACGCACTTCGCAATATCAATGACTGAGTTTGTGCTGAACAAGATTATCAACTCTTTACCTTAATCAGAAACATCACTGTCTGACTTTGTTTATGACATGTATTTTTTGTCGAACTTTAGGTTTATAACACCGAATCCCTTACAAGGATCGATCATACAAATGGTATAACAGGTGATTGATGTATCCGACTCATTTTCGATGAAATTAAATATATCTTCAATCTTCCTTTTTCTTTTATTCATTCACCATAAAAGGTGGGTGGTTAAACACCCAAAGTAAATTACTCTGTTGTAGGTACAGCTCCAAAGGACCAGAGCCACAAACGGCGATATCGGCCTAAAGTTTTCGTATATTTTCAAACACAGACAATGTTTCTAAATTATCAACAAAAGGAAAGGAGAACATTTTGTCTTTCGAAAACGTGCGAAGTTGTGAGATTCCGGACATGTCTTAAGAAGATATAGAGCCCAAAACCAAGCCAGGATTGGCATTTCCGGTATTTTTGTGAGATATCATGAAATTTGATCGATAATTTCGCACAGGGCCGGACATTCCACCGAAAAAATAATCATTTTTAAATATTCTTTGATTATACCTGTGATTATTTCGATGAAGATTTTTTTGGTAGAAGGTCCGGTCGTAGTCGAAAATTAAACTTTTATGAGTTCTCTGTTGGCACATTTCTTGACAAATTGTTCATCAAAGATGGTAAGAACGTCATGAAAAAGACTTCCCAGACGATGAAAATGAGTAGTTGTATTTCAAGGTAGGAAGTAGATAATCTGAAAGCTTTTAAATTATGTAAAATTTCATAAATTTGGCGGTTGATTACTTTTACACCTATTTCAAACTATTCCAATCCTTCAGAAAACTGCTCCATAGTAGATAATGTTTGTGACGTCATTTATACCACTGACGTCATCAAAATTGACGTTCATGAATTTCCTGAAATGTCAAGTTGTGCACTCGAGTAGTTACGATACATATTTTCGTTACACTTAAATCTTTTGAACCACTCTATGTCTTCCATGTATATATCGGCATGTATACACGTGATGCTACGAGGAAAAAATAAGAGAATAATTTAAAAATCTTTCAAAGAAGGCATATATAATGTATGTGGGATTTTGGGGGTTTCGGTTTATTTGTTTGTTATATATATATGCTATTTCCTAAAATGTTCCTAATACGGGAATAAAATATGTAAACAAAAATGCATCGGCTTTCTACAATTATCCTATACGACAGAGAAATTGGAAGATAAGGGGTAGAAAACGTGATTGAAATAATTAGAATTCGAAACATAAAAGAAAGACGTAATATGAATGCAGCATAAAAAAGCAAAATAGATCGACACCCAAGAAGAAGGGAGGAGATCTCCAACAAGACCCCGTTGCAGCATCAACAGTAAAACACCAAAACACCCGATGCAAAAACACAAAAGACGAGTACAGCACGAGACGGAAAAGAGACACACGACATGTAAACATCAAACACAAAAGACTACACATAAACCGACGAGACCAATGGGTAACCGGTGCCGACTTTGGACGGCCATCTGTCACGCAAGTAGCAAATGGTGTGATTATCCTGGATTACGTGCGCACAACCCTCTCACTTCTCCAGTTACCCAGAGGTCTCGAAGAACGTACAATTGTGGTGTAAAACAACCTCCTCACTGTAAGATGACATCACACAAACAAGACCGCAAAACGCAGAGGCCCCAGAGACACAGATGAATATGTAAATGGATATAAAAAGAGGGCATGCGTAATACAGTCCGTGCTCTGCCGGCAGTAGCGAGCTCATGTATGTAATCACCCGAGGAGTCCGACTGACATTCAGAGAGGACAGGTGGTCGGGGCCCTGTCTTCTCTGAAGAGGTTTGGGCAGGGCCCGTCATGGAGTCCCGTCGTCACAGTCAGCCAGAGTGCAAGTTTCAAGGATGCGCTTGTACAAGACTGTAGATTGGTCAAGTACCAAGCCTAGTGTCCGTCTGGTGACATTAGGATCATATCCACGGTATAAAAGGCGTTTGATGATTCTGACGCATTTTCGATGGTTATGCTGCCTACCTTTGATCCTTTTTATTTTGTTTTTCATATCACCATAAAAGACAGGTTGTGTAATACCCATAGTAATGTACTCTGTTGCATGTATAGATCCGAATTTTAAAAGAAGTTGACTGTAATTTTTGTAAAATTTCCAGAAAGTCTGAACTAGTTTATGAAAGCGGAAACCTTGACCTAAAAGTTTTTTGGTAATTTGTAAATTTCTACTGTGAAAATCCAAAATATCAGTACATGCTCTAGCGTACCGGATGAGCTGTGATATGTAAATGCCGTATGACGGTAATCTTGGAAGAAGAAACATTTATGATCTAATTCTTTTAAAGAGGAGGTGGGGATTTTTGAAGACAAAAAAAAAATGGAAAACTTGAAATCAACTTGATTAATTTGAAATAGATGATTGACGAACGATATCGAACCAGCGAATTTTGATTGAGGTTCAGACTATGCTGGATCAATTCTCTGTCCGTTTATTTTGATGAAATATAAAGTCCAGCGCCCAATATAAAGGATAACAGGGGATAGGAGACCGTGATATAATAATTTATTCAAAGATAACATTTCCCTGAAAATGAATTTTATTGAAAATGTAAAATTTATTCCGACGGGTCTGGGTTGAGAAAAAAAGGAGACATAAAAAGTTTTATTTGAAAATATGCAGTAACGACCATAACATAAATGAAATCTCCATATACCTCTATTATAAAAACACAATACACTGTAGGTGGCGCCAGCGAAATGAATTAGAGCTGCGCACCCCAAATTAAAAATGACTTTTTCGAACGGCTGTAGCAGCGAATGTATGAGTTAGATTCGCCTGAAAATTTGAATTTATACAAATGGGAACGTAAACTTTCATATGAAAAAAAAAGATTTTGCATTTAAAAATTTTTGTAAAATTAAATAATTTCAAGGACACCGTACTGTTATAAAAGCTTTATCATCAAGTTCTGAAAACAAAAATCACGTCATTAAAAATGTTGACTGCAAAACGGGGAGAGTCTAGAACATGCTCCCCTTCTCGCCCTGGCCTCATCCCTCCCTTTAGATTCGCGAATCATCCGATATTGCAAAAATGTGAGAAAAAAATTTGAAGTACGCGAACGCTGAAATTGTCAATTCATAACATTCGAACATTAATCACCTTTGCTACAGTCCATCGATCCAGAATTTAAATAATGTTGTGCATCTATGACATCGTTTTGTCACATTCATGGTACTGTTCTGGCAGATTTGGATCGGTGGTTTTCTTATTCGTGTAACGTACCTAAATTTTCATTCCTCTGAGCGCGAATCATTACGTACATGTATTCGTATTCCATATCTCTATCTTGTTCACATTAATACACGCTGTATTATTGTAACGATAGTCGCAGTCATCGTCGCTATCGTCTCTGAGAATCGATTGATCGGAGTTAATACACCTCTTTGAAAAATGTTCTCTCTTCACACAAAATGACACTAAAAATGTATCAGATTGGGAGTCATGGCAACGGATTCTAGTTTGGTTATGAAACGATTATCGCTGACGATCGATTGTCGGTCGTTGAATGGCCAGCGATAAACATTACAAATCGATGTTGAAAATCAAACGCGATTGTCCCCGACATCGCTGATTACCGGATTGTCCGATTTAGTATCTTGGTTTAGATAAATTCGTGTATTTCCCGTTTTATACTATAATTAAATTCCTTGTACTTCAAATGAGTCAAAGAAGATCCTGACGACAATCTCAACAGCACTCACAATGGAGAACCAAATTGGGAATCGACGGACCCCTAGCAAGCTAGAGATGGGACCAGGTGCCCGGGAGGAGTAAGCATCCCCTGTTGGCTAGCCGCACCCGCCGTCGATGTTCATGCACGGAAATGAAATCAACATATACATAGAATAAATGCACTGTCTGTGGTTTCGTCTATATAGAAAGTGCTATGGCGACCATGCCAAAGAAAATATTCAAAACACTAACTGTCGAACCCCTCGCGGGGAACTTTTAACGAGCTCCACACGGCAAAGGGCATAAGTGTATGACATATAAAAGTACATACTAGTGTATGACATTTTCTGCTGCATGGTTTTCAAGAAAAAGAAGCTTGAACGAACTGATAGGTTGTGATCGAAAGTGCTTTACTCAATAAAACAATTTTATTCAAAGAATAATGATTTGGTGTTTATTTAAATTCATTGTTGGTTACAAAATGAAAAAAAAGAAATGTTTTGAATTTTCCGATTTTAAAAATAATGGGTTATGCCCATCCGATTATTTCCGCTTATCGATTATAATTTAACTTCCGATTGCCCAACACTTATACTAGTACTAGCACATACATGTGAGAAGAGTCACACGTATTTCTCTTATCAATAATTATATATGTCATGATAAGAACGAGAGCATGAAGAGTAATTTAAAATACGAGATATTCAAAATGCAACCCGAATGGGACCCTTCGCTTTTATGTTAGAAATATCCCGCCCCCTAATTCCTGTATACGCCACAACCGTTGCAAATGGGTATTACACACTGATTTTAGAAGGAAAATCATGCAATGAATTAAGACATTATTTTTCTCATTTTTCAACTCGAGTTTTAGCTGTATGTATTATCTCTGTCTAGTCCAGCAACTGACTGCGACATTGGATTAAAAACTGATAGGTGTAATTTGAGCCTACTGGTTATAGGAACAAATTTGAAGTACTTATAGATGTCAAATTGAGTCACTTAAGTACTTATATATGTCAAAATGTTCATCTTCATACATCGCTGACAGTGGTGTATCTACGGCAAAATTAAGTGGATGCTTTAATTATCTAGATTGCAGCAGGTATAGAACCGTGTTTTGATGTTGTACAGGGGTATTCACTTTTGATTTGAGATGTTCTGACACAACTTTATTACCTTGATTACGAGAAAATCTCTGAATTTAACGGATACAGCCTAACACCCTTCTTGGACATTTGGAAAGTATCGGATCCGTGATTCATGAAGATGGGAAACATGAAGTCTTTCTTTGATTTTTTTCATATAATCATAAATAATGACATCAGTTTCTTGTGGGACGATGCAGCTTACATCTTACGCGATTTAAACGAATACAAAAAGTAAAAGTACGTGTATTACATTGAAGACATGCATACTGTAGTTCCAGGACGAACATTTTCAGCCTGTGATTTCGAGCAAAGGCAAAACAAACACGGATTGTACATAATAAATTGTACACATATTGTATTTATAGAATTTTTTAAAATATGTTTTCTTTAAATTAATATTTCACACATTTTCTCAATGTAGAAATATCTCTTATAATTTCTAATACTTAGTAATTAATGGTACTTGTCCTGACATTATGCGACGTCATATGTGAAAATGACGTCAAATGACGTCGCAAACAATATACCATACCCTCAATTCACATTAAAATATTTTGCTTCAGCAAGGCCGTAAATGACAAAGTTGGCCAGTTCTGAAGTGCTGAAATATGGTATTATCAAAATATAAAAGATGAACGTTGCGGCAAATTAGGCCGATTTTGCCGTTCGTGGCTCTGGTCCTTTCAGAATAATTGAGAGGAATTTTTGTATTTCAAGAAAGTTTTAACTTGTAAACGAAAGAGAAATTATGACCTAAAAGTGTCTTGATAATTTGTAAATATACATTGTGAGAAGCCAAATCATTAGTTCATGCGGTTCTGATGTAGTCGTGTGTGTTTAGTATTTTTAATGACGTCTTTATTATTTATTTGTCTTTCTTGTCACTTTGGTGTCTCATTTTGAGCCGTCCTACACCGCAACGTCATAGGTTCCTTCCACTTTGCAATGAAGCGTCTTGCGGAATGCGATGAAACCCTTAGTGCACCAAGATGATTTTGTGCTTTTCTACTCCGCATTGTAATGTTTAGGTGCTTTGTCGTGGAGGCTGTGACCGAGCTCTATTGGAGATCCCTCCTTACTTTGTCGGTCCGTTTGAAGTGTGTGTCCTCTGTTATCCCCATGAAAACGGTATTCTTTATATTACGATGGCTTATGTGGGGCTTTGTGATTGTTGTGGTTTGGTAAGAAATGTTAGCATTAGGTATCTTCTATGTTCTTACACAAGATTGCTGAAACGGCCCAAATAGATTTGTTAACATCTTACTTACCCAACTTAGAATAATTCATTAATATTATATGTTTCACTTTTAGGTTTGTGTTTTTAGGGGGATTCTTTGTTCCCATCAATAGTCCATAATAAAGAAGTTTCTAAAATGAATATTTATGCAATTAGTTGTGATCGATAGATCGATGTCGTCTTTTCAGGCCTCCATTACATTATTTCGTAACATAATCACCGACAATCTTTCAAGAGTCCTTAATGCGGAAACCTCTAATTTCAAATATCTACATATTTCTGCCTTGAAGTCTTCTTTTTCATCAAGTAGATATTCATATTGAAATTGCATTTATGAATAACTATTTTTCAAGAAGACGTATTTGATATTATTTGATCAAATAAAGCTAATGCAGTCATAAATAAACTTCAAACAAGTACCTATCAGTTATTCAGTGTCAAAGTCGAGAAGACAAAGCAAAATCGAATCACCAAAACTACTTCACGATCAGTTTCTAGTTTAGTGTAATTGAGATTAAATTTCTTCCCTTTTGTTTATCAGGTAAAAAGATCAAAGCGAGATTCACAATCTACAGAATTATTATCTTTATCTATTTTAGAATGTTTCAAGTACATGAAGTACATTATCTGATATTTGTTTCTTTGTAGGTACTTGTATAAATATAAATGGTGAAGTTTTCTTTGTAGGTACTTGTATAAATATAAATGGTAAGTTTTCTTAGTAGGTACTTGTATAAATATAAATGGTGAAGTTTTCTTTGTAGGTACTTGTATAATACAAATGGTGAAGTTTTCTTTGTAGGTACTTGTATAAATATAAATGGTGAAGTTTTCTTTGTAGGTACTTGTATAACATAATAAGGTAAAGTTTTTTTGTATGTACTTGTATAAAAATAACTGTTTGAAGTTTTCTTTGTAGGTACTTGTATAAAAAAATAAATGGTGACGTTTTCTTTGTAGGTACTTGTATAAATATAAATGGTAAAGTTTTCTTAGTAGGGTACTTGTGTAAATATAAATGGTGACGTTTTCTTAGTAGGTACTTGTGTAAAAATGAATGGTGAGGTTTTCTTTTGTAGGTACTGTATAAATATAAATGGTGAAGTTTTCTTTGTAGGTACTGGTATAAAAATAAATGGTGAAGTTTTCTTTCTTGTGTTTTTCATGATCAACAAAATGCCCCTTTGAAGATCACGTTCTTCCTTTTGCTCAAGCAGTGACATCATAATTATACGCCCCCTTACCTCCCCCCTCCCGCCACCTCCTCCCTCCCCCTCCTTTTCACCCTTCCCTTACCTCCCCCCTCCCCGCCCCCTTCTCTCCCTCCTCTTGCCCATTCCTCCCCTCTCCCTCCCCTTTTTTCCCATTCCCTCCCCTCCTCCCTCCCCCTCTCTCCTCCTCCCGCCCCTTCCTCCACCTCCCTTTCACCCTGTCCACCCCCTCATACATGTACACATCTAGGATGACTTAATAAACATTGTTGTTCTTCAAGCGGATTGGCGTTGGTGACATGCCTAAATTTCATAAATGTTTTTAATGTACAAAAGGAGATGATTTTCTTTATACATTTTGACTTCTTCTCTGAGGCACTGAAAAAATATCAAATAAGTACCTATAAGTTACTCAGTCTCAAAGTCGAGAAGGCAAGGCAAAATCATTAGAATTTCCATTGGAACGGTTGCAAACCTCGGAATAAATAACATTCTGAAGTGAGACCAGGATCACGGGGAAAGTCAGCGTCTCTTGATTGCATACAACTGCCATTGCAACAGCTCCATGAAAACTTGTCAAATTCAGCGATTGCCTCGATGTACATATTGATGTACAGTTCAGGTAAATAATTAATAAACAGAAAAGTAATAAGTAACATACTGAAAAAAAAATATTATGATGACACTTGTTTGTGTCGTCGTTTGACCTTGTGGATGCTTTATATACGACAGTAGTCCATTTTCAGGTTCTCGGATATGACTGTTAGATTCGGACTTCGAATATCATCCAAAACTCCTGAACTTTCGTCATACATGTAATATGTACCAGGCGCCTCATTATGTTTCCTTTCAGTCATTTGCGACATCAGAATGAGAAACATGGGATGTCCGTAGTCTGGCTCCGAAACGAAACATCTATGAATTAGTCTATTGTGCGCTTTTTGAACCGCTGTGCGCACGTAATCAGGATTGATACACCATTTGTTTCTGTAAACATTACAGAAGTACCCATCAGTTATTCAGTCTCACAGTCGAGAAGGCAAGGCAAAATCATTAGATTTTCCACAGGAACAGTTGCGAACCTCAGAATGAACAAAATTCCGAAGTGAGATATAACAAATGAGGGGATCTCCAACAACACCAGGTTGAAGCACCCACAGCGAAACCCCAAAACACACAATGTAAAAACACAGAGCGGATTTAGCAATTGGCCGAATGATTTGAGTTGATTGTATGATTTGTGGTGGAAATATTTTCCAAGTTTCATAATCTTTGTAGTTGTGGTCTTCTTCAGTGTTCGCTGAGTTTTTCTTTTGAAATTATAGCAGATTCCACAAGAAATTAATATGTTTTGCAGGCTTTGGGGTCAATACAATTGCATTTTGGAATTATAGACCTAGTGTACATCTTATTTCTTCATCAAATTTATTAATGTTAACGTATTGTACAATCATTTTTGGTAAATTTCTTGTGCTAGGTTCTCATACCAGGGCAAAACGAAACTCCCCCTGGATTTGAAATACATGTAATAAAAAGACAGAAATTAAAATATTTTTAAGCTTTCTTCTTGGTCAGACTCAGATACTATACTTGTGAAACATGATTCAGCGCCACCTACAGTGCATTCTGGAGATTGTTTATGATATAAGAGTTGTCCTTCGTGTGTCTATGGTGCTGTGTTCTTCTTTCCGTCTGTTCGTCTGATTTATCTTTTCGTGTGAGAAAGTCGTTTTACTTGTTGCGAAAGTGTTAGTTGGATTGTATGTCTGAAGGTTACGCAATGATTAACAAATGTTAAACGTCTTCAAATTCAATTGCATCATTTCAGACCTGATAAATTTGCAGCATGGAACAGACATGCATGTTTCGGGAACTAAACCCTCGTCAGTGATCCTCAGTCTAAACAATGTAAAATGGCCAAAAAGTATGAAAAATATTATGTCCAAAAAATGTACCAAAAGACGTAGCAGAATGGGTCGGATATGATGATACAGAACCCACGTTTTAGAA